>CM064498.1:52233066-52313935 GCA_032716605.1 Paralithodes platypus
CACCACCACAACTATCACCGCCACCACAACTACCACCACCACCATAACTATCACCGCCACCACAACTACCACCACCACCATAGCTACCACCACCACCATAGCTACCACCACCACCACCACCACCACAACTATCACCGCCACCACAACTACCACCACCACCATAGCTACCACCACCACCACCACCACAACTATCATCGCCACCACAACTACCACCACCACCATAGCTACCACCACCACCACCACCACCACAACTATCACCGCCACCACCATAGCTACCACCACCACCACCACCACAACTATCACCGCCACCACAACTACCACCACCACCATAGCTACCACCACCACCACCACAACTATCACCGCCACCATAGCTACCACCACCACCACCACAACTATCACCGCCACCACAACTAACACCACCACCATAGCTACCACCACCACCACCACCACCACAACTATCACCGCCACCACCATAGCTACCACCACCACCACCACCACAGCTATCACCGCCACCACAACTAACACCACCACCATAGCTACCACCACCACCACCACAACTACCACCACCACCATAGCTACAACCATCACCACTCCACCACAACTACCACCACCACAACTATCACCGCCACCACAACTACCACCTCCACCACAACTACCACCACCACCATAGCTACAACCATCACCACTCCACCACAACTGCCACCACCACCACCACCGCAACTGCCACCTCCACCACCACTATAACTACAACTACCACCACCACAACTATCACCACCACCGCCATAACTACCACCACCACCACCACCACAACTACCAACACCATAATCACCACCACCACCACCACCATAACTACCACCACCACCACAACTACCAACACCACCACCACCATAATCATCACTAACATCCCACTCCCACCACAACTCCCGCCATTATTGCAAAATATGCACAAGTAAAATCCAATGATTCCATTGGAGGTGTGGCGGAGTGGTCTTGCCACTGGACTAGTAATCCAATGGACCCGGGTTCGAATCCCAGTATGTCAATGGGAAGATATTATTGGGATGGAATTTGTGCTGTACCTAGTATCAGTGCATTACCACAGCACACCGAAATGCCCAAAAAATACCCTCATTGTTCCCTGATTAAATAGCATTGTATGAATATTCCCATATTCAAAAATATGTTACAGGGGGGCAATGCCTAGTGAGTTAATTGCTCAATAGGTGGCGTTCTGAGAGTGAGGGTCCGAGTGTGGGGGATGAGACTGGGAAGCGCAGAGATGGAATTGCTTCGAGCCGTGAAGCTTCGCATGTCTCACTCCCTAGACTGGAGCAAGACCTCACGGGCCTCACCGTGTTCAGCGGTTGAGTATAAAGGCTATCAGCCTATGCCCGAGAGGGAGCAGTGCAGTTGGAATATAGAAAAAAAAAAAAAAAAAAAAAAATCTGATGACAATAAATGCCCACAGTGGCACGAGATCGGAGATACCGGTACTGTATGACAAGATCAAGTGACAATAACAAAATATCACTAACAACAATATGAAACAAAAACTAACTACTAAAAAAACATAGTAAAAAGATTGAAGCTAGAGTAAGTTGGTTGTTTTATTGTATCAAGGGGGCCCCGCCCACACGTAGCACGTGTCCCCATTCTTGTGTCCAATTACATTGATTAATGGCTAGATATGGGCCTTAGCAGACACTCCAAAAAATGGTGCCAGGGCCTATTAATCATTTAAAATACTTATTGCTTCTACTTGCTGATCTTAGATGACGTAATTGAGCAAATGAAACCTATTGAATGAGATCAACAAGTATCTGTGCCACATTATAAACCGCTTATCACATGACTGCAACACAAGATCCGTCTGTGAGGGCTAGTCCATTAACACTAACACACACACACACACACATTCACTCACTCACTACTCACTCACTCTCACTCTCACTATCTCTCTCTCCTAGGTAGCGTGTGGTCTAACATCCACACTGGCAATAGAGTTCACCTTATTTATAGTCACTTTCACCTAGAGAGTGAGAGTGAGAGTGAATGAGGAGGAATTTGGTCTCTCTCTCTCTCTCTCTCTCTCTCTCTCTCTCTCTCATTTATATATAGCCTATATACAGGGTATTTCACAAAAAATGTGTAACAATTTCAAATATAGGCTATGTTGTTTCGTTTTTATATAGCCTGCACCGTTCTATTTATCAGTATTTGATGATAACATGTTGCTCTTTAACTCTTTAATTGTAGGGGTTTTGGCATTAATTTAGCTTAATTCCTTGCACAATGGCATGCATAAACAAGAGCCAGAATGTAATACAATGATATATCTGTGAAAGTACAGTAATTGAGCTTTCTAATGACATTTAAACCATCTCTGTACGATGGCTGGTTGTCTTGCAACGATCTTGCAATTGTCGGCCAAAATTGCAAAAAATTAGCGGTCTTAAGATGTTTTCGCTATGTAAAACGCTGCAGTATGCTAGAAGAGGGCTGAATGTTACATCAGTGCTGGCCCAGACTTGGTGGGCGACGGATGAAGCGGCCCTGCGCTGCCTGCAATCACTTGCCTTGCTCCCAGCATACATAATAAGCGGATTTTGGTGTCTGTTTGGTGACGGAACCCGTCAGGAAGGGGTTAAGATCAGTGAAGTACAAGTCGTTAGCTGAAATGGCTTTGACCGTAGATCATAAAATCAAAATTGTCCGACTTTGGTAAGACAGCAAATCATACATCATGGTTCGTTGTCAGTTCTGTTGTTCAAAACCTTTTCTGTTCTTAGTGACTGTTGCTGGACGTCGACAGTTGCCCTTGTGTGTGTCCTTGCTCAGGGTCAGTATTAAGCCCCTTGCCCACCTATAAGAATCACGCGCCAACTTGCAATGTTCTGAAAATCTAGGCGACTCCTGCGGAAATTAGGGGCCCAATTGAGAACATTCTTGGTGGGCCCCCCCCCCCCCAGGTTCACTGCCAAAGGCTGTAGAATAATTTTGGGGCGGATATGGTAGCACTAACAAAGGGAATGCTTTAGAATCCTTTTGTTGCGATTTCGTACAATTTAAGTGTTTTCAACCACCACAGCACGTTCTCCAGCAGGTAGAGTTGGTTACCCTGGGCACAAGGGGTCACACACAGTGCTGGGTCCTGTCAGGCAAAGGGCCCAATTGGGAGCAATTGGACCACTTTCAACCCTCCAGCTATTGTCCAATTGCTTTCATTTCTTGCATCTTCAAAGTTTTTAAAAATATTCTTGTTATAAAATTTCATAGGCATTCATCTTCCCATAATCTACTTTCAGATCGCTAGTATGGTTTCCTTAAGGGCTGCTCTACGGGTGATCTTGTTGCTTATCTTTCTAACTCTTGGTCATCCTCCCTTCAGGACTTTGGTGAGACTTTTTCTATTGCACTAGACATATCGAAAGCCTTTGATAAGAGTCTGGCACAATTCTCTAACTTCCAAACTACCCTCTTTCGGTTTCTATCCCGCTATCTGTGCCTTTGTCTCTAATTTCCTTTCTGACTGTTTGTGATGGTCATAGCTCACTTCCTGAACCTATCAACTCCGGTGTTCCTCAGGGTTTTGTCCTGTCTCCAGTTATCTTTCTAATATTCATTAATGATCTTCTCAACTGTACTTCTAGTCCCATCCATTCATATGCTGATGACTCTATCTTACACTATGCAACTAGTATTTCACAACCCAGCATGCAATCACTCCAAAAGTCACGTGACAAGGCCATAGCACACCTATCTTCTGATCTATCAATTATTTCTGATTGGGGCAGAGAAAATCTTGTTACGAAATAGCATACTATTAAAATTGTTACACTTATTTTAAACACCCTGGATATACAGTATATATATATATATATATATAAGGAAAAGCAGGACCAGGGTTATTGTTTCAACGTTTTGGCACAGTCACGTACCATCATCAGGCTATATACAGTATATAGATATATATATATATATATATATATATTCTGACATACGGAGCCCTGTATGTTAATTTAAGAGTTAGAATTAGAGTTGAAGGAGCCAAACTACCCAAGCGGCGAAGCAAACTAGCGAGCGAACTAGCGAGTGAGGAAACCAGCTCGCCGCATACCAGCAAACAAGCCTTCACACCTGCGTGCGTCATAGGGGACCCTGCAAACTACCCGACGCTATGACGTATGATCGACGCCAGGAGCTGTGAATGGACCAGGCACCTGTTATGCAACTCGAGGAGCTGTGATTGGAGCGGGCACCACCCCCCGCCTCCTGATTCGTTCCTACACCATCATTGTTTAGTATATAAGACCCGAGTTGTGGGCATTCAAATCAGTCTCATTTGGAGTTGGGGAAGGTGAACTTGCAGCTGGAGGAAGACGGGGTGAAGTATTATAATGGGTTTGTGACTGTCAGTCAGATTATATAAGTGTGTGTTAAGTGTGTTCGGTGTAAACACTTACGTTATGTTGGTTAGTGAGATATGTGATTGGGACGTTAACGCTACTATTATGTGCTTAACTATTTGATTGGGAATTAACGTTAACGCTACTATTATGTGCTTAACTATTTGATTGCGAATTAACGTTAATGCTACTATTTATGTACTTAACTATTTGATTGGGAAGTAACGTTAACGCTATTATTATGTAATTAACTATTTTAGTTGACTAACTTGTGGACTAAAGCAACTCTTTAAGTAATTGGGTTATGATGAAAGTAATACTATTGTTCTATATTAATACTTACGAGTTCTTTCATTTTCTTTTAATTAAGCTTACATTGCTTAACGGTGCTTAGTACGGTGATACTATTGTCTCGTATTAGTAATATCGCCTTAGACTAACATGGCTGTGTTAATATTACTTATAGTGATTTCCTAAGCTGAAGAAAATTCTTTTAGCTTCAAAATATTATTTTTGCTTTTCATATTATTTGAGTGAGACCTGAATCGAATCTATGAAGCGATCCTGTAACTTTATTTACTCATAATCAAACCTCAATGTTACGTGGTTAAGAAATACATTTAACTAATTATTAAATATATATCTAACTTTTTATGTGACTTTGATATTACTCCAGATGATAATAATAATATAATCCTATTAACGTAAGACAAGAACCAAGAATAATTACATTAAATATAAATAAAAGGACATATAAGAAAACTATCTATTCATTTCAAAAAGGGTAAGAGACAGAAATATTCTTACTTTAATATTTATCTTTCAAGACTTTTTATAAAATTAATAGTCCTTCTTTAGCTATAACTTATTCGGTTCATAACCATAGCCTACTAAGCTTCGGTTAAATAATAATTCTTTATAAATACTACATGACTTTAATTAGTTTCAGTATTTTTCATAATTAAAGAGTATCAGTCAATAAAGGATGCTAAGTCCTAAGATCCAAAAGGAAAGGAAGCAACAACAGGAAATAATTTTATTAGATTTTACTTTTGTTTTGCCTTCAGCTGACTGATACCTTAATATATATCTCTGTGCTATCTAGATTCATCAAGTTAACCACTTGAGGATCAAGATACGTAACAATATACATATATATATATATATATATATATATATTATATATATATATATATACAGTATATACAGAGAGAGAGAGAGAGAGAGAGAGAGATAGATAATGGGGGGAGTAGATGGAGGTCTCTTGGTAGTACCGGTAGCATTTTATGGAGGTAGGGGGCACACGCTATATAGTAATGTCTCCATGGCACGCACACGCACACACCCATACAAACACACACATACACGAAATGGGCATACACACACATATACACATAAACACACACACATACACGACATGGGCATACACACACACACACACACACACACACACACACACACACACACACACACACACCGACACACACACACATACACACCTGGACCACTTAGGCCAGCCAGTATTATTCCCTTTGACTGTGTATTATTGATCAACTATTACCCCACACACTTAACCCTTTGTACACTAACATGTCTGAAGGAGGAGTCACACAGCCATTTTTCCGCCGTGTTTTGTCTATCATAATTCGATTCTAGTTTGTGCTTTCCTTGATAAAAACGGGCAAATTAGGCACGTGGGTCAATTAATTGACCATGTTATTAAGTTGGTGCTTGAGGTTGATGACGTCCGTACATAAATCTGGCAATTCAAAGTAATATCAGCGGTTATATGGTGAGAATTGGTAGCCACAATCGCCAACAGGTTAACACAAAACAAAATTAATACAAACAATAAATAAAATAAAATAAAACAAAAATATAATTAAAAAAAACCTACACCCCCACATCCCGAGTGACGCCGCTTTTGTTGGATTGCTCCGTGCCGACATAACTTTATTATATTAACCCTTTTAGTATGGCTTACGTTCTTACCACTTTAATGTGGATACTATTAGACGATTTGATTCAATTTAACAGTTTTTTACTGTTAATTACTGTTTATATACAGTTGTTTACTGTATAATGGATGGGTCATGAAAGAAATACTATCAAGAGCAATGGATGTTGGTGTATTGCTGAAAAGGGAGGGAATTGAGTGGAAGCTACCTATACTGCTGTTTGCGGATGATACAGTTCTGATGAGTGATAATGAATGGGAGTTGCAGGGTCTGGTAAATGAGTTTGGAACAGTGTGCGAAAAACGGAATTTGAAGGTAAATGCGGGGAAGAGCAAGGTTATGGTCTTCGAAAGGGGTGAAGTCACAGAGTGTGAGGTGAAGCTGAACGGTCAGGCTATGGAGATCGTCAACTCTTTTAAATATCTGGGCAGTGTGTTGAGTAAAGATGGGACTATGGATGAAGAAGTGCGGGAGAGGGTACAACAGGGGAAGAGGGTTGTAGGAACGCTAAAAGCAGTAACAAGAAATAGGGTGGTCAGTATGGAAGTGAAGAAGTCCTTGCATGACAGTGTGGTAATCCCGACACTGACTTACGGAAGCGAAGCATGGACGTTGGTTGAGAGACTCATAGTAGGGTCATTTGCTTGGAATCCGTGACCATTTTGTTCCTACCTTTTTCTCTCAATGGATTTGACAACCTGAACCATTTTAAAGGAAAATTAGCTCGGCTAACTCTGCTAGAGCCCAATATTCAAAATGGCCGCCAACGCCATCTTGAAAAACATGAAATGTAATATCTCTGGCATCAGATGAGCTACAAGGACGAATGAGGTGTCCTTTTTCACTAATTCTGGCATTATAAATCCACTGGAATGGTTACTGTATTGTATTGTATTGTATATTGTATTGTTATTGTATTGTATTATACTAATTGTACATACTAATCTGCCACTTCACTGTTACTACATGATTCACTGTATGAGCCACTATCAGAATCACTGTCCTCACTTTCGCTGCTATCATCACTGTTGTTCTCTGCCTGCGGTGTATATCTAATATTACTTTTTTACTGTTTCAGATGGATCGCATGCCCATCTGATGAAAATCGCCGACTTGTGAAGTGACCGAAATAATGGATAATAGAAGAGAGAGTGAAGAGTTACCAGACAAGACATTAAATGAATACGAGTGCATTTTACTCTGTGGTAAGCGATGTACCGCAGATGATCGTTTGGAAAACATTACACCTGAGAAGTGGGAATCCATCCGGGGAAAGTCTTTACAATGGAAAGAACTTGATAAGTTTCAACATATACATGAAAATGTGGATTGGGAGAAGGGACCAAAGGGTCACCATATGTATAGCACTTGTTACGCATCATTATCCAGCAAGCGCAAGCTCTCTCAAGCCGAAAAATGCAAACACAAATCCGAGGAACATCTTGAAAGAGATGAAGCATCAGATCAACAAGACCCTTCCCCAGAGGCCAGTGCACCTAAAAGGCTCCGCTCCAGTATGGATGTACTTCACGATAAGACTCTATGTGTGTGGTGCATGAAAGGGGCATACAAGAGTAGTGATCGTGACAAGCAGATTTTACTCCTATCAACAGTAGATGCCTGGACTAAATTCAAGTTACATACTGTCCGTCTGGAAGATAAGGTCATGAGATTGAGACTTGACACTCTGATTGCATCCATCCCAGATAGTCAAACAGCATTTGGGTTGGAAATCCGCTACCATCGTGCGTGCTGGCACAAATATGTAAGCGACCACAAGCCCCTTTCAGATGAAAGCACTCAACATCTGCAGCGTGTAAACCTCCGAGAGGCCCAAGCTCTCTTCTTTCATCGTATTCGTCAAGTCATCTTCAAAGACCATGAAATTTGCACACTGCAAGGCCTGCTGCAGGACTATAAGCGCATTACCGGTATCTCAAATCACGGACTCAGTAGTAAAATCCAGCTACTTAAAGGAAATTCTCATCAATGAATTTGGGGAAGACATCGGATTTCATGAACGCATTCAAAAGAATGTGAGTGAACTGGTATATGATACAACAGCAGCAGGTACATACATCGAGGCGGCAATATCTTCATTGGGTGTCAGCAATGATCAGTTGGTGATGAATGTTGCGGCACGACTCAAAGAGCAAGTCATCAGGACAAATACTATTCCCTGGCTCCCATATATACACGAGTTGGAGAGAGAAGAAGACCTCAGTGAGCTCCTGCTGAAGCTGCTCACATGGCTGAAACACCCAAATAAGTCTGCAATTGATGACAGTCCATCCGTCCGATCGATTGCATCTATCCTCACAAGCTACATCACTGGAAAACGCACTGCATTTGAGATAAATCTCTCTGTCTTGCTACATGGACTGACCAAGAGTAGGGAACAACAGTGATGATAGCAGCGAAAGTGAGGACAGTGATTCTGATAGTGGCTCATACAGTGAATCATGTAGTGACAGTGAAGTGGCAGATTAGTATGTACAATTAGTATAATACAATACAATAACAATACAATATACAATACAATACAATACAATAACCATTCCAGTGGATTTGTAATGCCAGAATTAGTGAAAAAGGACACCTCATTCGTCCTTGTAGCTCATCTGATGCCAGAAATATTACATTTCATGTTTTTCAAGATGGCATTGGCGGCCATTTTGAATATTGGGCTCTAGCAGAGTTAGCCGCCATTTTTCAGAGGGGCATAGGAGCTAATTTTCCTTTAAAATGGTTCAGGTTGTCAAATCCATCGAGAGAAAAAGGTAGGAACAAAATGGTCACGGATTCCAAGCAAATGACCCTACTATCAGACCAAGAGTGAGAGCAGTGGAAATTAATTACTTAAGGAGTGCGTGCGGAGTTACATGGAGGGATAGACAGACTAATGAGGAAGTAAGGAGGAGGTGTGGTGTGGAGGTAGATGTGCTGGAAAGTGTGAAAATGAACAACTTGAGATGGTTCGGCCATATGGAACGTATGGAAAGCGAGAGAATGACTAAGAGGGTGTACGAGAGCGAGGTGGAGGGACAGAGAGGGAGAGGTAGACCGAATGAGAGGTGGAAGGATGGAGTGAGGAAGTACATGAACGAAACGCTGGCGGTGCTGGTTGGGGGGAGGGGCGTCGACTGACTGGGGACAGAGGTGCATGGGGGCGGTTCGTTCGTGGCCACCCCTTCGGGGATCACGGCGTCAGGCAATAAATAGATAGATATATAGATAGATAGATTCAATTTAAGGGGGTAGTGGCTGTTTTTTTGGGGGGACTATTAATTCATCTACCGGTATTCATTTATTTTGTAGTTTCCTCGCTAGACCTCAATCAAGCTTAACAAAACACCCCATATACTCCCCCTCAAGATAAATTTGTACATTTTTCGGTAGAAAAATGTCCCGGACGAAGACCGATTCCTTCTAAAATTACAGGCTCGCTGTCACTCGACAAGACAAAATCGACACCTAATATGGCAGGAAAGGTCTTAATATTAACAAAGAAATTAGGCTAAAGGTCTCAAAATTGCGAAAATATCTCAAAACTAATATGCTAAACATGAGGGAGAAGGGGGTCCAGAAAAAGCGCCTACCTCCCCCTTGATGTGGATAATATTAGACGATTTATTCAGTGTAAGAAATACCTCTAAGCATGTCAAACCTATAAACTATATCAAGTAACCTTTAAGGGGAGGTTTTTAGTTTGGTTCCTAGATATCCTTCAAACTTAAGATTACATCCCCTTGAGCCCCTTTCAAGATAAATTTGTACATTTTTCGGTAGAAAAATGTCCCGGCTGAAAGCCGGTTCCTCTTAAATTACAGGCTCGCTATCGCTCGCCAGGATAAAATCGACACCTAAATGGCACGAAAGGTCTTAAAATTGACAGAAATGGGTTGAAAGTTCTTAAAATCGTCAAAATAATGGTGCAAACGTCTTAAAATGTCAAAAGCAATGGGGCTAGACATGAGGGAGAAAGGGGTCAAGAAAAAAGTCCCTCAAGTGGAAATCTCCCCTTAAGCACCATAGCACCACATATTGCCTAAACTAAATAAATTATAATGATAACCAGTATTAAGGGGAGACTGTCTCTTTGTTTGGTCTATTAATTCATTTATTCATATATTTTTTTAGTTTCCTCCCTAGACCCCCATCAAGCTTAGAAAAACACCCCCTAGACCCCCCTTCAAGATAAATTTGTACATTTTTCGGTAGAAAAATGTCCCGGCCGAAGGCCGTTGCCTCTTAAAATTGCAGGCTCGCTTTCGCTCGCCAGGAAAAAATCGACACCTAAATGACTTGAAAGGTCTTAAAATTGACAACGAAATGGGGCGAAAGGTGTTAAAATCAACAAACAAATGGGCCGAAAATCTGATAATGTTTAGTGGGGCTAAACATTAGGGAGAAGGGGGTCCAGAAAAACGGTCTGCCTCCCCTTAAGCGAAGAATGTCGACTTGGCCTTGAAGGAAGGAACGTTCACATCACTACGGTACTTAACCCCTTCTGAACGTCTTATTAATAGATTATAACTATATTTAATTGAGATAGTATAGAGATAGTATATCGTAATGGGTAGAGGTCCTTCCTAAGCTAAACACATCGTCTAATGGTTGCCGGAATATAATTAAAAAGACGTCACCGGTACAGCACGGGTGAAAAATTCAATTAACTATTTTAATTGGAAAACGTTAATTACTATTTTATAATTATGAACCACCTAAACTATTTATATGAATACAAAAAAGTTAAAGACTACCACAATTAATATTCCTCAACATCTGACTTAAGGGGAGATGGTACGTTTTTCTGGCGCCTCTTCTCCCTCATGCTTAGCCTCATTAGTTTTCAGATTTTAAGACGTTCGATCCATTAGTTTGGCGATTTTAAGACCTTTCGCCCCTTTTCTGTGTCAATATTAAGACTTTTCGCGACATTTAGGTGTCGATCTTTTTTCCTGGCGAGCGATAGCGAGCCTGTAACTTAGGAGGAACCGGCCTATGGCCGGGACATTTTTCTACCGAAAAATGTACAAATATGTCTTGAAGGGATATCCTGGGGTTGTTATTTTAAGTTTGATGGAGGTCTAGGGAGGAAATTAAAACAAAACATAATACATAAATGAAAACAAAACATAATACATAAATGAAAACAAAACATAATACATAAATGAAAACAAAACATAATACATAAATGAAAACAAAACATAATACATAAATGAAAACAAAACATAATACATAAATGAAAACAAAACATAATACATAAATGAAAACAAAACATAATACATAAATGAAAACAAAACATAATACATAAATGAAAACAAAACATAATACATAAATGAAAACAAAACATAATACATAAATGAAAACAAAACATAATACATAAATGAAAACAAAACATAATACATAAATGAAAACAAAACATAATACATAAAACTCTTCGCTCAAACTTTTGCTAGAAACTCCACCTTGGATGATTCCGGTGCTATTCCTCCCTCTCCGCCCTCCTCTCTCTTACTTATGCCTAATATCCTAATCTCTTCTAAAGATGTACTTTCTACCCTCTCTGGGCTTAACACTAATAAGGCGTACGGTCCAGACGGTGTTCCTCCTGTTGTTCTCAAAAACTGTGCTTCCGTGCTGACTCCCTGCCTAGGCAAACTCTTTCGTCTCTGTCTATCCTCTAACATCTTCCCTTCATGCTGGAAGTTTGCTCACATTCAACCTGTCCCAAAGAAGGGTGACCGCTCTCAACCCTCCAACTATTGTCCAATTGCTCTTATCTCTTGTATTTCTAAAGTTTTTGAAACTATTCTTGCTTCCAAATTTCTTAAGCATTTCTCTTCTCATAATCTGCTCTCAGATCGCCAGCATGGCTTCCTTAAGGGTCGCTCTACTGGTGATCTTCTTTCATATCTTACTAACTCTTGGTCATCCTCCTTTCGGGACTTCGGTGAGACTTTTTCTATTGCACTAGACATATCGAAAGCCTTCGATAGAGTCTGGCATAAATCTTTAATTTCTAAACTACCCTCCTTCGGTTTCTATCCCTCCATCTGTGCCTTTGTCTCTAATTTCCTTTCTGGCCGTTCCATAGCCGCGGTTGTGGACGGCCATTGTTCACTTCCTCACCCTATAAACTCCGGTGTTCCTCAGGGCTCTGTCCTATCTCCTATTCTCTTTCTAATTTTTATAAATGATCTCCTTAACTGTACCTTAATTCCCATCCATTCATACGCAGACGACTCAACCTTACACTACTCCATTAGTTTTTCAGAACGCCCCAGCCAGCAATCCCTCAACAACAAACGTAATGAAGCCATAGAACTCTTAAATTCTGATCTAAATACTATTTCCAATTGGGGCAGAGAAAACCTTGTTAACTATAATGCTTCCAAAACCCAATTTCTCCATCTATCTACCCGTCAGGATCTCCCAGCGGACTATCCCTTATTCTTCAGCAATACAAAAATCAACCTTTCATCTTCTCTCAATATTCTTGGTGTCTCTTTTTCTTCTGCTCTCATTTGGAAGGGCCATATTACCAGTCTTGCTAAGGCAGCCTCCCAGAAGCTGGGTGTGCTCAACCGCCTTAGGGGGTTCTTTTCCCCTGCACAGCTTCTTGCTCTGTACAGGGGCATAGTGCGCCCTTGTATTGAGTATTGTTCACATGTGTGGGGAGGTTCCTCTCACACCGCTCTCCTAGACAAAGTTGAAAGGAAGGCCTTTCGTATCATTAACTCCCGTCCACTCACCAACTCTCTGCAATCTCTCTCTCTCCGCCGCAATGTTGCATCTCTCTCGCTATTCTATCGCTACTATAATAATCAGTGTTCCTCAGAGCTATCCCAGTGCATACCACCTCCCTTACGTAGGGCACGTGGTACCCGTCTTGCAACTCAATCCCATCCCTACTCTGTGCAACTCTCCAACCCAAGAGTGAAACGTTACTCTCAAACTTTCTTCTACTCAACAGCTGAGCTCTGGAACTCTCCCAGAATCAGTCTTTCCCTCTTCCTATGACTTAAATTGCTTCAAACTCTGTGTGTCCAGGCATTTTGGCTCGAACGTCCCTTGATTTTGGCCCTGTCACTCTTTCAACTATGGGGGAGGCACTCGCTATAGGCAGTTATGCCTTTTGCCTCCCTCAATCACATAGAAAAAAAGAAAAAAAATGAAAACATCACATAATACATAAATGAAAACAATCGACCCAAAACATTATCCCCCCTAACTTGAATAATAAAACAGTGTAACCAAGGTAGCTAGGATAAAGTATATATATGAAGGCCATCCCAATGAACGGATGATAACTTACCAATCCATGACCACCCTATTATATCATTGGAACCACCGCCAGACATTCACCAATAGTTCATGGCCAGGGTGAGGGGAGGTACCATCACAGAGGACTTTTAACCCCTTCTGTACCGACGATGCTTTTTCAATTTTATTCTAGTTATATTTAGACGATTTTGTGAAGTTTAGGAAGGATCTGTGGTAGTTGTTGTTGTTGTTCCCCAAGCTGCCTGGCCGAACAGCCCCAAGGCCCCGAGCAAGGCCAAGGCCATAACCGAGCGCCCACACAGAACCCTCCCTGCCTACCACAATAAAGCCTGGGTGACCGAAGCCACTCCATGGCGGGGAGCTGAGGAGGGTGCGGAAACGCCCGGGAAACCAAAGCCCCACCCAGGGCCCTGTGCCCCTCACCAATTATGAAGGGAAAGTTGAGGGGCAAAGGAAAAATGTGACGCTTTGGCTTCCAATCTTGGTAGATTGGGAGGTCAATCCACGGAAGAGACGCCGTCACTTGAGATCTAGAAAATATATAAGTAAAAGGAACAGTCAGAGTAAGCTATGGGTATGGCAGAGATCGCTCAGTTCTCACTCTGATAGACCAGCCCATTTTAACCATAGTTAAAAGGGTTGATTGAGGTAGTTCGAAGCCTAATTATTACTAGAGATCCTTCCAAAACTGAAAAACATTGATTAGTAGTAGCCAAAATGAACTAAAAAGGATGTCGTCGGTACAGAAGGGGTTAACTATATTTATGTACACGCTATTCTACAACATACTTTTATTATTGTTGTTATTGTTGTGGTGATGTTATTGTTGTGGTGATGTTATTGTTGTGGTGATGTTATTGTTGTGGTGATGTTATTGTTGTGGTGATGTTATTGTTGTGGTGATGTTATTGTTGTGGTGATGTTATTGTTGTGGTGATGTTATTGTTGTGGTGATGTTATTGTTGTGGTGATGTTATTGTTGTGGTGATGTTATTGTTGTGGTGATGTTATTGTTGTGGTGATGTTATTGTTGTGGTGATGTTATTGTTGTGGTGATGTTATTGTTGTGGTGATGTTATTGTTGTGGTGATGTTATTGTTGTGGTGATGTTATTGTTGTGGTGATGTTATTGTTGTGGTGATGTTATTGTTGTGGTGATGTTATTGTTGTGGTGATGTTATTGTTGTGGTGATGTTATTGTTGTGGTGATGTTATTGTTGTGGTGATGTTATTGTTGTGGTGATGTTATTGTTGTGGTGATGTTATTGTTGTGGTGATGTTATTGTTGTGGTGATGTTATTGTTGTGGTGATGTTATTGTTGTGGTGATGTTATTGTTGTGGTGATGTTATTGTTGTGGTGATGTTATTGTTGTGGTGATGTTATTGTTGTGGTGATGTTATTGTTGTGGTGATGTTTGTTGTGGTGATGTTATTGTTGTGGTGATGTTATTGTTGTGGTGATGTTATTGTTGTGGTGATGTTATTGTTGTGGTGATGTTATTGTTGTGGTGATGTTATTGTTGTGGTGATGTTATTGTTGTGGTGATGTTATTGTTGTGGTGATGTTATTGTTGTGGTGATGTTATTGTTGTGGTGATGTTATTGTTGTGGTGATGTTATTGTTGTGGTGATGTTATTGTTGTGGTGATGTTATTGTTGTGGTGATGTTATTGTTGTGGTGATGTTATTGTTGTGGTGATGTTATTGTTGTGGTGATGTTATTGTTGTGGTGATGTTATTGTTGTGGTGATGTTATTGTTGTGGTGATGTTATTGTTGTGGTGATGTTATTGTTGTGGTGATGTTATTGTTGTGGTGATGTTATTGTTGTGGTGATGTTATTGTTGTGGTGATGTTATTGTTGTGGTGATGTTATTGTTGTGGTGATGTTATTGTTGTGGTGATGTTATTGTTGTGGTGATGTTATTGTTGTGGTGATGTTATTGTTGTGGTGATGTTATTGTTGTGGTGATGTTATTGTTGTGGTGATGTTATTGTTGTGGTGATGTTATTGTTGTGGTGATGTTATTGTTGTGGTGATGTTATTGTTGTGGTGATGTTATTGTTGTGGTGATGTTATTGTTGTGGTGATGTTATTGTTGTGGTGATGTTATTGTTGTGGTGATGTTATTGTTGTGGTGATGTTATTGTTGTGGTGATGTTATTTTGATATGATAATCTTGATCAATGATTTCCAATAATACGGTACCGGTAATAAGTTTATAAATTATGCTGACAATATCCAATAATACGGTACCGGTAATAAGTTTATAAATTATGCTGACAATATCCAATAATACGGTACCGGTACTAAGTTTATAAATTATGCTGACAATTTCCAATAATACGGTACCGGTACTAAGTTTATAAATTATGCTGACAATTTCCAATAATACGGTACCGGTACTAAGTTTATAAATTATGCTGACAATATCCAATAATACGGTACCGGTACTAAGTTGGTATAAATTATGCTGACAATATCCAATAATACGGTACCGGTACTAAGTTGGTATAAATTATGCTGACAATATCCAATAATACGGTACCGGTACTAAGTTGGTATAAATTATGCTGACAATATCCAATAATACGGTACCGGTACTAAGTTTATAAATTATGCTGACAATTTCCAATAATACGGTACCGGTACTAAGTTGGTATAAATTATGCTGACAATTTGACCTCCTGGAGTGGTTCTGATTCATGAAATTTCGGGGGATTATTTTACTCAGCTTTGGAAGGGCCTCTAGGAGTCGAAGGGTAATGTTTATCTCAATTAATTAACCCTATAACTCGCATAATTCCATTTTGAATTCAATGAAATCTATTTTGATAGTCAGAATACAAGGACAAAAATCTCCGTCGTATACTAAAGGGTTTAACTAGGTTTAGTTGACTAACATTAATTGAACTGTGCGAATGTATCAATGTTGACAATAATATACAGTAAATATCGTATGTAAGTATAGGCTATATAGATGATAAGCTGGTCAGGTATAGTGCTCCATATATTGGTTTATTATATAGTTGATAAGCTGGTCAGGTATAGTGCTCCATATATTGGCTTATTATATAGTTGATAAGCTGGTCAGGTATAGTTCTCCATATATTGGCTTATTATAGTTGATAAGCTGGTCAGGTATAGTGCTCCATATATTGGCTTATTATATAGTTGATAAGCTGGTCAGGTATAGTGCTCCATATATTGGCTTATTATATAGTTGATAAGCTGGTCAGGTATAGTGCTCCATATATTGGCTTATTATATAGTTGATAAGCTGGTCAGGTATAGTGCTCCATATATGGCTTATTATATAGTTGATAAGCTGGTCAGGTATAGTGCTCCATATTGGCTTATTATATAGTTGATAAGCTGGTCAGGTATAGTGCTCCATATATTGGCTTATTATATAGTTGATAAGCTGGTCAGGTATAGTGCTCCATATATTGGTTTATTATATAGTTGATAAGCTGGTCAGGTATAGTGCTCCATATATTGGCTTATTATATAGTTGATAAGCTGGTCAGGTATAGTGCTCCATATATTGGTTTATTATATAGTTGATAAGCTGGTCAGGTATAGTGCTCCATATATTGGCTTATTATATAGTTGATAAGCTGGTCAGGTATAGTGCTCCATATATTGGCTTATTATATAGTTGATAAGCTGGTCAGGTATAGTGCTCCATATATTGGCTTATTATATAGTTGATAAGCTGGTCAGGTATAGTGCTCCATATATTGGCTTATTATATAGTTGATAAGCTGGTCAGGTATAGTGCTCCATATATTGGCTTATTATATAGTTGATAAGCTGGTCAGGTATAGTGCTCCATATATTGGTTTATTATATAGTTGATAAGCTGGTCAGGTATAGTTCTCCATATATTGGCTTATTTCTATCGTCTTAACTGTTTTACTTGTTTTATTAAGGTCATCATTTCAGTCCATTTTTTCCAAGTAGCCATCGATCGGGATTAACTTTTCAGGTACTTGTTAAATTTATGTTGCGGGAGAATGTTAAGAGGCTTGGTAAAGATTGATACTCGCTAGCTGGGTGTAGTTTCCAAGTTATCTGTTGGTATTGGAGTGTATAGAGGCTCACAAGTTGCTAGTTAGTTAAAATAGGACTTCCTTCTGGATTATTAAGCCAGCTCACTGTAAACCAAGAATAGCGTCAGGATTAGAGCCCATTTTCGAAAACTCCAGGCCCTTGCACAAGTTGCTGCACTCTATAAACGTTAACAACCCGCGAACACCAGGGTGTTTTAACCTTCTTTACCACATGTAGCCTACCCAGAATGTATCCAAATAGTTCGCAATTTACCCCCTTTTTTCTCTTCAAGAAAGATAGATTTAGGTGTTTATATTCGTTAGATTAATTTACTGTTTTAAGCATTTGCATTACATCAGCAAACCGAAGGTTTGGTATGAAATAGTGGCTTTCTGGTGATTATTAAACACCGACAATATCAACTTTGTCACACAATGTTGTTTTATTGGTTAAATATATATGTTTCACTGTGTGTGTATGTACTTACACTAGTTTTATTTGCGGGAGTGAGCATGCTTGTTAATTCCCGCCTCCTAAGATATATATGTGTGTGTGTGTGTGTGTGTGTGTGTGTGTGTGATAACCACCGCTTGTGTGTGTGTGCACGCGCGTTTTTACCTTCTGGCATAAGATTTTCTTTCCCCATGAGGAAAATTTACCGCTGGGAAACTAATCAGTAAAGCAATAAATAACCCTAGCTTAGTCGAATATCTCGCTGTTAATCCCCGACTGACTGCGTTTATTAATGAATGGTATATGATATACATATGATATACGGTACATACAGTAGAGTAGGTTTGTCAGCACCCATCATTGTATAACGAGGGGACTGGCTACTTAAATACTATGTTATATAAACGAAGAATGTGATTTACAACTGTTGGAGAAAAAGGGAAAAGAAGCGTAAAGAAAATCAGTGATATATTAAAGGAAATATGAGCGCGACACAAATTGACACAAATAGACACAAATTGAAATTGTAATTGCAATACAGTAGTTATAAAATCATAACACCTAGGAAAGTGCCGTTGTAAAGGCAAAATCTTTCCGACCTACAACTACTACTACTATATACTACAGCGAGGTGAGAGAGCCCTAACAAACAATGAATGAACAACACATTCATTGTTTGCCACGTCTCAAGACAACTACACTATCATAGGTTATAATGGCCAGTTATGACTTCTTCTATTATTATTAATATCGTATCTAAAGTATTTCATATTTATATTTTGTTATTTTTGCTATATAAAATGAGATTATGTTAGATTAAGTTAGGTTAGGTAGGTTAGGTAAATCTAATAAAATATTATAATCAGTGAAGACAAAAAATCAAAGTCGTTGCTGCAGTCAGGGTGAAGTGGCTTGTTCCATGGCCTGCCCAATGACCACAGAGAGATAATAAGGCTTGGTAAATATACTGAGAACCCTGGTTCAACAATGTATTATCTCTTGACCTGTTCGAACCCTCTTGGAGTTGGTCTTGGGTTTGGTTCTTTGGACGATTAACATTATCTGGCACAAAGCGGGTCTTTTAAGGCCTCTCTGTTTCACCCCATTGGATCGGAGATTTTAAAATGCTTCACCTCATTAGTTTATAGACATTTCGCCCAATTCAGGTGTTCGATTTTTTTCTTTCTGTGCGAGCGATAGCGAGCCTGCAATTTAGGAATGACAAGAATTTCGGCTGGAACATTTTCTAATGAAAATTGTACATATTTAGTTTGAAGGGGGTCTGGGGAGGCGTTTAAATTAGTTAAGGGGACAAACTAAAAATATATATTGCTAGAAAATGGCTGGATCAATATAATCCCTCAAGAAAAATTAAACAAAATAACATAAATACCCCCAATATGTCGCACCAGATAGTGTTAAACCCTCACAGGAATGGTCATACTAAAAAATAATAATAATAATAATAATAACAATACTAATAATAAAACAATAAAATAAAAATTAAATCAATAAAAAGTATTAAATGGGTAATTAAAGTGTCCATTTAAAGGTACAGTACATTGGTGGTTACAAACCCATCTCATACTAGCATCGACAAGTAATCACCATCAATATACCCAATGATTTTGTATCCAGTACCTTTTCCGTAGGTACCGTTGCTGTTTTTATGCCCTTGATGTTTTACAGTGTATAGTACGGTACACTCAATGCTTGTCAAGTGGTGTGGATATATTTGTCCGTTCTTGTGTACTTGTATTATAATTTAGTTATTGTATGGAATGTGCTTGAATAAAATTAAGTAATCCCACCCCCAAGAAAATACAACAAAAAATAATAATAATAAAATAGAGGAAAATAAAATAAACAAAATAGGAAAAGTGGGGATTGGGCCTGAGCATATACAGTAGATAGAATAGACGGATAGATTATTCATATCTAACTTTCCTGTAAACTCCATATCAGGTTTCTGCATGTTATGAGGGGAATCCTTCACATGTTTTATTGCCAGTTGGTATGTGGATGAATTTTGGTAGGTGTGGGAGTCTCCATACTTATAGTCTAGTCCGTTTTATTTCAATTGACGGCAAATTTAATCCTTTAGCAGCTGATTTATCGATACCTAATGGAGCAATATGAAACTACTACGGCTCTGCATCATATGAATATTAACACCTAACGAGCGGCCTAGGCGGTAAATAATATGTAGCCACCAGCGGGGTGTTTTTACCCAAAATAGGGTTGTTTACGTGATCATTTTCATGCCTAAATAAGACCCAAAGCGTAAAACAAGTATCTATCCCTGAAAGGGAATAAACAGAGCTTTCCAATGACACCCCAACGATCCTTGTACGACCGCTAGTTTTCTTGCAACAATCGCGCAACATGAGTGCAAAAACCATGTAATTCGGTACTTTCCCCACACAATTTACTGTGTAGCGAGTGTGAGAGGGTGGAGGAGGGTGGGATTCATGTCAGTTGGTCCACCGCGGTGGTCTGGAGCAGTCATACGCTCGCTACTCTCCTGCCACCACTTGTCTCTCTCTCTCAGCAACATTACGTGCTGAAAATGGCACACGACTTATGTTGTGAGCCGCCACATAGTCCAAATTTCTTTCACTCGACTTATGTTGCGCGCCGCTAATAAAGGGTTAAATTTATATACCGGTAATTAACATCATATTTCACTACAAAATCTTCAAACTAACTGAGGAATCTTGATGGCAACTTTGCAATTTACCGCAAGTTGAAAAGAAACAGACTATAGTTATTATTTCTCTGCTTCACATACTGTAGGTTAAGTTAGGTGCAGGAATACATATACAGTAACCAGCCTGGTAAGGATCAATATAATTATCGTGTATTGCCTGCCTTTGCACACGTGAAAAGAGTTGAAATTAATAAAGATATATGAAAAATATAGAGAGACAGTCAAACACCCACCCCAAGGCAAAATAGAGAGGCGGATGGACTTCATCAGGCCACAGCCATCCGCCGTAATCGGTTTTCTATTATAACTGTGGCAAACCGGCTATCTCTATAATACCTGGTGTAGAGTGTTTGCCCTAAAAGAAAAAGTAGTATAATACTAATGAAATAGTCAAAATCAGGGGGTTGACAAATTCGGGAAGTCAATTTTGTAGTCGGATATCGAAGAAGAAATCCATTAACTACGTCAAAAAGTATTGAAACCTATTTAGCATGAGATAAAGTGAGGTTGAGCTCTGGGAGGCAGGGGACGCTCAACCCCCACTCTGACAGGATCAGCCCATCTCCTTGGCATCAACATTCTGGTAATAATACGTCGACATATTCAGTAGATGCAGTGTGTGGCAAATTCAATGACGTCATCATTATTAGCAGAGATGCTCTTCACAAATTTACTCATATCGTCTCTAGCAGTTCTAAGATGGTGTTTCTTGAAATATGTCACTTGTTACAATATTTTTTAATTTATTGTAGTTAAAATATCTAATTGGTAGTTTGTTAAATTGTCTTTTTAAGAGGTATATTTCATATCCTTGTTTCAACAATTTTCTAATAAGGATCTTACAAGCCTCTAAAAGTCTTCATATTTGGAACAGACTCTACTATAGCGTATTATTTGGGAAGTAAAAACACCATAGCTTTGTCTTTTGGGGATATTTCCGCAAAGAAAGGGAAAGTTAACTATATGAAATTGGAAATCTGTTCGTTTGTCATAAAGTTTTGTTAAAAATTTCTTATCAATTACTTCACTTTGTATATCGAGGAATGAAGCTTTCTTATCGGAGTCATTTTCTTTCTTTAAAATAAGCTCATCAGGGTAGATGTCTGTCTTAATTTTATCAAATATGTCGCCACTGTTGAACAATATTATATCATCCATATATCTTGAACACTTGCTTATTTGTTTGCATGTTCCGTATTTAGTACGAGTGTTATCTTGCATATAATAGAACTCGTAATAATGAAGAAATAGATTGGCAAAATCTGGCCCTGGGTCTGTTCCCATTGGAATACCTATATTTTGCTTACATATGAAATCACCACATTTGAAAAACTTGTTATCTGTCAAGAATGTTATGCTATTTATAAGGGAGGTTTTGTTTAATGATGTATATTTTTTAGACAATGCATTACTCCAAAAAGCTTCATAATTGTTTATTGTAATGTATTTCATTTTCGAATTTGCAAAACATTTATTCACTATATTTTCCAGGGCTAGTATAAGTTTATCATGGGAAATGTTTGTATATAAAGTACTAAAATCATAAGTTACAAAATGTTTAGCTTGTTGTTTATCATTTATTTGCTTGATCACGTCTAGTACTGGTTGATTATTTTCAACTACCCACCATCTACTTGTACCGGTGAACTCTTCAATTACAGTGCAATATCTCTTTCGTCCTTTCATTATCAACTTCAGTGATTTACTTATACAAAAAGCTAATTGTTTAGTAGTACAAATGGACGAGGAGACAATAAATCTAGCTTTTACAGGATCTTTGTGAAATTTTGGAATCCAATACATGAACGGAAACTTATGATCTTTAGTTGGCGTTATGATGTTGGCGGAACTGAGAAAATTAGTCTGGCACACTTGACAAGCAAACTACGACACCTCCACACACGCGGGGGGAATTGTCTAGATACCCACACGCCTAACACCCCACACAGACACACACGCGTACCCCCCCCCCCCCACACCCTTACCAACTACACCCCTTCCACCACACAAGTCACCACCATCACATCACTCATGTTCACCCTATGCTTACCAGACCATTCCAAGTAACACACACACTCACTTGCACTCTCTTTCTCACCTCACTCTCTCACTCTCTTTCTCACCTCACTCTCTCACTCTCTTTCTCACCTCACTCTCTTTCTCACCTCACTCTCTCACTCTCTTTCTCACCTCACTCTCTTTCTCACCTCACTCTCTTTCTCACCTCACTCTCATAGTCACACAATAGAACTTATTATCCAGGCCACTAATACCGCGAAAAGTACTTGATCATGATACTATTGGTTCCATAGTGAAGTGATAACAGCAATTATATCGTCCTTGATTAAGTATATCAGGTTAGCCACATATACACACACATTGAACGCTGCATACACATACACAAACAGGCACATAATGTATATACAGTCTCGCATTATAAGGAAAACAGACAATTCGCATGGGGTTTCCAAATAGTATGAACCAAAGAATAGTAACAACCAAATAGTAACAACCAAAACCTTATATTAATACATGTAGGATAACAATACAGTTACGTACACTTTGACACAAACATGTTTTTTAATTTAACTGTAATAATGTTCGTAGGTAGTACATTTATCGACGATGCGTACTAACTGGATCACCGCGTAACAATTGATTAGTCTACCCTATACATATGTAAACACACACAGTTTTGGACCTTTGTTCGTGTGTGTGTGTGTGTGTGTGTTATTATTATTATTTTTTTTTAACGTTACTAAAACCATATATATACGCAGATGAACGGCCAACACACGCACCTCGTATATATGTAGCACCTGATCATTATGAGAAGTACAATGAAAGCGTTTGGTCATGTTCCTCATGAAGTGTGTGCCAGGTGATGATATCTCGCTAACTTTATACCTTGGTTAATTAACATATGTCATAGCACACACAGAAACACATTAACATTACCACACACACACCAGCACACGATGCATACGTTTACACACACACACACACACACACACACACAACAAACACACACAACAAATACACACACTAGAAATAAACATCCACCACAATTACTCAGACACATCACAAGTACACACACACACACACACACCTCAAACACACACACACACACACCACAAACACACACACACACACACACACACACCAAAAACATATATACACTACATATACACACTCCACCAAGACAGACGAACCCTACAAAGACAGACACATTATCAGCACTACCATCCTTCACACCTTCCATCACAATGACCATCACTAACAACATCTCTGTGGTGACCAATACCGTAGCCCGTCTGTTCAAACACCACCCCTTACCCTCACCCCTTTAAGGCCACACTGGTTCATTTGGGGGCTCTATATAATTTTTTTTTTTTTTTTTTTTTTTTTTTAGTTTCCTCGCTAGACCTTCATCAAGCTTTAAAAAAACACTCACTAGACCCCTCTTAAGATAAGTTTGTACATTTTTCAATAGCAAAATGTCCCGACCGACCGAAGGCCGGTTTCTCTTAAAATTGCAGGCTCGTTATCGCTCTCCAAGAAAAAATCGACACCTAAATGGCACGAAAGGTCTTGATATTGATATAGAAATGGGACGAAAGGTTTTAAAATCGACAAACTAATGAGCCGAACATCTTAAAAACTGAAAAATAATGGGGATCAACATGAGGAAGAAGGGGGACCCTAAAAATGGGCCATCTCCCCTTAATGACACCCCCTCTACACTGACATTAACCCCTTCGGCACCGGCGACGTCTATTTTGACCTTATTCGGGCTACTATTAGACGATTTTGACCTTATTCGGGCTACTATTAGACGATTTTGACCTTATTCGGGCTACTATTAGACGATTTTGACCTTATTCGGGCTACTATTAGACGATTTTGACCTTATTCGGGCTACTATTAGACGATTTCATTCAGTTTAAAAAGGGCCTCCAGCAACTAACAGGCTTCGAACTATCTCACCTAATAATTTTGACTACCTCAAATCCTTCTTAAAATGCACAAAATGGTCTAAATATAGCTAGACTAAAGCTAAAAAAAACTGCACAAAATGGTCTAAATATAGCTAGACTAAAGCTAAAAAGACTGCACAAAATGGTCTAAATATAGCTAGACTAAAGCTAAAAAGACTGCACAAAATGGTCTAAATATAGCTAGACTAAAGCTAAAAAGCCTTCGTCGGTACAGAAGGGGTTAACACCTTCACCATTCCAGGACCACATACCGGTCATATATTTGGCTATCACTTGACGATTTGATGCAGATTAGGAAGGAATTTTGGAAGTCAGAGCGTTAAGGGGAGATGGGTAATTTTTCTTTACTCATTTAAGGGGAGGTATTTACTTTGTTCCCTAGACCTCCATCAAGCTTAAAATTATACCCCCTTGAGTCCCTTTCAAGATAAATTTGTACATTTTTCGGTAGAAAAATATCCCGGCCGAAGGCCGGTTCCTCTTAAATTACAGGCTCGCTATCGCTCGCCAGGATAAAATCGACACCTGAATGGCACGAAAGGTCTTAATATGGGGTGAAAGTTCTTAAAATCGCTAACTAATGGGGCGAACGTTTTATAATATCAAAAGCAATGGGGCTAAACATGAGGGAGAAGGGGGTCAAGAAAAACATCCCTTAAGTGGAAATCTCCCCTTAAGTATATATACCGTATATATATATGTGTTTCCTCCCTAGACCTCCATCAAGCAGGTTCCTCTTAAATAACAGGCACGCTGTCGCTCGCCAGGACAAAAAAGAACACCTAAATAACACACAAAAATCTAAATATTGACAAAGAAATGGGGCGAAAATGTCTTACAATAGCCAAACTAATGGGCCGAACGTCTCATAATCTGAAAACTAATAGGGGTAAACATGAGGAAGAATAGGGACCGGAAAAAGAGCCCATCTCCCCTTAATGTCACTAATATGTTACTGCTACAAACCTTTCAGTACTCCAGGACGACAATATATATTTGTTATTTGGCTAACAGTAGACGATTTTATGGATATTAGGGGTAAATGTTGAATGTCAGACAGTTAATTGATATATACTTTACCCATTTGATTCCTAGAGTTCCTTCCTAAACTGACTAAACTCGTCTAAAATAGCCGGACTAAAAGGAAGCAATGCGTCCCCAAATACTGAAAGGGTTAACTACCTTACTACCAATCCACACCGTAATTTTTACCATTACTGCCTGTACCACCACTACCACTATTACCATCACTACTAATCACTTCACTTCCCCGAAACGTTATAGACTGCATCACCGTTGATTCATTTAAACTCCGCCTAGACAAATATCTCGCATCAAACCCGCGACTGACTGCGTTTGTAAATTAATAACTTTATTTTATGCCCCCCTCAGTTACTAACCCATCTGTCCTCTACTAACTTCCTAATCCTGCCACGGACATTAGTTCCAGGGCAGTAATTCCCTTTCCAATGTTCCCTTACCCACTCTAAACCACTGTTTGGACACTTGACCCTCAGTGTTTTGGAGGACAAGCAACCTAGAAGGGTCACTATATCTGTTGTTGCTTGATTTCCTTTGTACTCCTTTGTACTACTACTACTACTACTACCAATATTATACTGATATTAACTACCTTACTATAGGTAGCACCAACGAACTTGACAATAATCTTGATCCCTGACCTCTCTGTAACTCAAAGGGCCTAGAGCAAACGGGCTGTAAATATACACACCTATTTCCTGGTGGACTCTTCCCAAATGATAGAAACGTCAGCCTAATTGCTTTAATTCATTTCGAGTTATAAGAAGTTAAGGGGTCAAAATGATTGTCAAGTTTGCTGGCGCCACCTATACCACTCCACACTATCATTATTACCATTACTTACTTTCTATGTCAATGAAGGAGGCAAAAGGCAAAGCTGTCTGTAACAAGTGTCGCTCCCAGAGTTGAAAGAGTGACAGAGGGCCAAAATAAAGGTACCAGTACGTTAGAGTCAAAATATCTGGACACACGGAACTGCAGTTTAAGTCATAGGATAAGGGAAAGATAGATTGAGGGAGAGAGTTCCAAAGCTAGCCTGCACCACCACTACTAATACAGCCACTATCATCAGCATCAACCACACCTGGGCGGGTGCCCAACTCCGAAAGGGGTTGAAATAGGGGAGCTATCCCCCCGCCAAAGGCGGCTTTCTAGGGCCTTTCCTAGCTGATGTTGAGAGGATTGGGTTCTAGTCATGTGGTGATGGGCTGGTCTATCAGAGTGAGAACTGAGCAATCTCTGCCATACCCATAGCTTACTCTGACTTTTCCTTTTACTTATATATTTTCTAGATCTCAAGTGAGGCGTCTCTTCCGTGGATTGACCTCCCAATCTACCAAGATTGGAAGCCAAAGCGTCACATTTTTCCTTTGTCCCTCAACTTTCTCTTCATATTTGCTGAGGGGCACAGGGCCCTGGGTGGAACTTTTGTTTCCCGGGCGTTTCCGCACCCACCTCAGCTCCCCGCCATGGAGTGGCTTCGGTCACCCAGGCTTTATTGTGGTAGGCAGGGAGGGTTCTGTGGGGGCACTCGGTTATGGCCTTGGCCTTGCTTGGGGCTGTTTGGCCAAGCAGTCTGGGGAACAACAACAACAACCACACCTACCACTACCATTATCATTAGCAACCACACCTACCACTACCATTATCATTAGTAACCACACCTACCACTACCATTATCATTAGTAACCACACCTACCACTACCATTATCATTAGTATCACCTCTATCATCACTATCATTAATACTACCAATATTACTCTCATATTAAGGGGACATGGGTCGTTCTTCTGGACCCCTTTCTCCCTCGTGTTTAGCCACATTAGTTTTCAGATGTTAAGACGTTCAGCCCATTAGTTTGTCGATTTTTACACCTTTGCCCCATTTCGTTGTCAATTTTAAGGCTATTCGTGCCATTTAGGTGTCGAATTTGTCCTGGTGAGCGATAGCGAGCCTGAAATTTTCGAAGACCAGGAAATTTTTCTACCGAAAAATGTACAAATTTATCTTGAATGGGGGTCTAGGGGGGGGGGGTTTTCTAAGTTTGATGGAGATCTAACGAGGAAAAAAAAAACACGCCACTGTCCCCTTAACTACCTTGCGACCATTCTACACCACCACTGCCTGAACCACCACTACCACTACAACCACCACTATCACCAATATTACATTGATAATATCTTCCTTACTACCACTACATACCATATCTATCACCATTACTGCCTGAACCACCACTACCACTACAACCACCACTATCACCAATATTACATTGATAATATCTTCCTTACTACCACTACATACCATATCTATCACCATTACTGCCTGAACCACCACTACCACTACAACCACCACTATCACCAATATTACATTGATAATATCTTCCTTACTACCACTACATACCATATCTATCACCATTACTGCCTGAACCACCACTACCACTACAACCACCACTATCACCAATATTACATTGATAATATCTTCCTTACTACCACTACATACCATATCTATCACCATTACTGCCTGAACCACCACTACCACTACAACCACCACTATCACCAATATTACATTGATAATATCTTCCTTACTACCACTACATACCATATCTATCACCATTACTGCCTGAACCACCACTACCACTACTACAACCACCACTATCACCAATATTACATTGATAATATCTTCCTTACTACCACTACATACCATATCTATCACCATTACTGCCTGAACCACCACTACCACTACAACCACCACTATCACCAATATTACATTGATAATATCTTCCTTACTACCACTACATACCATATCTATCACCATTACTGCCTGAACCACCACTACCACTACAACCACCACTATCACCAATATTACATTGATAATATCTTCCTTACTACCACTACATACCATATCTATCACCATTACTGCCTGAACCACCACTACCACTACAACCACCACTATCACCAATATTACATTGATAATATCTTCCTTACTACCACTACATACCATATCTATCACCATTACTGCCTGAACCACCACTACCACTACAACCACCACTATCACCATATTACATTGATAATATCTTCCTTACTACCACTACATACCATATCTATCACCATTACTGCCTGAACCACCACTACCACTACAACCACCACTATCACCAATATTACATTGATAATATCTTCCTTACTACCACTACATACCATATCTATCACCATTACTGCCTGAACCACCACTACCACTACAACCACCACTATCACCAATATTACATTGATAATATCTTCCTTACTACCACTACATACCATATCTATCACCATTACTGCCTGAACCACCACTACCACTACAACCACCACTATCACCAATATTACATTGATAATATCTTCCTTACTACCACTACATACCATATCTATCACCATTACTGCCTGAACCACCACTACCACTACAACCACCACTATCACCAATATTACATTGATAATATCTTCCTTACTACCACTACATACCATATCTATCACCATTACTGCCTGAACCACCACTACCACTACAACCACCACTATCACCAATATTACATTGATAATATCTTCCTTACTACCACTACATACCATATCTATCACCATTACTGCCTGAACCACCACTACCACTACAACCACCACTATCACCAATATTACATTGATAATATCTTCCTTACTACCACTACATACCATATCTATCACCATTACTGCCTGAACCACCACTACCACTACAACCACCACTATCACCAATATTACATTGATAATATCTTCCTTACTACCACTACATACCATATCTATCACCATTACTGCCTGAACCACCACTACCACTACAACCACCACTATCACCAATATTACATTGATAATATCTTCCTTACTACCACTACATACCATATCTATCACCATTACTGCCTGAACCACCACTACCACTACAACCACCACTATCACCAATATTACATTGATAATATCTTCCTTACTACCACTACATACCATATCTATCACCATTACTGCCTGAACCACCACTACCACTACAACCACCACTATCACCAATATTACATTGATAATATCTTCCTTACTACCATACATACCATATCTATCACCATTACTGCCTGAACCACCACTACCACTACAACCACCACTATCACCAATATTACATTGATAATATCTTCCTTACTACCACTACATACCATATCTATCACCATTACTGCCTGAACCACCACTACCACTACAACCACCACTATCACCAATATTACATTGATAATATCTTCCTTACTACCACTACATACCATATCTATCACCATTACTGCCTGAACCACCACTACCACTACAACCACCACTATCACCAATATTACATTGATAATATCTTCCTTACTACCACTACATACCATATCTATCACCATTACTGCCTGAACCACCTCTACCACTACAACCACCACTATCACCAATATTACATTGATAATATCTTCCTTACTACCACTACATACCATATATATCACCATTACTGCCTGAACCACCACTACCACTACAACCACCACTATCACCAATATTACATTGATAATATCTTCCTTACTACCACTACATACCATATCTATCACCATTAAGGCGACTTAATTCAAGTGTTCAAAATCATCAAAGGCATCGACAATATGAACTGTAGTAAGTACTTCACTATCGACCAATCTAATTACACGCGGGGAAACGGTTGCAAAATTATTGGTAAATCTTTTAACTCGCACGAATCTAAGAATTTCTTCTTCAATCGAGTTGTCAACTTGTGGAATGGGCTTCCCCGAAACGTTATAGACTGCATCACCGTTGATTCATTTAAACTCCGCCTAGACAAATATCTCGCATCAAACCCGCGACTGACTGCGTTTGTAAATGAATAACTTTATTTTATCCCCCCCTCAGTTACTAACCCATCTGTCCCCTACTAACTTCCTAATCCTGCCACGGACATTAGTTCCAGGGCAGTAATTCCCTTTCCAATGTTCCCTTACCCACTCTAAACCACTGTTTGGACACTTGATCCTCAGTGTTTTGGAGGACAAGCAACCTAGAAGGGTCACTGGATCTGTTGTTGCTTGATTTCCTTTGTACTCCTTTATTACTGCCTGAACCACCACTACCACTACAACCACCACTATCACCAATATTACATTGATAATATCTTCCTTACTACCACTACATACCATATCTATCACCATTACTGCCTGAACCACCACTACCACTACAACCACCACTATCACCAATATTACATTGATAATATCTTCCTTACTACCACTACATACCATATCTATCACCATTACTGCCTGAACCACCACTACCACTACAACCACCACTACCACTACAACCACCACTATCACCAATATTACATTGATAATATCTTCCTTACTACCACTACATACCATATCTATCACCATTACTGCCTGAACCACCACTACCACTACAACCACCACTATCACCAATATTACATTGATAATATCTTCCTTACTACCACTACATACCATATCTATCACCATTAAGGCGACTTAATTCAAGTGTTCAAAATCATCAAAGGCATCGACAATATGAACTGTAGTAAGTACTTCACTATCGACCAATCTAATTACACGCGGGGAAACGGTTGCAAAATTATTGGTAAATCTTTTAACTCGCACGAATCTAAGAATTTCTTCTTCAATCGAGTTGTCAACTTGTGGAATGGGCTTCCCCGAAACGTTATAGACTGCATCACCGTTGATTCATTTAAACTCCGCCTAGACAAATATCTCGCATCAAACCCGCGACTGACTGCGTTTGTAAATGAATAACTTTATTTTATCCCCCCCTCAGTTACTAACCCATCTGTCCCCTACTAACTTCCTAATCCTGCCACGGACATTAGTTCCAGGGCAGTAATTCCCTTTCCAATGTTCCCTTACCCACTCTAAACCACTGTTTGGACACTTGATCCTCAGTGTTTTGGAGGACAAGCAACCTAGAAGGGTCACTGGATCTGTTGTTGCTTGATTTCCTTTGTACTCCTTTATTACTGCCTGAACCACCACTACCACTACAACCACCACTATCACCAATATTACATTGATAATATCTTCCTTACTACCACTACATACCATATCTATCACCATTACTGCCTGAACCACCTCTACCACTACAACCACCACTATCACCAATATTACATTGATAATATCTTCCTTACTACCACTACATACCATATCTATCACCATTACTGCCTGAACCACCTCTACCACTACAACCACCACTATCACCAATATTACATTGATAATATCTTCCTTACTACCACTACATACCATATCTATCACCATTACTGCCTGAACCACCTCTACCACCCCCGCTACCAATATTACACTAATGTGAACTATGTTACTACCACTTCACACCATCGTTATCACCACTACTCACCACACCCTAACAACCACTACCACCACCACTGTCACTATTACCATCATTACTACCACAGCCTTAAACTATCCACCATAAGTCATCATCTTCCCCATAACACCAGTAAGGGGGGATGGGCCGGTTTTCTGGACCACTTTCTCCCTCGTGTTTAGCCCCATTAGTTTTCAGATGTTAAGGTGTTTGCCCCATTAGTTAGTCGATTATAAGACCTTTCGCCCAATTTCTTCGTCAATATTTAGACCTTTCGCGCTATTTAGGTGTAGATTTATTCCCTGACGAACGATAGTGAGCCTGTAATGTTGGAAGAACCGGCCTTCGGCCGGGCCATTTTTCTACCGAAAAATGTACAAATTAATCTAGAAGGGGGATCTAATGTATTTTGTTTTTTAATTTGATGGAGGTCTAGGGAGGAAACTAAAAAAATAATGAATACATGCACAAATCGTCCAAAAAGTGAACCACACACCAAAACACGACCTACCTAACAGGGAGTCGAACCAAAGCGGAGTCCATTAGAGTTAGTCATTATTATTGCCTATGTAAGGATATAATTATTATGGTAGCCTATAATATATAGTTCAAAGTGTGTCTTTGGAAGGGATACAATGGCCAAAACAAGGCTATTACAGGTTCATGTTCTTGTATTCCGTTTCATATTCATCCAAATCTTCAAACACAATTGCTCCGGTTTGTCACCCTGGCTACCATCCATTGCTCCGGTTTGTCACCCTGGCTACCATCCATTGCTCCGGTTTGTCACCCTGGCTACCATCCATTGCTCCGGTTTGTCACCCTGGCTACCATCCATTGCTCCGGTTTGTCACCCAGCCTACCATCCATTGCTCCGGTTTGTCACCCTGGCTACCATCCATTGCTCCGGTTTGTCACCCTGGCTACCATCCATTGCTCCGGTTTGTCACCCTGGCTACCATCCATTGCTCCGGTTTGTCACCCAGCCTACCATCCATTGCTCCGGTTTGTCACCCTGGCTACCATCCATTGCTCGGTTTGTCACCCAGCCTACCATCCATTGCTCCGGTTTGTCACCCAGCCTACCATCCATTGCTCCGGTTTGTCACCCAGCCTACCATCCATTGCTCCGGTTTGTCACCCAGCCTACCATCCATTGCTCCGGTTTGTCACCCTGGCTACCATCCATTGCTCCGGTTTGTCACCCAGCCTACCATCCATTGCTCCGGTTTGTCACCCTGGCTACCATCCATTGCTCCGGTTTGTCACCCTGGCTACCATCCATTGCTCCGGTTTGTCACCCAGCCTACCATCCATTGCTCCGGTTTGTCACCCAGCCTACCATCCATTGCTCCGGTTTGTCACCCTGGCTACCATCCATTGCTCCGGTTTGTCACCCTGGCTACCATCCATTGCTCCGGTTTGTCACCCAGCCTACCATCCATTGCTCCGGTTTGTCACCCAGCCTACCATCCATTGCTCCGGTTTGTCACCCAGCCTACCATCCATTGCTCCGGTTTGTCACCCTGGCTACCATCCATTGCTCCGGTTTGTTACCCTGGCTACCATCCATTGCTCCGGTTTGTCACCCAGCCTACCATCCATTGCTCCGGTTTGTCACCCAGCCTACCATCCATTGCTCCGGTTTGTCACCCAGCCTACCATCCATTGCTCCGGTTTGTCACCCTGGCTACCATCCATTGCTCCGGTTTGTCACCCTGGCTACCATCCATTGCTCCGGTTTGTCACCCTGGCTACCATCCATTGCTCCGGTTTGTCACCCAGCCTACCATCCATTGCTCCGGTTTGTCACCCTGGCTACCATCCATTGCTCCGGTTTGTCACCCAGCCTACCATCCATTGCTCCGGTTTGTCACCCAGCCTACCATCCATTGCTCCGGTTTGTCACCCAGCCTACCATCCATTGCTCCGGTTTGTCACCCTGGCTACCATCCATTGCTCCGGTTTGTCACCCAGCCTACCATCCATTGCTCCGGTTTGTCACCCTGGCTACCATCCATTGCTCCGGTTTGTCACCCAGCCTACCATCCATTGCTCCGGTTTGTCACCCTGGCTACCATCCATTGCTCCGGTTTGTCACCCTGGCTACCATCCATTGCTCCGGTTTGTCACCCAGCCTACCATCCATTGCTCCGGTTTGTCACCCAGCCTACCATCCATTGCTCCGGTTTGTCACCCTGGCTACCATCCATTGCTCCGGTTTGTCACCCGGCTACCATCCATTGCTCCGGTTTGTCACCCTGGCTACCATCCATTGCTCCGGTTTGTCACCCAGCCTACCATCATTGCTCGGTTTGTCACCCTGGCTACCATCCATTGCTCCGGTTTGTCACCCTGGCTACCATCCATTGCTCCGGTTTGTTACCCTGGCTACCATCCATTGCTCCGGTTTGTCACCCAGCCTACCATCCATTGCTCCGGTTTGTCACCCAGCCTACCATCCATTGCTCCGGTTTGTCACCCTGGCTACCATCCATTGCTCCGGTTTGTCACCCAGCCTACCATCCATTGCTCCGGTTTGTCACCCTGGCTACCATCCATTGCTCCGGTTTGTCACCCTGGCTACCATCCATTGCTCCGGTTTGTCACCCTGGCTACCATCCATTGCTCCGGTTTGTCACCCAGCCTACCATCCATTGCTCCGGTTTGTCACCCTGGCTACCATCCATTGCTCCGGTTTGTCACCCAGCCTACCATCCATTGCTCCGGTTTGTCACCCAGCCTACCATCCATTGCTCCGGTTTGTCACCCTGGCTACCATCCATTGCTCCGGTTTGTCACCCTGGCTACCATCCATTGCTCCGGTTTGTCACCCAGCCTACCATCCATTGCTCCGGTTTGTCACCCTGGCTACCATCCATTGCTCCGGTTTGTCACCCTGGCTACCATCCATTGCTCCGGTTTGTCACCCTGGCTACCATCCATTGCTCCGGTTTGTCACCCTGGCTACCATCCATTGCTCCGGTTTGTCACCCAGCCTACCATCCATTGCTCCGGTTTGTCACCCTGGCTACCATCCATTGCTCCGGTTTGTCACCCTGGTCCATTGCTCCGGTTTGTCACCCTGGCTACCATCCATTGCTCCGGTTTGTCACCCTGGCTACCATCCATTGCTCCGGTTTGTCACCCAGCCTACCATCCATTGCTCCGGTTTGTCACCCTGGCTACCATCCATTGCTCCGGTTTGTCACCCAGCCTACCATCCATTGCTCCGGTTTGTCACCCTGGCTACCATCCATTGCTCCGCATTGCTTCGGTTTGTCACCCAGCCTACCATCCATTGCTCCGGTTTGTCACCCTGGCTACCATCCATTGCTCCGGTGTGTCACCCTGGCTACCATCCATTGCTCCGGTTTGTCACCCAGCCTACCATCCATTGCTCCGGTTTGTCACCCAGCCTACCATCCATTGCTCCGGTTGTCACCCTGGCTACCATCCATTGCTCCGGTTTGTCACCCAGCCTACCATCCATTGCTCCGGTTTGTCACCCAGCCTACCATCCATTGCTCCGGTTTGTCACCCAGCCTACCATCCATTGCTCCGGTTTGTCACCCAGCCTACCATCCATTGCTCCGGTTTGTCACCCAGCCTACCATCCATTGCTCCGGTTTGTCACCCTGGCTACCATCCATTGCTCCGGTTTGTCAACCAGCCTACCATCCATTGCTCCGGTTTGTCACCCAGCCTACCATCCATTGCTCCGGTTTGTCACCCAGCCTACCATCCATTGCTCCGGTTTGTCACCCTGGCTACCATCCATTGCTCCGGTTTGTCACCCTGGCTACCATCCATTCTGAGTACCCTACACAGCTACCCTTACATCTTTAAGGGGGGTGACCTGTTTTTGGTCTGTCCTTTTCTATCTTTCTCTGGCTTCTATCCATTTGGCCCCATTCAGCCTACTGTTTTAAGACCAGGTGTCAATTTTTTACTGGTGAGTGGTAGCGAGCCAGCATATTTTTTATTTTTGTTTGACAGCAGGCTAAATTTGTACATTTTTCGATAGAAAAATTTCTCCGGCGAAGCCGGATTTCTTCATATAATGCTGGCTCGCTATCGCTCGCCAAGAAGAAATCGACACCTAGATGGGGATAAACGTCTTAAAATAGTTGGCTGAATGGGGCCGAATGGATCCAAGCCAGAGAAAGAGAGAAAAGGACAGAAATAACAAAAAGCAGGTCACCCCACTTAACCCCTTCTATACCGCCGACCGCGTCTTCTGTTTTTATTCTAGCTGTATTTAGAAGATTGTGTTCAGTTTAATAAGGGTCTGTGGTAGTGAAGATGGTTAAGCGAGAAGCCTGTCAATTGTCGGAGGCCCTATATAAAACTGAATACAATCGTCTAATAGTAGCCAGAAAAAAATAATAATAATATATCGCGGTAAGGAAAGGGTTAAAGGGAGATTTCCACTTACGGGATTTTTTTCTTTACCCGTTTCTCCCTCATGTTTAGCCCCATTGCTTTTGAGCTTTTAAGACGTTCGCCCCATTATTTTGACAATTTTAAGAACTTTCGACCCATTTCTGTCAATTTTAAGACCTTTCGTGCCATTTAGGTGTCGATTTTATCCTGGCGAGCGATAGCGAGCCTGTAATTTAAGAGGAACCGGCTTCCAGCCGGGACATTTTTCTACCGAAAAATGTACAAATTTATCTTGAAAGGGGCTCAAGGGGGTGTAATCTTAAGCTTGAAGGATATCTAGGGACCAAACTAAAAACCTCCCCTTAATGAACTAACCTGATTTACACCTCTGATACACCACCATCATCACCACTACTACTACCATCGCCACTACTACAACTATTACAATTACTACCATCATTACCACTACTACTACCACTACTACTACTACCACTACTACTACCACTACTACTAATCTATATTTTATTAATTTCACCACAACACCAAACACCTCCAATGAAATTAATGAAAGCCTATATTATGTGATCCACCTCTACTACCTCTACTATCGTTACCATCACCACCACTACCACCACATTCATTAATGAAAGCCTATATTATGTGATCCACCTCTACTACCTCTACTATCGTTACCATCACCACCACTACCACCACATTCATTAATGAAAGCCTATATTATGTGATCCACCTCTACTACCTCTACTATCGTTACCATCACCACCACTACCACCACATTCATTAATGAAAGCCTATATTATGTGATCCACCTCTACTACCTCTACTATCGTTACCATCACCACCACTACCACCACATTCATTAATGAAAGCCTATATTATGTGATCCACCTCTACTACCTCTACTATCGTTACCATCACCACCACTACCACCACATTCATTAATGAAAGCCTATATTATGTGATCCACCTCTACTACCTCTACTATCGTTACCATCACCACCACTACCACCACATTCATTAATGAAAGCCTATATTATGTGATCCACCTCTACTACCTCTACTATCGTTACCATCACCACCACTACCACCACATTCATTAATGAAAGCCTATATTATGTGATCCACCTCTACTACCTCTACTATCGTTACCATCACCACCACTACCACCACATTCATTAATGAAAGCCTATATTATGTGATCCACCTCTACTACCTCTACTATCGTTACCATCACCACCACTACCACCACATTCATTAATGAAAGCCTATATTATGTGATCCACCTCTACTACCTCTACTATCGTTACCATCACCACCACTACCACCACATTCATTAATGAAAGCCTATATTATGTGATCCACCTCTACTACCTCTACTATCGTTACCATCACCACCACTACCACCACATTCATTAATGAAAGCCTATATTATGTGATCCACCTCTACTACCTCTACTATCGTTACCATCACCACCACTACCACCACATTCATTAATGAAAGCCTATATTATGTGATCCACCTCTACTACCTCTACTATCGTTACCATCACCACCACTACCACCACATTCATTAATGAAAGCCTATATTATGTGATCCACCTCTACTACCTCTACTATCGTTACCATCACCACCACTACCACCACATTCATTAGGCTATTCCATCACTACTCTCCCCAGCACTATTCATGGCTATATTACACATATTACCTTCAACCCACCATTGAGTTATGTCCGTGACTACATAAGTCACCAAACTATTTGAACAACTTGCCAAAATGAACTGATTGACTGACTGACTAATTAACTGATTAATTGATTGATTAACTAAATAACTAACTGGCTGGCTGACTGACTGACTAACTGACTGTCATACTAATACCTTAAATAATAATAATAATAATAAAAAAATAAAAAAAAAATAAAAAAATAAAAAATAATAATAATAAATAATAATAATAATAATAATAATAATAATAATAATAATAATAATAATAATAATAATAATAATAATAATAATAATAATAATAATAATAATAATAAACACATAAAATATACAGACACTTCACCCTCAATATAGTATATGCCCCTTTATTTATAGCCTTGGTTATTACAGCGCGTGGGTTCCTATTGGCTGTGTGTGTGTGAATTAAGGGGAGGCAGACCGTTTTTCTGGACCCCCTTCTCCCTAATGTTTAGCCCCACTAGTTTTGAGATTATAAGACGTTCGGCCCATTAGTTTGGCGATTTTAACACCTTTCGCCCCATTTCGTTGTCAATTTTAAGACCTTTCGTGCCATTTAGGTGTCGATTATTTCCTGGCGAGCGATAGTGAGCCTGCAATTTTAAGAGGAACCGGCCTTCGGCCGGGACATTTTTCTACCGAAAAATGTACAAATTTATCTTGAAGGGGGGTCTAGGGGGTGCTTTTCTAAGTTTGATGGAGGTCTAGGGAGGAAACTAAAAAAATATATGAATAAATGAATTAATAGACCCAACAAACGGCCAGCCTCCCGTTAATGTCTAGTGCAGGGCTGTAGTGTATAATTCATAGAGTGTATTGAACTATATAGAGGCGCGCACAATGTATCGCTTTATAAATGATTCTGTATGTAATAGATTCCCGGGGTTTTATTTAATTTGAAGTGATGGAGCGGTGCGTACTAAATGGGATTCAGTAGGTGGCCTAATGTATTGCTTTTTAATCCATGCAGTACCAGCCACGACCATTCCATTATATCCTGGTGACTATTTGAAAATGTTATTCAGCTTAGGAAGGGCGTCTATCAATTAAAAGGTTGCAGACTATCTAAATTAACCCTTTAGCTACCATACATCTTTCCTAAAGTTCATAAAATCGTCTAAATGTACCGTAGCTGAAATCCAAACACAAAAGACATGAGCGGCACTGAAAGGGTTAAGGGGAGTGACCTGCTTTTGTTTTCTCTCTCTGGGTTGTATCCACTTGGCCCCATGCAGCCTGTGGTTTTAAGACGTTTATCCCCATCCAGGTGTCGATGTATACCTGACAAGCGATAGCGAGCCACCATATTTTGGATAATGTGTTAGATAGCTGACTAAATTTGTAAATTTTTTGATAGAAACATTTCTCCGGCGAAGCGGGGTCTCTCCATAAAATGCTGGCTCGCTTTCGCTCGCCAGGAAAAAATCGACACCTGCATGGGGATAAACGTCTTAAAACAGTAGACTGGATGGGACTGCAAGGATACAACCAAAGAAAGAGAACAAAAGCAGGTCACCCCCCTTAACACTGGCAGCCAGACATACTCAGTCGGTATCAATTAACCGTGTCTTCGTTAAGGGCAGATGGGGCGTTTTTCTGGTCCACTTATTCCCTCATTAGGTTTCAGATTTGAAGATGGTTGGGCAATTAGTTTGTCGATTTTAAGACCTTTCGCCCCATTTATGTATCAATAATAAGACCTTTCGTGCTATGTAAGTGTTGACTTTTTTCCTGGCGAACGATAGTGAACCTGCAATTTTGGAAGAACCGGCCTTTGGCCGGAACATTTTTCTACCGAAAAATGTACAAATTAATCTAGAAGGGGGATCTAATGGATGTTTTTTTTTTTAAGTTTGATGGAGGTCTAGGAAGGAAACTAGAAAAATAATAGAGATACATAAATGATCAAATATATAAGCCTATCCACCCTTAAAGTTAACAGTTTGGTCTCCGTCGGGATTCAGCACAAGGCTAAGCCGCGCTCGTGTTACTGTTGTTATTGTTGTTGTTGTTGTTGTTGTTGTTGTTGTTGTTGTTGTTGTTACTGTTGTTGTTGTTGTTGTTGTTGTTGTTGTTGTTGTTGTTGTCTATCCATACCCCACATAACTACATACTGTACACCATTAAAGTGGCCACTGTATTAAAGGCACCACTGCCATAATATAACCCACTACGTTAAGGGCAGGTATTAAAGGCACCACTGCCATAATATAACCCACTACGTTAAGGGCAGGTATTAAAGGCACCACTGCCATAATATAACCCACTACGTTAAGGGGAGGTATTAAAGGCACCACTGCCATAATATAACCCACTACGTTAAGGGGAGGTATTAAAGGCACCACTGCCATAATATAACCCACTACGTTAAGGGGAGGTATTAAAGGCACCACTGCCATAATATAACACACTACGTTAAGGGCAGGTATTAAAGGCACCACTGCCATAATATAACACACTACGTTAAGGGAAGGTATTAAAGGCACCACTGCCATAATATAACCCACTACGTTAAGGGGAGGTATTAAAGGCACCACTGCCATAATATAACACACTACGTTAAGGGCAGGTATTAAAGGCACCACTGCCATAATATAACACACTACGTTAAGGGGAGGTATTAAAGGCACCACTGCCATAATATAACACACTACGTTAAGGGGAGGTATTAAAGGCACCACTGCCATAATATAACACACTACGTTAAGGGCAGGTATTAAAGGCACCACTGCCATAATATAACACACTACGTTAAGGGCAGGTATTAAAGGCACCACTGCCATAATATAACACACTACGTTAAGGGGAGGTATTAAAGGCACCACTGCCATAATATAACACACTACGTTAAGGGCAGGTATTAAAGGCACCACTGCCATAATATAACACACTACGTTAAGGGGAGGTATTAAAGGCACCACTGCCATAATATAACACACTACGTTAAGGGCAGGTATTAAAGGCACCACTGCCATAATATAACACACTACGTTAAGGGGAGGTATTAAAGGCACCACTGCCATAATATAACCCACTACGTTAAGGGGAGGTATTAAAGGCACCACTGCCATAATATAACACACTACGTTAAGGGGGAGGTATTAAAGGCACCACTGCCATAATATAACACACTACGTTAAGGGGAGGTATTAAAGGCACCACTGCCATAATATAACACACTACGTTAAGGGGAGGTATTAAAGGCACCACTGCCATAATATAACACACTACGTTAAGGGGAGGTATTAAAGGCACCACTGCCATAATATAACACACTACGTTAAGGGGAGGTATTAAAGGCACCACTGCCATAATATAACACACTACGTTAAGGGCAGGTATTAAAGGCACCACTGCCATAATATAACACACTACGTTAAGGGGAGGTATTAAAGGCACCACTGCCATAATATAACACACTACGTTAAGGGCAGGTATTAAAGGCACCACTGCCATAATATAACACACTACGTTAAGGGGAGGTATTAAAGGCACCACTGCCATAATATAACCCACTACGTTAAGGGGAGGTATTAAAGGCACCACTGCCATAATATAACACACTACGTTAAGGGGAGGTATTAAAGGCACCACTGCCATAATATAACACACTACGTTAAGGGGAGGTATTAAAGGCACCACTGCCATAATATAACACACTACGTTAAGGGCAGGTATTAAAGGCACCACTGCCATAATATAACACACTACGTTAAGGGGAGGTATTAAAGGCACCACTGCCATAATATAACACACTACGTTAAGGGGAGGTATTAAAGGCACCACTGCCATAATATAACACACTACGTTAAGGGGAGGTATTAAAGGCACCACTGCCATAATATAACACACTACGTTAAGGGGAGGTATTAAAGGCACCACTGCCATAATATAACACACTACGTTAAGGGGAGGTATTAAAGGCACCACTGCCATAATATAACACACTACGTTAAGGGGAGGTATTAAAGGCACCACTGCCATAATATAACACACTACGTTAAGGGGAGGTATTAAAGGCACCACTGCCATAATATAACACACTACGTTAAGGGGAGGTATTAAAGGCACCACTGCCATAATATAACACACTACGTTAAGGGGAGGTATTAAAGGCACCACTGCCATAATATAACACACTACGTTAAGGGGAGGTATTAAAGGCACCACTGCCATAATATAACACACTACGTTAAGGGGAGGTATTAAAGGCACCACTGCCATAATATAACACACTACGTTAAGGGGAGGTATTAAAGGCACCACTGCCATAATATAACACACTACGTTAAGGGGAGGTATTAAAGGCACCACTGCCATAATATAACACACTACGTTAAGGGCAGGTATTAAAGGCACCACTGCCATAATATAACACACTACGTTAAGGGGAGGTATTAAAGGCACCACTGCCATAATATAACACACTACGTTAAGGGGAGGTATTAAAGGCACCACTGCCATAATATAACACACTACGTTAAGGGGAGGTATTAAAGGCACCACTGCCATAATATAACACACTACGTTAAGGGGAGGTATTAAAGGCACCACTGCCATAATATAACACACTACGTTAAGGGGAGGTATTAAAGGCACCACTGCCATAATATAACACACTACGTTAAGGGGAGGTATTAAAGGCACCACTGCCATAATATAACACACTACGTTAAGGGGAGGTATTAAAGGCACCACTGCCATAATATAACACACTACGTTAAGGGCAGGTATTAAAGGCACCACTGCCATAATATAACCCACTACGTTAAGGGCAGGTATTAAAGGCACCACTGCCATAATATAACACACTACGTTAAGGGGAGGTATTAAAGGCACCACTGCCATAATATAACACACTACGTTAAGGGCAGGTATTAAAGGCACCACTGCCATAATATAACACACTACGTTAAGGGGAGGTATTAAAGGCACCACTGCCATAATATAACACACTACGTTAAGGGCAGGTATTAAAGGCACCACTGCCATAATATAACACACTACGTTAAGGGGAGGTATTAAAGGCACCACTGCCATAATATAACACACTACGTTAAGGGCAGGTATTAAAGGCACCACTGCCATAATATAACACACTACGTTAAGGGGAGGTATTTAGTTTGTTCACTAGACCTCCATCAACCTTAAAATTACACCCCCTTGAGTCCCTTTCAAGATAAATTTGTACATTTTTCGGTAGAAAAATGTCCCGGCCGAAGGCCGGTTCCTCTTAAATTACAGGCTCGCTATCGCTCGCCAGGATAAAATCGACACCTAAATGGCATGAAAGGTCTTAATATGGGGTGAAAGTTCTTAAAATCGCTAAACTAATGGGACAAACGTTTTATAATATTAAAAGCAATGGGGCTAAACATGAGGGAGAAAGGGGTCAAGAAAAAAATCCCTCAAGTGGAGATCTCCCCTTAATGCCACCTTAAGTAGCATTAATGTACCCGCTATAAAAGTACCCACTGGATTAACCCCTTCTGTACCGGTGCCGTATTTTGCATTAAATTCAGGCAACTATTAAGCGATTTTATTCCGCTTGGGAAGGACGTCTACCCATTAAAAGGCTACCCACTATCTCACTTAACCCCTTTTACTACCACAGATCCTTCTCAAGCTGTACACAATCGTTTAAATATAGCTTGATGAAAATTAAAAAGACGCTGCGGTACAGAAAGGGTTAAATGGTTCACTTTTTGCTCCATTGATTTCATTTATATAATATTTTTCTAGTTTTCTCCCTAGACCTCCCTCAAACTTGGAAAAACACCCCCTAGACCCTCCCTCAAGATAAATTTGTACATTTTTCGGTAGAAAAATGTCCCGGCCGTAGGCCGTTTCCTCTTATAATTGCAGGCTTGCTATCGCTCGCCAGGAAAAAAATCGACACCTAAATGGCACGATAGGCCGGTCTTAAAATTGACAACGAAATGGACCGAAAGGTGTTAAAATCGTCAAACTAATGGACCGAACGTCTTATAATCTCAAAACAGTATACCCACATGCCTCAAGGTAAGGGAAGATGGGGCATTTGTCTAGTCCCTTTTCTCCCTCGTGTTTCGTCCCATTTGTTTTGAAATTTTAAGACGTTCGGCCCATTAGTTTGGCGATATTAACACCTTTAGCCCCATTTCATTGTAAATTTTAAGACCTTTCGTGCTATTTAGGTGTCATTTTTTTCCTGGCGAGCGATAGCGAACCTGTTATTTTAAAAATAACCGGCCTATGGCCGGTACATTTTTCTACGAAAAATGTACACATTTATCTTGAAGGGGGGTCTTTTTATAAGCTTGATGGAGGTCTAGGGAGGAAACTAAAAATAATATATGAATATAATTATGAATTAATAGACCAAAAAAACAGCCACTGACCCCTTAAGTCAGTCAGTCATATATCTAAGGAATTACAACCCTACGAACAAACAGGGAGGCAAGAAGGAGACGTGTTTGGAGCGGCTGGGTGGTTGACAGCTTTCGACGGAGGCCTTTGGTGTTTTGCAATGCTTGCTGCAATTGTCTCACCAAAATTAATCTATCTGCAATCTAGTTTCCGATACCAGTGCAAAATATTCTAGAAATTTTGTCGGAAAAAACGTTGATCATATAAAATTAATGATAAAGATTCGTGTGACACCCCTTAAGGGGAGATGGGGTGTTTTTCTGGATCACTTTCTCCCTCGTGTTTAGCCCTATTAGTTTTGAGATATTAAGACGTTTGGCCCATTACTTTGGCGATTTTAACACCTTTCACCCAATTTCCTTTTCAATTTTAAGACCTATCGTGCCCTTTACCTGTAATTTTTTTTCCTGACGAGCGATAGGGAATCTGTAATTTTAAGAGGAGCCGGCTCTACCGAAAATTATGAAGGTCTAACGAGGATACTAAAAAATATATGAATAACTGACTATATAGACCAACAAATATATGAATAACTGACTATATAGACCAACAAATATATGAATAACTGACTATATAGACCAACAAATATATGAATAACTGACTATATAGACCAACAAATATATGAATAACTGACTATATAGACCAACAAATATATGAATAACTGACTATATAGACCAACAAATATATGAATAACTGACTATATAGACCAACAAATATATGAATAACTGACTATATAGACCAACAAATATATGAATAACTGACTATATAGACCAACAAATATATGAATAACTGACTATATAGACCAACAAATATATGAATAACTGACTATATAGACCAACAAATATATGAATAACTGACTATATAGACCAACAAATATATGAATAACTGACTATATAGACCAACAAATATATGAATAACTGACTATATAGACCAACAAATATATGAATAACTGACTATATAGACCAACAAATCAGCCCCTCTCCCCTTAACACTATTTGATGCTATGTCTTGGGGTTATTAGCATCATGTGGCTGTATTATTACCCAGGGTTTTAATTATGTTTGACATTTTCCAACAACGTATTTTTTGTTTACCTCCTAGACTTAAAGAATGCCTCTCCAGTCCCCCTTCAAACTAAAGATAGTACCCCACACCCCCTTCAGGTTAAATATGATTTTTATTTTGTTCGGTAGAAAAAAAAAACATTTTCTCACAAATGGCAGAAATATCGACACCTTATTGGATTGAAGCATCTCAAAATCGCCAAACTAAAGAGGTGAAAGATCTTAAAATCTCCAAACTCGTGGAGTAAAGCAGGAAAGTTCCCAAAAGACCCGCCCTGCACCAGATAGGGTTAACTGGATATTTGTTGAATAATTAATCAAAGTCTCTCACCGATTCATGCACTACACAAATGTAAACCAGCAACCAATTGCCCGTGTCGTAAACAGGTGACCGTGTGTATGTATTAACCTGTGCCCGGTGAGGTGTTAATCCTTGGACAAAGCCGCTTCCATCATTACCCAATACAATATAATCGATCAAACTGTCAAACTCTTACCATTTAGTTCTCTTCACACTCCTTGCGGTAGAAAAGAAAACAAAAATATATATATATATATTATATATATATATATATATATAATTATATATATATATATATATATATATATACCGGTATATATATATATATACTGTATATATATATATATATATAGGCTATACCGGTACAATCGCGCTAAGAAGTCATGACTCGCTTTTTCTAAGGATCGGACAATAGTTCCCAAATCTGGCTACCGCTGGCAACTCTCCACTGCCCCTCGGAGCCCGGTCGTTTCCAAATTTTAAACTATAGGTCTTTGGATATTCCCAATAATTGGCCTACTTAGAAAATTAACCTATTTATGCCTTCTAATTTTGATTTATTTTGAAGTTTGAATAAATATAAGTATTGTTTGTTTACAATTTCTTTATAGAATAATGAGAGTAATTAATTTACATGCACTATCTAGCATGTTGCACTCCCAGGCCCGTAGGAACGGTAGGAATGGATATTCAGCGACCGAGTCAGTCATTTATTATGTTCCTTCCAATAACCAACCATACTCCTAAAATCGATTAATGAAATTTACAAACACATGTGGCAGTCCGTGGACTTGAACCCAGGATGCTCACACCGAAAATCAACACCTTATACATCGCACCACGAAGACAGTTAAAGGTTGGTGGACACTGCCTACGATTTATTATGCAACTTCGAATCCTGCATATCAATATAAGCATGTACACACATCCCAACTGCAACTCACGTAGGCTATGCATATGTGAATGGAAAGAGCAATTAATTGTCAGGATATGAGGGGGAGTATATCTCTTTGCGTTTATATTCACCTTTGCCCTTTTACACTTGCCTTTCCATCTTCCGTTTTTATATGGGTCTCCCTATGGGTTATTATATATTATAAAAGTGAAAATTCATCGTTTGTCTATACAAATTACAAGCTGTTCTCGAGTATTCAAGCTTTCTTCCAAAATATACTGGAGACTGCTTGTTTTTCAGGCAGACTGTTGTCCCACATAGAAAATAAAATGTGGAAAAAACAATCTGTTACATGTTTATTTACGTGATTTATTGACACTTATGGTTTGAATATTAGTTTTATCTGCTGGTTTTAATTTTATGAGATACTTTTCTCCCAGTATTGTTGGTTTAAAAAGTAATACAAGCATTAAGAAACTTGCTCCACATTTTAATCCTGAATCCTGAGCGAAATACTACGAGTTTCAATTTTTTTCGTTCGGGTTAGTCTAAACTTTCGTATTATTTGGTTTGCTCTCACATAATGAGATAAATATATTGCAACAATACTTGTATATCGTGTTTTTGGTATTGTTTCCTTCAATGCAGTTCTCCCCAGTGTGTAATATGTGAATATATAGAGCCTCAATAGTTGCCAGATAGCACTTTCTGAACAAAAGGTACTGGGAATCGAGTCATCACTTCTTAGCGCGATTGTACATAAACAGGAATGAATGGAAATGCTTGTGAATAGTTGAGTGAACATGTGGTCATTTGAGGTTAGGGGTCGGGCGCAAGTTGGACTAGATAATAGTCCATCAGGTGCCTGGCCCGGGGAGACGATTAATATGAAGGGTGCGCCTGGAAGTGTGGTGGGCGGGCTTGTGGCTTTGGCTCCGCTGCATGTCTGCCTGCCGAGATCGGAGCCTCTCCGGGTGGTCGGGGGCCGGGGGAGTGCTGGAGCGACCTTGGTGGCCCTGGTCTCTGGGTATTCTCCTGGGTGACCTAGATGTGTGTGAATTTTGTGTTTTGTCTGTGTTTGTTCGTTGTTTTGTCTTGTGTTTTGTTTTCCTGTTCTTGCTCTGTCTTGAGTCGGCCACCCCCAAGAAAAGAAAACAAAAATAAAAAAATTAAATAGAGGAAAATTAAAATAAAAAATGGGAAAAGTGGGGATTGGGCCTGAGTATATAGATAAATAGATAGGTACCGGTACATAAAATCATGAGGAGTGTTGATAGTGATTTACCTTTGTATCCTTATGTTGTATGTATGCATGTACAGTATATACTCAGGCGCATACCCCATACCTGGGTGGCCGACTCGAGACAGAGCTCAAACAGAAACATTTAAAGTTGCAGTTCTAAGGGTCCTGGACCACTTTCGCGTTCCCTCGCCCCTTACTTTGTCTTGTCAAGTTGGTGAATTTGACAAGGGGAGGAGGATTCCTAGCCCCTGTCCCCAGAAGTAAAAAGTAGGGCAGTAAAACAGACAGAAAACTGCTCTAATACCTTTCACCCTATTTCGTTGTCAATTTTAAGACTTTTCGTGCCATTTAGGTGTCAATTTTTTTTCCTGGCGAGCGACAGCGAGCCTGTAATTTTAAGAGGAACCGGCCTTCGGCCGGAACATTTTACCGAAAAAGGTACAAATTTATCTTGAAAGGGGGTCTACGGGTGTGTTTTTTAAAGCTTGATGGAAGTCTAGCGAAGAAACTAAAAAATACCCGGTGCATGAATATATGAATTAATAGAACAAATACCCGGTGCATGAATATATGAATTAATAGAACAAATACCCGGTGCATGAATATATGAATTAATAGAACAAATACCCGGTGCATGAATATATGAATTAATAGAAAAATACCCGGTGCATGAATATATGAATTAATAGAGCAAATACCCGGTGCATGAATATATGAATTAATAGAACAAATACCCGGTGCATGAATATATGAATTAATAGAACAAATACCCGGTGCATGAATATATGAATTAATAGAACAAATACCCGGTGCATGAATATATGAATTAATAGAGCAAATACCCGGTGCATGAATATATGAATTAATAGAGCAATTAAATATCCACGATCCCCTTAAGGTGTAGTTTACCTGTAGTTTACGACACTAACACCATAAATCACCATAATATCTACTAATTATTAATAGACATCTTGACCTCTGTAAATTACGTAGGCTACTATGGTGGCTTCTGTCTGTCACGTATACGGTCAAATATGTATGGTCAGTTTTGTACATACAGTTCAAATACAACTGGTGCACATTTTAAGGGGAGATGGGCCTTTGTGTACTTACTCTAGTTGTATTTACTCTAGTTGTATTGCGGGAGTGAGCATGCTCGTTATTTCCCGCCTCCTATATGTGTAGGTGTTATATGTATCGTTGGAATGGCTGTGGATGTGTGTGTAGTCTGTATTTTTAGCCAATTGGCGACATCGGAAACGAAGGCTTAGGGTGGATCTGTATGGTACCATTCTCACTATAGACGGTACCGTCTCGCCCGAAGGCTTAGGTAGCCATCAGCTTAGGTGAACCATATGATACCCATCTCGCCTTGTACCATTTTTGCCAACCCCAGATGGGACGTCACAACGTCGTCCACTTATTCCAGGTACCTATTTACAGCTAGGTGAACTGAGGCTAACACATGGAAGGAGACAAGCCCAATTTGTCTCCGACCGGCCGGGGATTGAACCCCCGACCCCTCGTGTGTGAGACGAGAGCTCTACCTACTAGGCTACGGGCTGTGTGTGTGTGTGTGTGTGTGTGTGTGTGTGTGTGTGTGTGTGTGTGTGTGTGTGTGTGTGTGTGTGTGTGTGTGTGTGTGTTTATTTATTCCTCTATTCTTCTAGTTTCCTCGCTAGCCCTCCATCAAGTTTAGAAAAATACCCCTAGACCCCCTTCAAGATAAATGTGTATATTTTTCGGTAGAAAAATGCCAAGGCCGAAGGCCGCTTCCTCTCAAAATTTCAGGCGAGCGATATCTAAATGCTACGAAAGGTCTTAAAAATGACTATGAAATGGGGCAAAAGGTGTTAAAATTGCCAAACTAATGGGCCGAACGTCTTATAATCTCAAAACAAATGGGCTTTAACACGAAAAAACGATTCATTCTCCCTTAAGTCTCCCTTCGAACACATTTTACAATACATGACTCATTGGCATTCACAATAGAACACATACCGGTATATAATTTGTATATGTGCGTTCAAAAAGCCTGCATAACGTGTTCGATGTATTAAACAAAGCGGTTCTTACACATTTATTACCGTATGTGTACATTACTTGCAGTGAAAGGTGGTGCACATGTTTGATGTAATTCTGACATGATGATGAAATAATTTGCTTTCTCTCACTCAATATTCACTGTCTCAAGTTTATCATAGAGTTCTGTATCATGTACTTGTACTGGTGACTATACTCGTTGTGTTACAGTATATGATATGTCTTGTGTACTCCAAGATCAATACAATCACCTACTGACAGCCACAGTAAGTCATAACAGACGCCACAATATTGAAGGGTTAACACAAGCCTATGTTAAAGTCAAGATGTCTGGACACGAGGAACTTTAAGCAGTCGTAGGATGAGGAAAAGATATATTGAGGGAGGGAGATAGTTACAGAGATATCTTGTTGAGTAAAAGAAAGACTGAGAAAATCGGTTTACAATTGGTTTAGAGAGTTGGACAGAAAAGGGATGGGGCTGTGTCGGAAGGCGGGTGCCACCTACTCTACACTTGGAAAGCTCCAAAGGAAATTCATTATTATAATAGCGGTGAGAGAGAGAGAGAGAGAGAGAGGTAACACTGCGGGTGTGTAGACAGAGATGGTAGAGAATTAGTAAGAGGTGAGGAGTAGAGCTGATGAGAGAGATGCTTTTGACTCTACCCTTTCGAAAAGTGCGGTAAGGGTAGAACCTCCCCACACATCGATCAATGCTCTATACAAGGACGCACAGTACTGTGAGGGGGTAAGAACCCATGGAGACTGTTGAGCACACCTAACTTCTGAAAAGCTGTTTTAGTGTAAGTGGTAATATGGTCATTTCAAAAAAGGTCAAAAGGAAAAATATAAACACCAAGAATATTGAGAGAGCAAGAAGGGTTGATTTGTGTGAAGAGTACGGGATAGTCGTGTTGGTGGGTTATTTGTGTGAAGAGTACGGGATAGTCGTGTTGGTGGGTTATTTGTGTGAAGAGTACGGGATAGTCGTGTTGGTGGGTTATTTGTGTGAAGAGTACGGGATAGTCGTGTTGGTGGGTTATTTGTGTGAAGAGTACGGGATAGTCGTGTTGGTGGGTATTTGTGTGAAGAGTACGGGATAGTCGTGTTGGTGGGTTATTTGTGTGAAGAGTACGGGATAGTCGTGTTGGTGGGTTATTTGTGTGAAGAGTACGGGATAGTCGTGTTGGTGGGTTATTTGTGTGAAGAGTACGGGATAGTCGTGTTGGTGGGTTATTTGTGTGAAGAGTACGGGATAGTCGTGTTGGTGGGTTATTTAGGTATCTTAGTCGCATTGTTATTGACAGTTATTTAATGTTTATTGACATTTGTTGGCAATATCTATTTTAGTTTGCCTCCTAAACTAAACAAACATGCTTACCCTTCGAGCTGAAATTTATATAGGCTAAATAAATTCGGTACAAACATATATCGGTCGAAGGCCGGTTTCCCCAAACTTACAGCTTTGTTATCACTCGCCCGCCCAGAAAACATATCGACAGCTGAATGGGGTGCAGCGTCATATAATGGCCAAACTAATAAGGTGAAACGTCTTAAAACCACCAAACTAATGGGACGAAAAAACTTTAAAAAAAACCAACCTCATATGAGATAGGGTTAAACGAGACTGAATGAATGCATACACTATAAAACAATTGCTTCCTATCGGCTGTGTAAAAGCTATTAAATTATAAAACTAAATTGCATTTGTATCCCTTTTTATAAAATCGCGCAATACCGGTAGGCTATAGGTTTTGTACAAGGATTTGCATTTGACCATTACCTGTTGATTATATAAATACAAAGGGTTTAAAGCTATATAGAGTATTTACTACGGTACATTATTACTTTTATAGGTAATCTGCGAAAAATTAGAGATGCATATTTACGGTTGATAGGGTGAAATTGTGATACGAAATGTATACCGGTACATACTTTATATTAGCCGATTCGTACGCCTACACTGTTAAATGTAATGGGTATGATAAGGGTAATTAAAGTGTCCATAATATTCTACCCACTTAAAGAAAAAATGGTAGTAACAAACCCATCATTTAATGCAAGGATACAAAGGTAAATCGCTATCATTATACCCAGTAAATTTATATACCTCTTTCATGCCCTTTTTGTATGTTTTACAATGTAGGATGTCATAAGTTACGATTAAACTTACGAATACCGGTACTCTTCAGTACCTCATTGTTTAGTTTGTTGTAGCTAAGATAATATGAACTGACGGTTGATTATTAATGCACTGTGCTGTGTGATGTGTACCGGTAGGCTATTATTAATGTACTGTGCTGTGTGATGTGTACCGGTAGGCTTAAATCACTATACATACATGATAACGTGTATGTGTGTGTGTGAGAGAGAGAGGGGGGGGGGGGGGATGGAGAGAGAGAGAGAGAGAGAGTATCCAATAGTTCCATTACCTGCATACAAATAGAGCAAATTCTTGTATCGGAAAAGGAACAAGGGAGAGAGAGAGAGAGATAGTTACATATATAGCCAGACTCCACAGACTTTGCGGTCTTTACTTGGCAGTCCGGACCTATATCTAACAAACTATTGGCAAAAAAGTGTAAAATATGGACAGCAAAGCAGAAGGCTCTCTCCCCACCCACCACTCTCACCGACCTTGGGTACGTATGAAATATAGTTGGGTAAAGCAGAAACATAATTTATAGTTTATTTGTTTTGTTTTTAACCTGGCCAGTTTGCACTTGGTCACTTTGTGCTAAAAGAAAAAACTCTCCTTCAAACTGTTTGGCTGATGGTACCGTGCCCGAATAACATCCTTCATTTGTCTAATGATAATGTCGGACAGGTTGAGAGATTGGTATCCTGACCAGGATTGGAACCCACTCACCCAAGGTATATTTGGGAGAGTTAGGCACCGTAATCACTCCAGTGGTTACAGTGCCCAACTCTCCCAAATATACCTGGAGTGAGTGGGTTCAAATCCTGGTAGGATACCTCTCACCCATCCTTCAGTTGGTAAAACAAACACAGGAAATATGTACCAAACATCAGCAAATCAGCTCAAAGAATAATGTCTAGTTGAAAGCCATCAAATGCAAACTCGCCAGGTTAAAGAATAACATGGACTATAATTTTAAACTACCGTACTGTTACTTATGAGAGAGAGAGAGAGAGAGTATGAATATGTAGGTTATGTACAGTATATGTGTGTCTATAAGTGGCGTACACATAAACACGTTTAAACTATTACCAACCATTAACCTACCCTACTGTCCCCATCACCATCACCATAACAATATACCACAACACACCACCATATACTCTCATAAACCAAGGGTAGAACAAAGCTATAGCCTATAAGATCATTGGCTAATATGGGTATAGATCGCCGCTGCCTGTTTATTTATTAAGGGATATATATATATATATATATATATATATACCGGGTATATATATATATTATATGTATATATATATATATATTTATATATATATATATATATATATAGTTATTGTTATAATCTTTTTAGTTTCCTCCCTAGACCTCTATCAAACTTTAAGAAAAAAGACATCAATTAGATCCCCCTTCTAGATTAATTTGTAAATTTTTCGGTAGAAAATGTCCCACCCGAAGGCAAGTTAGGTTAGGTTAGGTAAGTTAGGTTAGGTTAGGTTAGGTTAGGTTAGGTAAGTTAGGTAGGGGAGGGGTGGGGTGGGGAGGTGGGGGGGGGGGGGGGCGAGCAAGGAGGGTTGGGGTGGTAGGGTGGGTTACCCCCCAAATAGGTTTTGTAGGGTAGGGGGGGGGGTTTGTGGGAGGGGGGGCTCACCATCGTTCACCAGGGAAAAAATCGACACCTAAATTGCACGAAAGGTCTTAATATTGACGGAGAAATGTGGTGAAAGGTCTTAAAATCAACAAACTAATGGGGGCAAACATCTTGAAATCGACAAACTAATGGGACTAAACATGAGGGAGAAGGGAATCCAGAAAAACGAGCCAACTCCCCTTAACCCCTTCTGTACCAGCGATGTCTTTTTAAATTCTATTCCAGCTACCGTACATTTAGAAGGCTTTATGAAGCTTAGGAGAGATATATGGTACCGTAGCTTAAGGGGAGGTATTTAGTTTGTTCCTTAGACCTCCATCAAGCTTAAAATTACTCCCCCTTGACCCCCTTTCAAGACAAATTTGTACATTTTTCGGTAGAAAAATGTCCCGGCCGAAGGCCGGTTCCCCTTAAATTACAGGCTGGCTATCGCTCGCCTGGATAACATCGACACCTGAATAGCACGAAAGGTCTTAATATGGGGTGAAAGTTCTTAAAATCGCTAAACTAATGGGGCAAACGTTTTATAATATCAAAAGCAATGGGGCTAAACATGAGGGAGAAAGGGGTCAAGAAAAAAATCCCTGAAGTGGAGATCTCCCCTTAACGTAATAACCGAGATAGTCTTTAACCTTTGAATTGGTAGACGTCAATCCTAAGCTGAATAAAATGGCCTAGTGGTTGCCAGAGTATAATGAAAAGGACGTCACCGGTACTGAAGGGGTTAACCCCTTTAAGGGGGGTGACATGTTTTTGTTCTGTCCTTTTCTATATTTCTCTGGCTTGTATCCATTTGGCCCCCTTCAGCCTACTGTTTTAAGACGTTTATCCCCATCCAGGTGTCAAATTGTTACTGGTGAGCGGTAGCTAGTCAGCATATTTGTTATTTTTGTTTGACAGTAGGCTAAATTTGTACATTTTTCGATAGAAAAATGTCTCTGGGGAAGCCGGATTTCTTCATATAATGCTGGCTCGCTATCGCTCGCCAGGAAGAAATCGACACCTAGATGGAGATAAACGTCTTAAAATAGTTGGCTGAATGGGGCCGAATGGATACAAGCCAGAGAAAGCGAGAAAAGGACAGATATAACAAAAAGCAGGTCACCCCCTTAACACGATGACGTAATTTATAGCATATGTTGTTAACCAAAGTCGTAGGCGTGTGCATAAACCTTAAACCGTCCTGGTGGTGTAATGGTTAAGGTGGCAACAATCTGTGTGTGATAACCCGGGTTCGAATCCCGGCGGGTCATATATACTTTAATTAATTTCATTGGGGGTGTTTGGTGTTGTGGTGAAATTAATAAAATATAGATTAGGCGTTTGTCTTTACCTTACATTTTAGCTCTGTGACTCAAAGGGGATATAGATATGTGGACAGAGAGAAAGATAGATAGCCAGACAAACAGATACCGGGTACTCTAGATAATTAACTCTTTCACGCTTTTATGACGCAGAGGTTGCCAGATTAGCAATAAGAAATAGAGTTCTCTCACTCTTATAATTACCTCTCCAAAATTAGTTTTCTGCCCACAGCTAACTCAAAGACAACTGCAGAGGTTGAAGTAACTAAACTAAGGGTTTCTAAATATCCCTGATGGTAACAAAGGCTTTAAAGTATCCCTAATAGGCTCAAAATCGCATCATAAGCGTGAAAGGGTTAACCAGATACCAGAAACTTTGGTAATATTTCTGTAATGAAGGTCTTATCTCCATTTATGTAAGGGGAGGGTAGACAATTTATGCAGTGTTCAGAGTTAACATGTGTATATGGCATGAATCCATCATAACCCTAGCTGCTGCGACGTATTGGGGTTATTAGGATATATTTTTAAAATTAATATCCAGGGTTTTGATTGACTCAACCATTTACGACCAATATCATTTTAATTCGCCCCTAGACCATAAAATACATAGCCTCCCAAACAACACAAAATACATAGCCTCCCAAACAACACAAAATACATAGCCTCCCTAGCAACACAAAATACATAGCCTCCCAAACAACACAAAATACATAGCCTCCCAAACAACACAAAACAACCAAACCACATAGACCCTATTCAACTTAAGGGGGTTGACCTGTTTTTGTTCTGTCCTTTTCTATCTTTCTCTGGCTTGTATCCATTTGGCCCCATTCAGCCTACTGTTTTAAAACGTTTATCCCCATCCAGGTGTTAATTTTTTACTGGTGAGCGGTAGCGAGCCAGCATATTTTTTATTTTTGTTAGACAGCAGGCTACATTTGTACATTTTTCGATAGAAAAATTTCTCCGGCAAAGCCGGATGTCTTCATATAATGCTGGCTCGCTATCGCTCGCCAGGAAGAAACCGACACCTAGATGGGGATAAACGTCTTAAAATAGTTGGCTGAATGGGGCCGAATGGATACAAGCCCGAGAAAGAGAGAAAAGGACAGAAATAACAAAAAGCAGGTCACCCCCCTTAAATATGTACATTTCTCTACTGAATAATATACATATTTAGCTTGAAGGAGGTCTGGGTAATTAACCAAATACCGGTAACTTGGATAATATTTGTGATGATGACCTAATCTCCATATGTAAGGGCAAGGGAGCCAATGTGTGCAGTAATCAGTGCTATCATTTGCATAAGGCATGAACCCATCTCGCGGAATTCTCTTAAAACGCAAGATTACTGGGAGACTCTTTGTATTCGTCTCGTTCCATGGGCTGTTTATAACCCTCTATTCAACTCTTTCAGTATTTGAGGAAGCTTTATACACTTTATTCTGGCTATAATTATTATTTTTAAGCAATTTGGGAAGGATCTCCAGGAATAAAAGGGGTAAAAACTATCTGAATATATTCTCAGCTCCCACAAGTTCTTCCTAAACTGCCTAACATCGTTTTAAGGGGGGTGACCTGTTTTTGTTCTGTCCTTTTCTATCTTTATCTGGCTTGTATCCATTTGGCCCCATTCAGCCTACTGTTTTAAGACGTTTATCCCCATCCAAGTGTCAATTTTATACTGGTGAGCGGTAGCGAGCCAGCATATTTTTTATTTTTGTTTGACAGCAGGCTAAATTTGAAATTTTTTCGATAGAAAAATGTCTGCCGGATTTCGGTCAATATACAGGAGGCGCTACAATATAGGTAGCAAAATTCTAATGGTATTTTTGGGTTCCTATCATCATATCCTTCATTTCTATATATTTTTTATCCCCGGGAAAACAAAAAAAATCTTGGGATTTTTCATTTATTTTCTTGGGATAGTTTGTTTTGGTCATTAACCTAACCCAAAAACCTAACCTAACCGAACCTAATAGCCCCCAAATACATTTAGGTTAGGTTAGGTTAGGTTAGGTTAGGTTTTTTGGTTAGGTTAATAAAAAATAAATAAAAAAAATCCAAGAAAAAAAAAAAAAAAAAAAAAAAAATCCCGGGGATAAAAAGTATATAGAAATGAAGCATATGATGATAGGAACCCAAAACTACCATTATAATTTTGCTGCCTATATTGTAGCGCCTCCTGTATATTGACCCGGATTTCTTCATATAATGCTGGCTCGCTATCGCTCGCCAGGAAGAAATCGATGGGGAATAAACGTCTTAAAATAGTTGGCTGAATGGGGCCGAATGGATACAAGCCAGAGAAAGAGAGAAAAGGACAGAAATAACAAAAAGCAGGTCACCCCCCTTAATAATGACCATAATAAAGCAGGTCACCCCCTTAATAATAACCAGAATAAAGCAGGTCACCCCCCTTAATAATAACCAGAATAAAGCAGGTCACCCCCCTTAATAATAACCATAATAAAGCAGGTCACCCCCCTTAATAATAACCATAATAAAGCAGGTCACCCCCCTTAATAATAACCATAATAAAGCAGGTCACCCCCCCTTAATAATAACCAGAATAAAGCAGGTCACCACCCTTAATAATAACCAGAATAAAGCAGGTCACCCCCCTTAATAATAACCAGAATAAAGCAGGTCACCCCCCTTAATAATAACCAGAATAAAGCAGGTCACCCGCCTTAATAATAACCAGAATAAAGCAGGTCACCCCCCTTAATAATAACCAGAATAAAGCAGGTCACCCCCCTTAATAATAACCATAATAAAGCAGGTCACCCCCCTTAATAATAACCAGAATAAAGCAGGTCACCCGCCTTAATAATAACCATAATAAAGCAGGTCACCCGCCTTAATAATAACCAGAATAAAGCAGGTCACCCGCCCTAATAATAACCAGAATAAAGCAGGTCACCCGCTTTAATAATAACCAGAATAAAGCAGGTCACCCCCCTTAATAATAACCAGAATAAAGCAGGTCACCCCCCCTTAATAATAACCAGAATAAAGCAGGTCACCCCCGCCTTAATAATAACCAGAATAAAGCAGGTCACCCCCCCTTAATAATAACCATAATAAAGCAGGTCACCCCCCTTAATAATAACCAGAATAAAGCAGGTCACCCGCCTTAATAATAACCATAATAAAGCAGGTCACCCCCCTTAATAATAACCATAATAAAGCAGGTCACCCGCCTTAATAATAACCAGAATAAAGCAGGTCACCCGCCTTAATAATAACCAGAATAAAGCAGGTCACCCGCCTTAATAATAACCAGAATAAAGCAGGTCACCCCCCTTAATAATAACCAGAATAAAGCAGGTCACCCGCCTTAATAATAACCATAATAAAGCAGGTCACCCGCCTTAATAATAACCATAATAAAGCAGGTCACCCCCCTTAATAATAACCATAATAAAGCAGGTCACCCGCCTTAATAATAACCAGAATAAAGCAGGTCACCACCCGCCTTAATAATAACCAGAATAATCACTCAAAATGCGTCATAATCCTCAAGGGGTTAAAAGTGTGCATTTATAGTATTTAGTGTGTCTATCATAATCATTAAACCTCCCGATCAACCGACCCGACCCGACCCCTCCCATCTCTCCCGACTGACCCGACCCGACTATATCGTTGGTCGGGGTTATAAATCTTCTGAGATAACGAAATATATGAATAAATACGCACACACTATTTATATCGAAGTATTTATCTATCTATCTATCTATCTATCTATCTATCTATCTATATATATTTACTCTAAAATGGCAACAGCAATCAACACCCACTGTAAAAACGAAACTATAAGAACCTTCAAATCGTATCATAAGATATTGATAGGGTGTATTTCGGCTAAGTATTGATGTATTCAGCTGAAACCGTACAGTACCAGCGAGTCTTAATTATTTTATTCTTCCTATATTTAGACGATTTTGTGCCGTTTTGGAAGGATCTGTGATAATAAAAATTATTAAGTGAGATAGTTCGAAGCCTATTTATTGCTTTTTAAACTCCGTACAATCGTCTAATAGTAGCCAGAATAAAGTCAAAGGACGGCACCGGTACTGAAATGGTTAAACTTGCTTATAGTTCGATACTCACAAGTTGTTAGTTCACACCAGAAGTTGCCAGTCTTACCTGCAATACAAATAAAAACAATTAGAAACATAAACTTAATAAATAATCTACCTGCAATACAAATAAAACTATTAAAAACACAAACCTACTATATAATCTACCTGCAATACAAATTATGCTGTTCAATTTTGGTGTCCTTATTACAGAATGGACATAAATTCATTGGAGAGAGTACAACGTAGAACGACAAAAATGATCCATAATATAAGAAATCTTCCGTATGAAGAAACGTTGAAGAAATTAGGGTTACATTCGTTGGAGTGACGCAGAGTTAGATGTGATGTGATAGAGGTGTTCAAGTGGGTTAGTGGGATTAATAAAGGGGACATGAAAAATGTACTAAAGCTCAGTGATAGCTAAAGAACTCGAACAAATGGTTTCAAATTAGATAAATTTCGTTTCAGAAAGGATATAGGCAAATATTGGTTTGGTAACAGAGTTGTAGATGGGTGGAATAGGCTACCAAGTGTTATAGTGGGATCAAGAACGATAGGGAGCTTTAAGATAAAATTAGATAGGCATATGGACGAGATGGGTTGGGTGTGAGGGGGATATGTCAGGTGTGGGCCAATCGACGCTCTATAGAACCCCGTTTTCTGACCTCTGACCTTTTCCGTGAGGTCAGTCCTAATGGTGTTAGTGAGCTGGGCTTTATAAGCCCAGCTTATAAGGCCTTATAAATAGGGTTGCGTGTGAGAGGGATCTGCCTTGTTTGGGCCAATCGGCTTTCTGCAGACTCCCATTTTCTTATGTTCTTATTATAGCCAATACAGATTAGCAAAGATATCTCAGTACCAAGAGACTGAACACTAGGCCTATCTGGTGCGACGTCTTGGTGGTTATTAGGATATGTTGTAAACAAACATTGACATCCTCTTTCGACTAACACGACGAATGATTGGTCTTAAAAAAGACGTTCCATACTGAAATGACACTATCTCAAAAAGTCAATGGCCACTTCTCTCGCTATCTCTCTCTCTTATATATATATATATATATATATACAGGGTGATTCAGTAACCCTTTTCATAAATTTAATGGCAAATTCGGGAGACAAAAATAAGACTAATTTACTCTATGACCCTTAGGGTAAGTCTTTGATATGATGGAGATATTACACCTTTAAAGTTATCGATAGATAGAAAAGAAAAAAATCTAAGGAGTGAGAATGAAAATGTCGTTGCTAACTGGCAGGGTAGCGTAACCAAGACTTGGTATCAAAATGGCTGCATACGGTAGCTGGATGCAGTTCGTTTCGCAATTTACAAAGGTACATTATTACTGTATTTGTATTATCATCATCATTATTATTAATAATCATTGTATTAGTAGTAGTAGTAGCAAGGAGAGAAGCAGGCGGTGGAGGATAAGTAAGAGGAAGAGGAGGAGGAGTAAGTCGTGGAAGAGGGGTAAGTGGAGGAGGAGGGATCTTCCTGCCGACTTTGAGCTTTGATACTCCGCTCGTCTTAATGAATCTGGAATCAATCTACATGAATCTAAAGATTGTTTCTTTGCTTACACGTGGTATGTAAATGGTTGCATATGGTAGCAGTTGTCTCAATGCTCAAAAGAACATTAGCATTTTATCACCATCATCATAATTAATACTCTATTCATCGTAGCTGTAGTAGTAGTAGTAATAGTCGTAGTTGTATTATTATTATTATTATTATTATTATTAGGTCAAGTTATGTCATTAGCATATCATTAATTATTTATACAGTATTGTGAAATTTATTGTTATTATTATTGATTGGTGCTGTTGATGGTTTGTACAGTAATTGTTTCATGTGGTGCTTTAACCCGTACAGCCCCAGCGACACGTCTGACGCGTCGGCGATGTATGTAACGCACAGCCCCAGAGACGCGCCTGACGCGTCACCCTAATTGCGCCGACCGTAACCTCAGGTGTAGCCACTCAAGAGGGCTCAGATTTGTATGGGAACTGTGTACGTAGCGTGCACGTGAGCGCGCAATAACCTTTTGTTTTTTTTACTCTTGTAAAATACGTTTTCGGGGGCTCTGTAGGACCATTTTTTAAGCTTTTTGAGCGGTTTTTCGTGGTTTTTCCTTCATTCCTAACCCATTCGCTATTGTTTCTGGAATAAAAAAAAAAATTGAAAACTGGCCGGGTTCTGGTGAACAAACATTACAAAACTAGCCGGGGCTCCACGGGTTAAAGCTTCTCATTACAGTATGTTGGTTTTGGTTATTATTTTATCATAAATAAATTTATGGTTAATGAAGATCTCATGTTTGTACATACTTTATTTACAAATACTTTACAATACAGTATTACAGTATACATTTTGATACCAAGTCTTGGTTACGCTACCCTGCCAGTTAGCAACAACATTTTCATTCTCACTCCTTAGATTTTTGTCTTTTCTATCTATCGATAACTTTAAAGGTGTAATATCTCCATTATATCAAAGACTCACCCTAAGGGTCATAGATAAATTAGTCTTATTTTTGTCTCCCGAATTTGCCATTAAATTTATGAAAAGGGTTACTGAATCACCCTGTATATATATATATATATATATTTAGTGGCTCACGTGTATTTGATATATACTCAATATTTGTAACTCTCATGGTTGGTGGGTTAGAATTACTGTAAATGAAATAAATTTCGGCCCGAGTTGCGTCGGGACACTCAGAAATCCTTGTATGGTATTCTGGAATATGGATCCTACAACTAGGTATGAATTGAAATATATTCGTCTAGTGGGTTTTCCTTCTCCCTAACATAAATAGGATAGAAGGTTGAGTGTCTTTTATACTGCCGTGGTGTAGTTGATTAAAGCGTCGGCTATCGTCCTGACGGTCGGCGGTTCGAACCCCACTGAGAGATTAGAAACATTTAGTGGCTCACGTGTATTTGTGATATATACTCAATATATAATATATATATATACATTATATATATACATTATATATACATTATATATATAAAGGTTAAATCACAAATACGTGTGATCAAATTATGTAGTAAAACTCGCTAGGAAAATTGAATCAATGGAACACCAAGGTTTCGTCTATTCTCTCAAGACATCTTCAGGGTAATACAAGAAAACAGGGGGAGAGTGAGGCTTAAATACCCGTCCTAAATCATCTGTGAGTTGCTAACTAGCATATAAATACAAAAAGTGTTACCATCCTACTGCCTTTTGCCTATAATTCGGCCTTATAATTAGGGTTGGGTGTGAGAAGGATATGCCTTGTGTGGACCAATCGGGTTTCTGCAGACTCCCATTTTCTAATGTTCTTATGTTCTTATATATGTAATTTGTATTTGTTTGTACTGTATGTAATGTATGTGTGTATATATATATGTATATGTTATTATATATATATACTGTATATCTATATGTATTCTTCATAAGTTGGATCAAAGTTTGAAAGGGATCTGCCTTGTGCGGGCCAAGCGGCTCTCTGCAGACTCCCGTTGTTTTATATTCGTACGTATAGTTGTGTTCATCGTGTATTACAACACATAATTATCTTTGTATCATTAATATTATGTATTTGTATTAGTTCACTGTGAATGTGCGTATCATGTTATAGATTCATATAGGCTATTCTGTATACGTTCATACTAAATATTATGCTTTGCATTGTACTGATTTTCTTAAGTTCATTGATGTGTATCAAATTATATATATGATTAGAATAGATTGTATTGTTAGGCATATTTCAATGTATATGCATATCTGTATAAGTATATATAATTTGGAAGACATTAATTTTGTATGTAAAAGAGGTATGTTCCTAATAATATGGCAAAAGGCAATAGGATGGCAACACTTTTTGTATTTATATGCTAGTTAGCAACTCACAGATGATTTAGGACTGGGATTAAGAGGGTATCCCACTGTGCGACTTTTCAATGGCGAATGCCATGCGACCATGTTTTTTTTCTCTAGGCTATGTCCCAAAATTCGCGGCGAATAGGGTTTTTTCAGAAGCGAATGAAAGCAGCGAATGAAAGCGAATGAAAGCAAAAAAGGCGAATTTCCTCGATTGCAGTGCGACAGACGGAAGTACGAGCAAAGTGTGAATATGGCGAATTTTTTAGCGAACATGACTAATGTTTTGCGACAATTGAGGGCGATTCAGGGTGAATGTGGCGAACGATGATGGCGAAAATGGCTAATGCACAGCGAATGTTGGACGATGTGATGAGATAACACTGCGGAGGTTGTGCGACTTATGGCGAATATGGCGAATGCCATGTGTGTGTGTGTGTGTGTGTGTTGTAGTGTGTGTGTGAAAAGGCGAAATGTGGAAAAGGTGGACATTCTGTGTGTCTGTGTGTGTGTGTTGTAGAGTGTGTGTGCATGTATGCGTGCTGTAGTGAGTGTGTGTGTGTGTGTGTGTGTGAAAAGGCGAAATGTGGAAAAGCTGGACATAGTGTGTGTGTGTGAAGAGGCAAAATGTGGAAAAGCTGGACATTGTGTGTGTGTGTGTGTGTGTGTATCTATGGATCAATGTGTACAAGCCTTATCCCGGAATATCTGAACAATACTTGGGAGAACAACAATGATACACTGACGAATTATTCTAAACAATTAACAGTCCCATAGAGAACATTAACTTTGTTTTATATTTTCATTTGAAGTTCACAATCTCGTTTACATAAGGTCTATTACAAAAATATATGCCCTCGAATCAAAATATAAATATAATTGTGTGGGTATGTCTGAGTGTCTGTCCATCTATGGAATAGGTGTATTCCCACTCAAGATACAATTATGGATTTATGTTTTGTTTCCTTGCAATTATAAGACTATTGTATTCAGATTAGGAACTGTAGATGGAGGTCAGAGGGTTAATTGAGATACTCTTCACCCTTCTAGTTCCACAGATCATTCCTAAGCTGGATAAAATCTTCTAAAGGTAGTCAGAATATACTGTCAAAATGCGTCCTAATCTTCAAAGGGTTAAGTAGAAGTAACTATTAAATTAACACTGTCACTATTATGATAGTTTGTTTCCTCTAATTCAAGTTATCATTTGTCGATTTAAGGGGAGATTTCCACTTGAAGGATTTTATTCTAAACCCCTTTCTCCGTCATGTTTAGCACCATTCCTTTTGAAATTTTAAGACGTTCGCCCCATTCGAACGTTCCCTTAAATACAGCTTAGACAGGGCCTTTTGAAATAACTATGCCTCACATACACACTCGACATAGCCACACAACATTAACACACACAACACGTGTTTCGGTAATGGTTCCGGTACACTGACTTTTAATTTGAACCATAGTTTGAACTTATAACTCGTGTTATATAAGTTTATTATGAAATATTATGAAGAATTAATTAGGTAAGTATACATAACCTACTGTTATGTATGTAGTACTTATATGATTAAATATTATGAAGAATTAATTAGGTAAGTATACATAACCTACTGTTATGTATGTAGTACTTATATGATTAAATATTATGAAGAATTAATTAGGTAAGTATACATAACCTACTGTTATGTATGTAGTACTTATATGATTAAATATTATGAAGAATTAATTAGGTAAGTATACATAACCTACTGTTATGTATGTAGTACTTATATGATTAAATATTATGAAGAATTAATTAGGTAAGTATACATAACCTACTGTTATGTATGTAGTACTTATATGATTAAATATTATGAAGAATTAATTAGGTAAGTATACATAACCTACTGTTATGTATGTAGTACTTATATGATTAAATATTATGAAGAATTAATTAGGTAAGTATACATAACCTACTGTTATGTATGTAGTACTTATATGATTAAATATTATGAAGAATTAATTAGGTAAGTATACATAACCTACTGTTATGTATGTAGTACTTATATGATTAAATATTATGAAGAATTAATTAGGTAAGTATACATAACCTACTGTTATGTATGTAGTACTTATATGATTAAATATTATGAAGAATTAATTAGGTAAGTATACATAACCTACTGTTATGTATGTAGTACTTATATGATTAAATATTATGAAGAATTAATTAGGTAAGTATACATAACCTACTGTTATGTATGTAGTACTTATATGATTAAATATTATGAAGAATTAATTAGGTAAGTATACATAACCTACTGTTATGTATGTAGTACTTATATGATTAAATATTATGAAGAATTAATTAGGTAAGTATACATAACCTACTGTTATGTATGTAGTACTTATATGATTAAATATTATGAAGAATTAATTAGGTAAGTATACATAACCTACTGTTATGTATGTAGTACTTATATGATTAAATAGTATGAAGAATTAATTAGGTAAGTATACATAACCTACTGTTATGTATGTAGTACTTATATGATTAAATTATCGTATTTCGGCGATTTTGGTCACTCGGAAAATCAGCTGATGAATCTCGGCGCTTCAAATTCACTTGCATTGAAATTATATTCTTTGTACAAGACCACCCATGGTTTTGCAGGGTTTATTTAAGGCTTAGAAATGTTTCTTTATACGCCGGTATATACGGTATACTCAGTTTCATTTCATCTGACGGTATTGAATCCCTAATTTCTCGATACTTAATGGAAAAATATGAAACCATGTCTCTGCATCATATTAAGTCCAAGTTTATATAATTAGCACCACATTTCACTACAAAATCTTCAAAATAACTGAGAAATCCTGATGGGAACTTTGCATTTTTTTACCGTCAGTTGAAAAGAAAAGGACTATAGTGAGAGACACATCAACAGTCACATAAAAACCCACCAATCACCTCAGTTCGCCACATATCGCATGTCATTCGTATGGCCATGGCAATAATTCGTCGACACATTCGCTGCATTCGCGCTTCTGTCGCGCTACTGACGCCCTATTCACTCAAAAAGCAGCGTTGCCAATAATTGGAATTTGCAAATTGGCGAATCAGGGCGAATTGGTGCGAATTGTGCGACCAAGGGCGAATGAAGTGAAACATTTTCAGTTTGCCGCCGTTTTTTTGGGTATGCTCAAAATTTATCGGCGAATCTGGGTGAATCTGGGCGACGCTAGGGCGACCGTTGTGCGATTTCGGCGACAATTGGAGAATATTCGAGCGAATATGGCGAATTTTGGGACATAGACAAAAAAATCCTGTCGCCCTCTGTCGCTGGGCGTTCGCCATCAAAAAGTCGCAGAGTGGGATACCCCCTCACTCTCCCACTGTTTTCTTGTCACAAGGGACTGGAGTAACTTCTCGAAAGGGGGCTTTAGTCCTGGTCGCGATTACGGAAGACGTCTGGGGTTCCCGAGCAGGACAACCTCTGGGTTTATATTCCAAGTATTCCTGGGGGTATATACTTGGGGGTCTCGGGGACTCCGGTTACGTTCTTCCTGATTTTAAGGTGGGCTTAATAATCCTCCTATTTTAACTAACTACGGTACCTGTTTTCTTGTATTACCCTGAAAATTTCTTGAGAGAATAGACGAAAGCTTGGTGTTCCATTGTTTCAATTTTCTTAGCGAGTTTTACTATACAGCATATATATATATATATATATATATATATTTACATGGTTTTAATTTAATTCCCGATTATACAGTATCTTTCCTCTGCCTATCAAGTATGTATTACTAATTTACCCGAATGTGAGAGAGAGAGAGAGAGAGATAAACATTTCCTGTACGGTACCCGGATATAGTGATACCAAGACTCATCATCATAAACAAACAGATAACATAAGGCTTCAGTAGGAAGGAAGCAGAAAGTTGGTAGGAAGCAGAGAGTCAGCATAAATGGTACTAAGTCAGAATGGGAAGCAGTCAAAAGTGGTGTCCCCCAGGGATCTGTATTGGGTCCTCTGTTGTTTGTTATATACTACATAAATGACCTTCATTTAGGTATAACTAGTAGGATAAGTAAATTTGCAGACGATACCAAAATGGGGAGAACAATAGATTCAGATAGTGACATAGAGTGCCTCCAAAGGGATCTAGATACCTTACATGAATGGTCAGTAAATTGGCAGATGAATTTTAATATTGACAAATGCAAGGTATTAACCCACTGAGCCCCAGCGATGCAGCGTTTGCGTCAGTAATGTATGTAACGCTAAACCCCAGCGACGCAACAGTTGCGTCAGTGTTACTCCAGTCCCAATTACTTCGGTCCTATGGCACCTAGAGGGCTCATATTTGTATGGGAACTGTGTAAGTATCCCACGCACCCATGCCGATGGTTGAAAACTCTCAAAGTCCAACCGCGTGTGCGTGCGCATGAGCGCGCAAAAACATGTTTTTTTGGGAAAATTGCCTTCAATTTTATACTCTTGTAAAATCCGTTTTCGGGGGCTCCGTAGGACCATTTTTTTAGCTTTTTGATCGGTTTTTCGTGGTTTTCCCTTCATTCCTAACCCATTCGCTATTGTTTCTGGGAAAAAAAAAATCAGAATCAGCCGGTCCTATATTTAGCTGGTACTCAGCGGGTTAAAGATAGGGAAGACGAATACTAATGCAAAATATAAACTAGCTAAAACGGAATTAGAAAACTCAGACTGAGAGAAAGATTTGGATGTGTTTGTTAGCAACGATTTGAAGCCTAGAAAACAGTGCATAAGCGTTCGTAACAAGGCAAACAGGATTCTCGGGTTCATCTCAAGGAGTGTGAGTAACAGAACTGCCGATGTTATCTTAAAACTTTATTTATCATTAGTGAGACCTCATATGGATTATGCTGTCCAATTTTGGTGTCCTTATTACAGAATGGACATACATTCGTTGGAGAGAGTACAGCGAAGAATGACAAAAATTATTCATAATATTAGAAATCTACCACATGAAGAAAGGTTGAAAAAATTAGGCTTACATTCGTTAGAAAGATGCAGAGTTTAAAGGGATATGATGGAAGTGTTCAAGTGGGTTAGTGGGATTAATAAAGGAGACATGCAAAATGTACTGAAGCTCAGTGATAGCGAAAGAACTCGATTTTTTTTTTTTCTAATGTGAGTGAGGGAGGCAAAAGGCAGAACTGCCTATAGCGAGTGCCTCCCCCATAGTTGAAAGAGTGACAGGGCCAAAATCAAGGGACGTTCGAGCCAAAATGCCTGGACACACGGGGTTTGAAGCAATTTAAGTCATAGGAAGAGGGAAAGACTGATTCTGGGAGAGAGTTCCAGAGCTCAGCTGTTGAGTAGAAAAAAGTTCGAGAGTTGCACAGAGTAGGGGTGGGATAGTGTTGCAAATGGTTTCAAATTAGATAAATTTAGTTTCAGAAAAGATATAGGCAAATATTGGTTTGGTAACAGAGTTGTAGACTTGTGGAATAGGCTACCAGTGATATGGTAGGATCGAGAACGATAGGGATCTTTAAAGGTGGGGGGTGCATGGGTTGAGGTAAACATGGAAAAATAATCGCCAACCTGCATATAATTATCTTGCAAAATGCAATGTAACTGAAATAATCATTAACAATGGTATAAAGGATTTTGCGGATCGTCAATACCGGACCTGTGACGTCATAGTGACGTCACAGAAGTATCCTTATCCTAGATTGGATGGTGGATTACACTCATGTGACGTCACAGGCCCGGTATAGACGTTCCACAAAATCCTTTATACCATTGTTAATAATTATTTCAGTGACATTGCATTTTGCAAGATAATTATGTACATCTTGGCGATTATCATTCCATGTTTATCTCAACCCTTGCACCCCCACTTTTAAGATAAAATTAGATAGGCATATGGACGAGATGGGTTGAGTATGAGGGGGGATCTGCCAGGTGTGGGCCAATCGGCGATCTGCAGACCCCCGTAATCTTGTGTTGATCTCTGACCGTTTTTGGTGAGCTCAGTCCTCAAGGTATTAGTGAGTTGGGTCTATAATTAGGTATTGTAATTGGGGTTGGGTGTGACAGGGATCTGGTTTGTGTGAACCGATTGGCTTTCTGCAGACTCCCATTTTCTTATGTTCTTATGTTCAGTAGATATATAGGAATAAATAATAATAATAATCTTAGGTTGTAGTGTTGAAAGGCCTGACAATGAAGTGGTTTGGGATACAGCAACCGTCATCGTTTGGTACTATGTACGGTATATGACGTTAAACCCCAGCGGTCCGCCTTAATTACTCTTGTCTTATGGCACCTAGAGAGTTCAGATTGGTATTGGTACTACCGGTACTTTAGGATCCCACGGAACAATACCGATGGTTGGCAACCCTCCAAGTCACATATTAATTGTGACTTTCCGCTGCCCCCCAGAACCCATAAGTGACCTAGGTGAGCGTTTTTTTTTTTTTTTTTTTCCTTCATTACTAACCCATCTCATGTGTTTTCAGGAAAAAATATTAAAAAAGACAAGTGGCTGGGCCTGGAGTGTACATTTATTTTTAATCGCTTGGGGTCCACCAGGTTAAGGGAGATGGGACGTTTTTCTGGTCACCCTTCTTCCTCATGTTTAGCCCCATTAGTTTTCAGATTATAAGACGTTCGGCCCATTAGTTTGCCGATTTTAAGACCTTTCGCCCCATTTCTTTGTCAATATTAAGACTTTTGTGTCATTTAGGTGTCGCTTTTTTCCTGGCGAGCGATATCGATCATGTAATTTTGTAGAAATCGGGACATTTTTCTACCGAAAAATATACAAATAAATCTTGAAGGAAGCTTGATAAAGGTCTAGGGAGAGAGAGAGAGAGAGAGAGAGAGAGAGAGAGAGAGAGAGAGAGAGAGAGAGAGAGAGAGAGAGAGAGAGAGAGAGAGCAAAGGAAAGTGGGGGAAAGAAACGGCTTTTAATTAATGGAAAAAATCGGTTCTCAATTAATAGAGGTAAAAAGAAAGAGGGGGGGAATCAAGGGGGGGTGAGGAGGTGCATGTATGTTTGTGTTAAGTGTGTGTGTGTGTGTGTGTGTGTGTGTGTGAATCAAGGGGGGGGGTGAGGAGGTGCATGTATGTTTGTGTTTAGTGTGTGTGTGTGTGAATCAAGGGGGGGGGGGTGAGGAGGTGCATGTATGTTTGTGTTTAGTGTGTGTGTGTGTGTGTGTGTGAATCAAGGGGGGGGGTGAGGAGGTGCATGTATGTTTGTGTTTAGTGTGTGTGTGTGTGTGTGTGTGTGTGTGAATCACGGGGGGGGGGGGTGAGGAGGTGCAAGTATGTTTGTGTTTAGTGTGGTGTGTGTGTGTGTGTGTGTGTGTGAATCAAGGGGGGGGGGGTGAGGAGGTGCATGTATGTTGTGTTTTAGTGTGTGTGTGTGTGTGTGTGTGTGTGTGTGTGTGTGTGAATCAAGGGGGGGGGGGGGTGAGGAGGTGCATGTATGTTTGTGTTTAGTGTGTGTGTGTGTGTGTGTGTGTGTGTGTGTGTGTGAATCAAGGGGGGGGGGGTGAGGAGGTGCATGTATGTTTGTGTTTAGTGTGTGTGTGTGTGTGTGTGTGTGTGTGTGTGTGTGTGAATCAAGGGGGGGGGGTGAGGAGGTGCATGTATGTTTGTGTTTAGTGGTGTGTGTGTGTGTGTGTGTGTGTGTGTGAATCAAGGGGGGGGGGGTGAGGAGGTGCATGTATGTTTGTGTTTAGTGTGTGTGTGTGTGTGTGTGTGTGTGTGTGTGTGAATCAAGGGGGGGGGGGTGAGGAGGGGCATGTATGTTTGTGTTTAGTGTGTGTGTGTGTGTGTGTGTGAATCAAGGGGGGGGGGGTGAGGAGGTGCATGTATGTTGTGTTTTTAGTGTGTGTGTGTGTCTGTGTGTGTGTGTATGTGTGTGAATCAAGGGGGGGGGGGGTGAGGAGGTGCATGTATGTTTGTGTTTAGTGTGTGTGTGTGTGTGTGTGAATCAAGGGAGTGGGTGAGGGTGTGCATGTATGTTTGTGTTAAGTGTTTGTGAGTGTGAATCAAGGGGGTGGGGGGGGAGGAGGTGCATGTATGTTTGTGTTTAGTGTGTGTGTGTGTGTGTGTGTGAATCAAGGGGGGGGGTGGGGAGGAGCATGTATGTTTTGTTAAGTGTGTGTGTGTGTGTGTAGTGTGTATTTTTTAGCCAATTGGCGACATCGGAAACGAAGGCTTAGGGTGGATCTGTATGGTACCATTCTCACTATAGACGGTACCGTCTCGCCCGAAGGCTTAGGTAGCCATCAGCTTAGGTGAACCATATGATACCCATCTCGCCTTGTACCATTTTGCCAACCCCAGAAGGGACGTCACAACGTCGTCCAATTATTCCAGGTACCTATTTACAGCTAGGTGAACTGAGGCTAACACATGAAAGGAGACAAGCCCAATTTGTCTCCGCCCGGCGGGGGGATTGAACCTCCGACCCCTCGTTTGTGAGACGAGAGCTCTACCTACTAGGCTACGGGCTGTGTGTGTGTGTGTGTGTGAATCACGGGGGGGGGGGGTGAGGAGGTGCAAGTATGTTTGTGTTTAGTGTGTGTGTGTGTGTGTGTGTGTGAATCAAGGGGGGGGGGGGTGAGGAGGTGCATGTATGTTTGTGTTTAGTGTGTGTGTGTGCGTGTGAATCAAGCAGAATCGCCTCTCGTTAGCCACTAGCGCTCGCCAGGGCAGTGAAATGGGCTACAGTTATCAGAGAATGTTGTTCTTTCTTTCATAGTACAGTACTTGCAGTGTTACAGACAGTCCAGTGGTGGTCTTTATTTTTCGTCTGTGACAACGGGAAGTGTTTTGTATCATTAGTAGAATATAAGATGCATTGTAGTGTGAAGTTGAGAGAGAGAGAGAGAGAGTGGGCAGCGAGGGGGTAGTGAGTGTTGCCTCCCTCCTCCTCTCGGAGGAGTTTTCCCGCCCGCGCGGGCGGGAAGTTTCTGGAGATGCCTATTACTGTTGACCGGGTGTTGGGGATTGATAGGTATGGTCTCCAGTGTTTGGCCACGGTCATGGGGCATGTGGGCACTAGCAGCATGACGAGAAGTGACCTGGTGGCCTGTGTGCTCGGTGGGGTGTGTGGGGCTTCGGGTGGAGCAAGAGCTGGGGCACCTTCGGCCCAGCCCCCATTCCACTCGAATCCTACCATGGCGCCCCCTCGGGCTCCGGAGCCGGGTACGTTCCCGCAGGCCGATAGTCACTGGCAGCGTGGTTTGTCACTGGGTGGGTCTCCAATTGTTGCATCTCCTCCTCCTCAAGGTTTAACTGCAGATATAATCTTCCAGCTTGAGATGGCTAAAATGCAGGCTGAGCAACGAAGGCATGAGGCTGAGCTCGAGCAACGGCAGCGAGAGAATGAGGCTGAGGAGAGAAAGGCCAGGTACCGTGCAGACATAGAGCTTGAGAAGTCTCGGGTGGAGTCGACAGGGCAGCGTCTCGGTTCTGGGAATCGAGGTCTTGATCAGTCTTTATCGCACCTTCTTAAGTTAGTCCCTACCTTTGACGAGTCGGGTGTCACCGAATTTTTCCTGCGTTTTGAGAAGAAGTGCCGGGAGCACCAATGGCCCGAGGTTAAGTGGGCAGCCCTTGTTTCCTCTAGGTTGGTTGGCAAAGGACTCAAGGCATATGATGCGTTGCCCTTGGAGTCTTGCATCGATTATGAGGTACTGAAGGAAGCTGTTCTGCGGGTGTACGAGTTACAACCAGAGACATATAGGTTGAAGTTCCGGGGTGTTACGAAGGGTCGTGAGTGCACTTTTCTAGAACATGCCCGGGAACTGTCTAATGCATTGAGAAATTGGCTGAGGTCAGAGAAGGTGACGACATTCGAGGAGATTGAGCAGTTATTCCTTCTAGAGCAATTTTTCAAGTGCACAGGCGGCGACCTGACTTTGAACCTCAAAGAGAAACGTCCTAAAACTCTACAAGAGGCAGCTGAGATGGCTGACCTGAGAATGTCACTGATTCGTGGGTGCGGGTCTGCACAACGGACCGATGCAGTTAACAAGGGGCGCAACACTCCACCCCCCCCCCCCCCCCCACCCCCCCCCGAGTCAGTGATTCACAAGTTAATAACGAGAGTAAGAGCAATGATACCAATTTTGATCACAAACCTCCCGTTTAAGAGAGGTCAGGGCCCTCCCCACCTCAGGGGAAGTCTAAGGGTGAAGTAGAGTGTTTTAAGTGTCATAACAAGGGGCATTTCGCACGTTCCTGCCCTAGTAACCAACCTACTGCAGTCGTGTCTTTGGCCAGCAACATTGGGGTGTCTCTGAGGTCTTCTGCATTTACCCGGGGTGATATGTCAGATGCGGGGGCACAGCCAGTGAAGAGGTGTCCGGAAGGCTCGAAACCTGTCCGCGATGCTTTTTGCGACCATAGAGGGCGTGGCTGCGTGAGTTGGGCTGGTTGCAAGCATGGGTTGGAGTTGTTGTGTGATACAGGTGCATCCCAGACTCTGATGAAAAACTTTACAGGCCAACCTATAAACGCGGCACGGGTGGTTGTGGTGCAGGGTATTAATGCTACAAAGTCATACCCGTTGGTTCGAGTAGAGCTAGAGGTTGAAGGTGTGACGCCAGAGTTGGATGTTGGAATCGTGGAGAAACTGCCAATAGAGGGCGTCGACCTTCCTCTCGGCAACGACTTTGCGGTGCCTACTTCTGAGGTTCCACCCTTAGTCGGTGCCGAGAGGGCGGCCGACGTGAGTAGGGAGGGGCAGGAATTGGTCGAGAGGTGTCAATCACAGCAGAGGGCGTGTGTTTTCACCCGATCTCGTGCATCTAAAGTGTCACAGCCTATTCCTCAGTCTCTAGACCAGCGGAGGAACGGTCGGAAGGAGAAAGCTAAAGTTGGGAGTTTTGTGAGTTTTGCTCCAGCGGCTCTCCTTAGCGAATTAGTACTTGACCCAGAGGTGAGCTCCGGAGTGAACCCAGAACCTGTCACCCCTAGTGACATGGTTGGGCGTGATGGCACTCCGTGACTTAGTAGTTCCCAGATGGAGGAGAGTTGTGGGAACGGGGCTATTGAACACGAGGACGGGGAAACATGTCATGTGAACCTGTTGGAGGAGTTTGTGAGGCAACCACCTGAGCAGCCTGCTGTCCCTGCGTTGGTTTGCAGCGGCCAAGGTGGAGAAGGAGAGGGGGCAGTAGGGCACAGGTGGAGGAGAGTTGGGATTGTCATGTCTCGGCGGAGCAGTGGGCGGGGGACACGAGTCTGGTGGCTGTGGAAGCGCTAGAGCACCTGCCTGAGCAGCAGTGTGCAGTGCTCCAGCACCACCTCGGTTCATACCCCACTGGTCGTGCCGAGCACCCGAGCCTCACAACTCATGCGGTGCAAGATGTTCCGCGGGCAGGTCACTTGAATGTTTGTAAACCGTTAGCCTCATTGTTTCGGTGGTTCAAGGTGGGCGACGAGGCTTTAGCATGGTTGTCAGGTCAGGGTCGACCCATGGCTGCCAAGGGTGGTGGTCAGAAGGAGGACATTGAGCAGATTGGTGAGGTTGGCTGTGGAGTAGATGTGCCCGGTTGTCGTATAGCCTCCCAATGCTGCTCTAGTCGAATGCAACAGCCCTACCATAGACCGACTATATCTGGCCATGTCGCTGAAGGCGGTGATGCTGCGCAGGCAGATGTAGTCGTAAGGAATGCGGGGGTGCGGATGTACGGTATCGGCGGGGAAGCCTTAGCAATTATGAACTATGGGAGTGACTGCACAGGTGGTACTGATTGTCCCTCTCATGACCTGGCTGTTCTAGGGACGAAGGTGGAGAAGGAGAGAGGCTACAGTTTAGAAGCTGCGGTCTCGGCTGGGTTGTGGGAGGGCACTGGGCATGTTGTTCATGAGGAGTTGTTTACTAGGCTGTGGCAGTACATCCGCATGTTTGTTGCTTCTCCAGGCCTGATGTACGGGGTAGAATCCGACATGGAGGCTGGAGACAGTGCAAGGCTCAAGTTAATTCCCTACCGTATAAATCCTGCTCAACAGCCTGTCGTGAAAACAGAGCTAGACGACATGTGGAAAAAGGGTCTGAGGGATAAAGGATATCGTGAGTGGTCGTTGCCAGTGAGTTTGCAACCTGAGTTGAGTGGCAAGATCTGTGTGTATGGTGATTGCAAGAGTGTGGAAGCATTATCCCTGACAGACACCTATCCATTACCTAGAGTTGACGATACCATAGACCGCATCGGGGCTGCCTCGCTCGTCACGAAGGTAGAACTAGTGAAAGGTTATTGGCAGGCCCCGTTGCCGGAAAGAGCGAAGAGAAGTGCCAGTCTTGTGATGAACTGGGCAGATTATCAGTGTCAGGTGTTGTTTTGCTGCCAGAACACAAGTTGGATGTGTGGCATGCTAAGGGCACTGATAATGTTTTGGCTGATTGTTTGTCACGGGAGGGTTTGTTTGCAGGAGAACCCTCGCCGTTCAGTCAGTGTGTGTTGAGAGTGGGGAAAAATCAGGCTTGACCCTGTAGAGCAGCCGTCAAAAACAACATTAAAATTAAATAAAAAAAAATCACATAAAAACTCTTTCTTTTTTATAGTTAATTGTAAGTTGCCAATGTCATAGCTTAAGTCCTAAGTTGAACCTGTCTTTCACTTAGTAGGCTGGGCTCTGTGAAGTTCGCTCTGGGAGCATAGCAGGCTAAAATTATACTATTATGTTTGGGAGGGGTTATAAGATTTTCTTTATGCTAAAATGTTGTTTTATTTATGATTGAGCTTTGCATTTCATTTCTGGTGGAGTGGCTGGTTGTGGCGGGTCTTGTCGGCATTCTGCCCTGTCAGATATGGTGCTCGCCTAATGTTGAGCGTCCCATATCTTGGGCGGGATGTGACGCCTACCAGCGTTGGCAGAATCGCCTCTCGTTAGCCACTAGCGCTCGCCAGGGCAGTGAAATGGGCTACAGTTATCAGAGAATGTTGTTCTTTCTTTCATAGTACTTGCATTGTTACAGACAGTCCAGTGGTGGTCTTTATTTTTCGTCTGTGACAACGGGAAGTGTTTTGTATCATTAGTAGGATATAAGATGCATTGTAGTGTGAAGTTGAGAGAGAGAGAGAGAGAGCGGGCAGCGAGGGGGTAGTGAGAGTTGCCTCCCTCCTCCCTCCTCCTCCCGGAGGAGTTTTCCCGCCCTAGCGGGCTTTCTCTCGTCTTTGATTGGCTGGTGGTTCCTGGCGCGTCCTAGGGGCCTGCTGCCTTGTGACGTATCGGCCCGTGATTGGCCGACCATAGCGCCTTTGTGGGCTCCTGCGGCCCACAGGAGCTGTTCTACTCAGAGCAGGCTAGGGGCGCACACGACTAACATCCTTTTTATAACTGTCCCCCATATCTCCACCATTCTGATACTGTCTCTCTCACTCAACTTCCTTTCTTTCATTCCTCTAATCTTTTAACGTCACAGCACTCCCTTTGGGTTCTGTACACGATTTCATATCGGCCCATCGTATTGTGTGCGTCGCTCTCATATATATTTACATGTATTAGAATAGGCTATAAGGGTTCTTAGTCTATGGAGGTTTGATGACTCTGTGTGTGTCTCCCTCAGTGTCCTTAGTCTATGGAGGTTTGATGACTCTTTGTGTGTGTCTCCCTCATTATCATTAGTGCTCTGCTCGGTTATTTAATGCTAGACTGGGATAAGGCTTCTGTTGTCGTTGTCACCGATGTGTGTACGGTTTGCTTATACCTACACGACTTCGACGGTTTCTGTGGTAGCCTAGGTTGTCCTTTTGGTTGTGTCTTTTGCGAGTGCAGCATCGTGTTGTAAGAGGGCATTAGCCTACTACCTTATAACACAGTGCTGTCTCTTTGCTTGACTTTAGAGGGATCGCCAGGGTAGAACCAGATACTTGAGATCTGGATCTACCAAGAGAGCATCCCCGTCATTAACGTAACTTTAATCATACCGCCTTAAGGACGACGCTAGGCTATGAGCCTGTCTTGCTCAGCCACAGTTTCCTAACCTTGATATCCCAGCTAGACTTTATTCGTTGAGCAGACACCAGTTAGGACATAAGCTCTTTTTGTTATGTATGCATTATTATTCACAGCATTTATTAGTCTAGGTTGTTGCTGAGCCGCACAACCATAGCAGACTGTTTCGTTGATGAGGAAGTACTTCTTTTAGTGTCGAGCATTACTACCGTTGCGCATTTATAGTATTCTCGTGTCAGTTAACATTATATGTCCTATATTTTAGTGTATTCAGTCTACACGTGTGGTGTCCTGCCTCCTGCCTTTATATAATTTAAGATACGAGCATCTTATGAGCATCAGACTTTCTTCAGAAGTTTCCAGATCTATGCTGTAGGACTATACTTCACTTTCTTTCAGATAGGAGTGAAGAGTTAATGTTGTTTAGAGTAACTGTATTGAAGCATCTTTTTATTGTATTAAATCTTGCAGTGATTTAATTGATCTTTCCATAGCTTCCCTTTTATGCATTTTAACGTAACTTGCATCTTGTTTGTTATCAGGCTATACCAGTGTGGGTTAGCCTGAAGGAGAGTACATTTATGCCCAGTTAAGGATACCCCGTTATCGCAGATTAACTCTGGAGGGTATAGGTGTTTTTGTTCGCCGGCATATAAGTTCGAGGGTTTGGATCTAGCGTACCGTTGTTGCATAGTGCCCTATTACTAGGCCAATCATTAAGTGCCCTTGTTTTATTCGTAGCCCCGGTCGTAACAGGGGGGTGAGGAGGTGCATGTATGGTTGTGTTTAGTGTGTGTGTGTGTGTGTGTGTGTGTGTGTGTGTGTGTGTGTGAAATACATAAATGTAAACCATATACCGGGTATATATATTATACATACAGAGATAGAGAGAGAGAGAATGAGAGAGAGAGAGAGAGAGAGAGAGAGAGCGCGCGAAGGGGAATAGAAAGCCCTTGCAGTTAAAGGGGTAGGCTAGATACAGAGAGAGAGTGTGTGTATGTGCGTGTGCGTGCGTGCGTGTATGTGTGTGTGTGTGTTACCGAACCCTAAACTGCTAAATGACCTCTGGTATACAAAATATTACCCAAAATTCATGTAAGCTTTGACATAATATTTTCTTTACTCTTCTCTTTGATCTCAGTATTTACAGTAGAGATGCATATAAAGATTGATAGATGGAAATATTTATAGATGGATGAGGCAGATTGATTGATAGACAGATCGATAGACAGACATATATATATATATATATATATATATATATATATATATATATACCGGTATATAATATTATAGAGAGAGAGAATGACAGATATGTAACACACACACACACACACACACACACACACACACACACACACACACACACACACACACACACACACACGCCTACACCTACACACACATACAACACCTACCCAAAACGTCCCAAAATTCCACAAGGTCAAATACAATTATAACCCGAAAATTCAACAGATAAAATGTATTATTTCCTCCTTTGATGGGAATACTTTGATGTAGATTTATAGATACAGAGAAAGACTGATATGAGAGCGAGAGTTAGTGTGAGTAATATAGATAGAATGGAATATATACAGTATATAATTATATATATATACCGATATATATATATATATATATATATATATATATATATATAAATATATATATATACTATATATATATATATATATATACTGTATATATATATATATATATATATATATATACTGTATATGGTATATTCAGTATATACAGTATATGATACCATGTACCTGCATAAAGCCTGCAACCACAAAACTACCAGAGTTGACGTTTGGGATAGCGTAAAATAGTCGTTGGTGGCGAAGTCTAATAAACCCACCACGTGCATCACCACGAGACTATCGCCTGCTTCTTTTAAGGAGAACTAAGGTTGCTATCCTATTGTACGTCCGTGGTAGTACAGTCGGTTAGAGAGCGAGTCTGGTACAAACCTACTGAGGTCCCTAACAAGGGTTCGAACCCGCGCCAGGCACCCCCACTGGCCCTGGTCCTTGGGATTTTTGGGAGGGTTAAATTCCCTTCACACTCATCATTTCATTTTTATTCTATTTTTTTATAATATATATATAGTAATAGTTGGCATATACTGTATGTATAGTATTGCTTGCATCTAGTATGTTATAGTAATATATTTGCTGCATATACTTATGTAGTAGATAATGATATTTTTGGGGCACCTTGCATATACTGTATGTATAGTAGATAATGGATATTTGGGGCACCCTGCATATACTGTATGTATAGTAGATAATGGATATTTGGGGCACCTTGCATATACTGTATGTATAGTAGTAATGGAATTTGGGGCACCATTATACTGTATGTATAGTAGATAATGGATATTTGGGGCACCCTGCATATACTGTATGTATAGATAATGGATATTTGGGGCACCCTGCATATACTGTATGTATAGTAGATAATGGATATTTGGGGCACCCTGCATATACTGTATGTATAGTAGATAATGGATATTTGGGGCACCTTGCATATACTGTATGTATAGTAGATAATGGATATTTGGGGCACCTTGCATATACTTGATGTATAGTAGATAATGGATATTTGGGGCACCTTGCATATACTGTATGTATAGTAGATAATGGATATTTGGGGCACCTTGCATATACTGTATGTATAGTAGATAATGGATATTTGGGGCACCCTGCATATACTGTATGTATAGTAGATAATGGATATTTGGGGCACCTTGCATACTGTATGTATAGTAGATAATGGATATTTGGGGCACCCTGCATATACTGTATGTATAGTAGATAATGGATATTTGGGGCACCCTGCATATACTGTATGTATAGTAGATAATGGATATTTGGGGCACCTGGCATATACTGTATGTATAGTAGATAATGGATATTTGAGGCTCACTGCATATACTGTATGTATAGTAGATAATGGATATTTGGGGCACCCTGCATATACTGTATGTATAGTAGATAATGGATATTTGGGGCACCTTGCATATACTGTATGTATAGTAGATAATGGATATTTGGGGCACCCTGCATATACTGTATGTATAGTAGATAATGGATATTTGGGGCACCCTGCATATACTGTATGTATAGTAGATAATGGATATTTGGGGCACCTGCATATACTGTATGTTATAGTAGATAATGGATATTTGGGGCACCCTGCATATAGTGTATGTATAGTAGATAATGGATATTTGGGGCACCCTGCATCACTGTATGTATAGTAGATAATGGATATTTGGGGGCCACTTTGCATATACTGTATGTATAGTAGATAATGGATATTTGGGCAACCGGGCATATACTGTATGTATAGTAGATAATGGATATTTGGGGCACCCCTGCATATACTGAATGTATAGTAGATAATGGATATTTGGGGCACCTTGCATATAC
>CM064498.1:52314035-52743523 GCA_032716605.1 Paralithodes platypus
TTGTGTTTTTTAGCAGATGCTCTAGTCTAAGGGTGACTACACGTAGAGCTGTGGTGGTCGAGTGGTGAGCACGCTCACGTGTGAATCTGCAAGACCCGGGATCGAATCCCTGCCACGGCGGACATTTAATGGGTGTTGTAGTACGTCCTAGCATGTTTCACATGCTCGCACCCAGTCAGGGGACATCCTGACGACGTATACAGAATAAACACACATAACATAGCCACTCAAACAGCTTCCTCTCTCTCTCCAACACCCCTTCTCCCCTCTCTACACTCTTCAGAAAAATAGGAAAAGTAGAATGTAGATACGAGGTGCCATTGTAAAGGCTTATCCCTCAATACCTTCATCTTATCTGATCTGGTGCTACGCCTTCTAGAGTCCGTATTTGCTTGCGGGACCCTGTCGTGGTCCTCCCTCATCTGGTTGCGGTTGCTGGGTCTTCGGAGCGTCGTCTACCTGTGATGTCTCGTCGAGCCACGTGGCCAGCCTTGTTAGGGGTGTAAGGGGGGAGGGATTCGATTTTCTTTTTGTATCTCTTTTTAACCTGATACTGTACTACTTTACTTCTTCAATATCCATCTCCGCCCATTATCTGCTTTAGCTCTCCATATAAACCTTATTAGTATGGTCATTCTATTTATTGCTTATCAACTTTTCCCTACCATACCCTTTTTATATGTTATTCCTTATTATTTAGTTCTTTACCGGTACTTACTTCGATTCTTCAAATTCACAATTCTATTGTTCAGAAATTAATTGTTCCTTCAAATACTAATCAGTCAAAGTTAACTTGGAGCTTCAATCCAATTACTAAATCAAGTACTACGATTATTCTATAAAATGACTACAGATTTACTACCAAATGGTCAAGAGAAAGAATATTTGTAATTACCTTGGTTCACTATTGAAATATAAAACAGATAACATGGGCACAAAAATTATACAAACTCCAGGAAGGGAATCACTGCAGACAACTTTGATACCATACTACCCAACATCCTTGTCATAATTATTGTACCAACATACCCGGCACTGTATCATACTCGCTAGCAGACTTAGACAATAGAACTCATAACTGGACATCAAAAATTACATATACAGTACGGCATAATGAACACATGTACACGTACCCTGGTACTTCCTGATGGCTTTACTGTACCGTTGGGGAAACACCCACGATACCTTCAAGGTCAAGGGGGAGGGAGTGGTCCTTTTGGTCACAGTACTTTTTTTTTTTTTTTTTTTTTTTTCTATGTGATTGAGGGAGGCAAAAGGCATAACTGCCTATAGCGAGTGCCTCCCCCATAGTTGAAAGAGTGACAGGGCCAAAATCAAGGGACGTTCGAGCCAAAATGCCTGGACACACGGAGTTTGAAACAATTTAAGTCATAGGAAGAGGGAAAGACTGATTCTGGGAGAGAGTTCCAGAGCTCAGATATTGAGTAGAAGAAAGTTTGAGAGTAACGTTTCACTCTTGGGTTGGAGAGTTGCACAGAGTAGGGGTGGGATTGAGTTGTAAGACGGGTACCACGTGCCCTACGTAAAGGAGGTGGTATGCACTGGGATAGCTCTGAGGAACACTGATTATTATAGTAGCGATAGAATAGCGAGAGAGATGCAACATTGCGGCGGAGAGAGAGAGATTGCAGAGAGTTGGTGAGTGGACGGGAGTTAATGATACGAAAGGCCTTCCTTTCAACTTTGTCTAGGAGAGCGGTGTGAGAGGAACCTCCCCACACATGTGAACAATACTCAATACAAGGGCGCACTATGCCCCTGTACAGAGCAAGAAGCTGTGCAGGGGAAAAGAACCCCCTAAGGCGGTTGAGCACACCCAGCTTCTGGGAGGCTGCCTTAGCAAGACTGGTAATATGGTCCTTCCAAATGAGAGCAGAAGAAAAAGAGACACCAAGAATATTGAGAGAAGATGAAGGGTTGATTTTTGTATTGTTGAAGAACAAGGGATAGTCCGCTGGGAGATCCTGACGGGTAGATAGATGGAGAAATTGGGTTTTGGAAGCATTAAAGTTAACAAGGTTTTCTCTGCCCCAATTGGAAATAGTATTTAGATCAGAATTTAAGAGTTCTATGGCTTCATTACGTTTGTCGTTGAGGGATTGCTGGCTGGGGCGTTCTGAAAAACTAATGGAGTAGTGTAAGGTTGAGTCGTCTGCGTATGAATGGATGGGAATTAAGGTACAGTTAAGGAGATAATTTATAAAAATTAGAAGAGAATAGGAGATAGGACAGAGCCCTGAGGAACACCGGAGTAGTAAGGTGAGGAAGTGAACAAAGGCCGTCCACAACCGCAGCTATGGAACGGCCGGAAAGGAAATTAGAGACAAAGGCACAGATGGAGGGATAGAAACCGAAGGAGGGTAGTTTAGAAATTAACGATTATGCCAGACTCTATCGAAGGCTTTCGATATGTCTAGTGCAATAGAAAAAGTCTCACCGAAGTCCCGAAAGGAGGATGACCAAGAGTTAGTAAGATATGAAAGAAGATCACCAGTAGAGCGACCCTTAAGGAAGCCATACTGGCGATCTGAGAGCAGATTATGAGAAGAGAAATGCTTAAGAAATTTGGAAGCAAGAATAGTTTCAAAAACTTTAGAAAGACAAGAGATAAGAGCAATTGGACGATAGTTGGAGGGTTGAGAGCGGTCACCCTTCTTTGGGACAGGTTGAATGTGAGCAAACTTCCAGCATGAAGGGAAGACGTTAGAGGATAGACAGAGACGAAAGAGTTTGCCTAGGCAGGGAGTCAGCACGGAAGCACAGTTTTTGAGAACAACAGGAGGAACACCGTCCGGACCGTACGCCTTATTAGTGTTAAGCCCAGAGAGGGTAGAAAGTACATCTTTAGAAGAGATTGGGATATTAGGCATAAGTAAGAGAGAGGAGGGCGGAGAGGGAGGAATAGCACCGGAATCATCCAAGGTGAAGTTTCTAGCAAAAGTTTGAGCGAAGAGTTTAGCTTTGTCAGAGGAAGAACCAGGACTCCTTACATTTTTCTGTCACCGGTTTCCCAACCAAAGGCCCACTTCCTGTCTCCGACCTCGGGTACCGTACCCATGGCCCCGACCTAAGGGTAACGGATGTCAAGACCTCGGAGGAATTCTCCTCTCCGACCATCCTGGTACCGTCCCTCGGCCGAGCCGCAGTCTCCTCTCTAGGTCTACATTTTGACGGGCCTCACCATGTCCTTCCTCTCAGCCGTTGACTCTGGTCCCGGATGGAAACCCTGAAATTTTATGGTACCGAAACTAATTTCCAGTCGAAAAGGTCATAAATTTTCCCTAATCAGGTCATACAATGACAGCCAAAAATACACAACAACAAGATATAAAAATACAAAGATAGCAAAGAACATGTCATATAAGATATGGTCCCAAGGAAATATAATTGGCCAATGGACAATAAATATGTTCACAAATATTTTCTGAGGTTTAACAATTATACCACATGACATAAGGCTAACTTGTATTCTACAGACATTAACACAAACAAAGTCAATATAACAGATTAAGTGACCAATACAACCAAATATTAGGCTAATAGGCCTACACATAAACCATAAAACAGATCTTTGACAGTGACATTTAACACCTTACGAGCGGCCTAAGCGGTAATTTATAATTTTATGTACCGCCCAGCTGGGTGTTTTTACCCTAAATATGGTTGTTTACGTGATAATTTTCATGCCTAAATAAGACCCAGAGCGTAAAACAAGTATCTATCCCTGAAAAGGCATAAACAGAGCTTTCCAATGACACCCCAACCATCCTTGTACGACTGCTAGTTTTCTTGCAACGATCGTGCAACACGAGTGCAAAAACCATGTAATTAGGTAGTTTCCCTACATAATTCCCTGTGTAGCGAGTGCGTGAGGGTGGGGGAGGGTGGGATTCATGTCAGTAGGTCCGCCGCGGTGGTCTGGAGCAGTCATACGCTTGCTACTCTCCTCCCACCACTTATCTCTCTCTCTCTCAGCAACATTACGTGGTGAAAATGGCACACGACATAAGTTGTGAACCGCCACTTAGTCCATATTTATTTCACATGACATAAGTTGCGCGCCGCCAAAGAAGGGTTAATGAACAAATAAGCATCTCCTATCCTCAGGTTAGGGATTGCTAACCTATTTTCCCAAATTTAGTCACTGAAGAAGATTATGAGATTCTGACGAGAAATTAGGCTAGGCTAAGGCTACCATTTTCTTGTACAACTCCGAAAAATTATTCTGCCTACCCTTACAAACTTGGTCATACATATTATGTTCATTATATCGCTAAACATGGAAGGCAACTGTGCTTTTAAACTTACTAAATACAGAGAATTCTCGAATTTGTGGGCACTTGACATTTGTAAACAAAGGTTCGAACGCAACACATCTTATATGGGGGACTAAATTAATCCCAATTAAAATACTTCCTAATTAAAAGCTTTTGGCTACCCCAGACATTCAGATGTCCGTTTACTTTAATTAGGGACCGTTTAATAGGCTACATTCATATTTCCAAGAAGGATTACCCTGGCTAGGTCACATCACCACAATTCGGGATACTCACAAAATGGCCGTGAGTAGGCCTAAACCAAAAGGGTAAGAAATGGAAACTGAAACAAGCGGACTGGGTAAAATTCGGGGAAGAACTAGAGCGTGTGAAATGGAGGGATGACGGAGGGGTAGACAGAATGAATGAAGAGTTCACCAAGACAGTGAAAGAAGTAGCTGAAGGAAGAGTTAGGAGGAAATAGAAAGGAAATAATAGGAGACCCCAGAGGAGATGGTGGAACCAAGACATCGAATCCGCCAGGAAAAAAAGAAGAGAGCAACCGAAGGTGTAGAAGACTGAGGGGGTCCAAGGACGATGGTGAGAACGAATGGGTCGCATATGAGGAAGCATGGGAGGAATACAGGAAGCACAAAAGTATAACAGGAGGCTTAACCCGGGAACTGCGGGAAGACTCTTAAGAGTTCCCCCGGCGGACTGCGGGAAGACTCTTAAGAGTCAGAGAAAAAAAAAATCAACTTTAAACATCGAAAAAAAAAAATGTTTTTTGTTTTTTTTGCCCCTGGGCCATTCAAAATATCACTCCTCTACCTCCCCTCCTTCCCCACTTTCCTCCCCTCCTTCAGTTATCACCTATTTTCCCTGTTATTCCCTTATTCTGAGGTATAATTTTGTGCTAACATTAGCGAGTTGCAAGCAGGGCATTGTCATCTCTGTTAGCAAGCGAGTGCAAGAGAGAGAGCGAGAGTATCGATCGACTGTGTCTCAATGGCCTTGGGGGAAATTGGCGGGAAAGCAGGTTGCCTCACCCATACATTATATAACTCGCGGCCTGTATCTCCGATTTTGACCATCCAAACGCTGTTTTCACTCGTTTTATTGTTGTTTCAGGTTAATACCTTTATAATCAACCCATAATAGGCGCGTATGGATAAGTATTAATGCTATTTATGGTAAAATGAATATTTTAGTGATGGAAACAGCTCAAATACGTCAGCACAGGCGGACGTTTCTAATTACCCCCATGCGCACTTCTTAGGTTAATAAGGAAAGCGAGAGTAAAAGCCGATAAGGATGTAGTAGATGAGCTGAAGGCAAGGGGCGGTTAGGTCAGTAGAGAATGGTATGACTTCTTAAGGGGAGAGCAAGAGAGTGAATGTGGAAGTGATAATGGTGAACGGAAGAGAGGTGAGAGGGAAACCGGAGAAAGGTAGGACAGTAAAAGAATTCTGGGAAAACATAGGTGGTGCTAATGAGGTGGAGGATAGGGGCGAACCCAACCTGATAATAGGAAGAAAGATACCAGTAGATGAAAATATGGATTACGAGATCAGTAGGGAAGAGATAATGAAATGTGTCAAGAAACTGAAGACTGGTAAAGCCGCAGGAAACGACGAGATTCCATATGAATTCTATAAAGAGGGTGGGAATGGAGTAATTGAAGGCATGTATGGGCTTTTTAAGAAAGTGTGGTGTTACGAACTGGCACTCGGGTACACAAGGGCTCTCAATCAGGACTCGAATACGGCTCGCTGCCACAACGGAAACACACGATCCCAACCCCTGAGTACTGCCAGCCGAACAAAAAACACCAATACCCTCCAGAGTTCAATCTGCTATAACGGGGTATACAAGAACTCGGTACTAGTGTTCAACAACAGACTAGTAAAGAGACAGGAATTATCTAGTCTGGTCAACAATCAAACAATGAAGTAAGAAACAACAACACAAAAGAATAGTGTTGGCCGAAGCCGAAGTAATCCACCCTTGACTATGAACTTAAGAAGTCCACCACCCTCTACTTCGGATCGGGACTATTACGTTACGTTAATTAATAGTCCTTAAGCATCGAGTAAGGAATCTTCTGAAAAAAGTTAGATGCTTCTCGGATGCTCGTAAGAAGTACGTATCGGATTTTGAACAGTAATTCAATAAGCAAAGACACTGGCAATTAAATACTATTAAAGGTTTAAATTGGCATAAGAATAATTAAAAGAATATGCAATAATAAATGGCAAACATTAAAAGGAAGTACTCCGCAAATGCAACGGCAATAGCCTACTCGGATTGTGCTCGTGGGCCACTAATCACTAAAGTAGCCAAGCTTGCAACACATGAAATCAATAGTGCATAAACAATATCATACATAAGGAAAGCTTCAATACTATTCTGTATCTACGAATCGAGTAAAGTCTAGCTGGGGTACTGTAGGCAAAAAGGTAGCAGTGACTGAGCAAAAACGGCTCGTAGCCTAGCGAAGTCCTCACGACTGTTTAAAGTATTACGTTAAAACTAACAAGTGCACTTTGAGAAATCCAGATCCCTTGTATCTGGTTTTCTCCCAGCTCCTTGACAAAGTAAAAACAAACTGTTAATAAAATACAGGGTGGTTAGGCTCTTGCCCTCATGCACTGTAAATTATTAACTCAACACAGTCAGCCGCGAAGACAACCTAGGCTTCACTGAACCGAAACGAGTATGCAGGTTTATCGCTTAACCACTGCATCAAACAACAACTCGTAACACAGAAAAGCCTTACCCCAGTCTAGCATTACCTAGACTAGCAGAAAACAGGAATAATAATAATAACACACAGGGAAATGCATATACAAGTGCAACAAACATAAATCAATCCTATTCTAAGTCAACCCTTCCAAAATAGGCTATCTAATAGGCAAGTATCTCGTGAGAACTCAAGCGATAATACGTTGGCTGACTAGCTCTGCACCAACGGGACCATGGAAGTTAAACAGGGCAGGGAAAAGAGGAAATAAGAATGTAAGGTAGTAGAGAAAGTTCCCATCAGTCAGAAGAATATAAATAGTTAGCAAGGGAAATGAGAAGTCGCTCTGCCTAATGAGTTCTGATGAAAAAATGGCTAGACTTCCCTTTTATACCCGGCCCTCTAGTGAGCCCAACGTGAACTACTAAGGACCGCCCACTGACAACCATTACGTAATTTCTCTCTCTCCTCTGGGATACACAAAGGCTCCCCCTAGCACTGAGGGAGGGAGGAGTGCTAGTGAGTTAGGCCCACCTCCCGCCTGGCATACCCACTGACACCCAACTGTGGCTGTTTCTCTTCCCACCATTACAAATAAGTTTTACACACAATACTTATAACTAATGATATAAAATAGAACTCGTTGACTCAGATGAAAACAAAATACATATTCATAATACTTATAGTACAACGGCTCACACGAACTAAGTTAGGAAACTCTACATAGACTACAGCCAAAGTTCCTGCCCTGACGATCCTAGCGAGAGTGGGGCATGACTAGGCGTTCTGTACAGCATGCTCACACGTGGACATACGTCACAGTGGTCAGGAGAGAGAGTACCGTATATTAAATGGAACGAGAGCCGGGTGACCCTCCTACACAAAGGGGGTCACAAGAGTAAGAAAGAGCTGAAAAACTACCGACCAATAACGCTAACGACACAATTTCCAAGGTGTTCTGTAGGGTGCTGAATGAAAGGCTGAAAGGGATCTTTGAAAGGAACAGAGTGATGGGTGAAGAGCAAAGTGGGTTTCGAGTGGACAGAAGAGGGGAAGATAACATGTTCGTAGTGAGAGAAGTGATAGAAAATACGAAAAAGTCCGGACGGAAGGGATACTTCGCCTTCCTAGACATAGAGAAAGCATATGACAGAGTGAACAGGTACAAGATGTGTAGGCTGCTTGAAACAGTAGGTGTGAGTGAAAAGATAATAAACATCATAAGAAGTATGTATGAGAATACCAGAACTAGATACAGTATGGGGGATATAGAGACAGACTGGGTCGAAAACAAGCGGGGAGTTAGACAGGGCTGTGGGCTATCCCCTCTCCTGTTTGGGATGTACACAGAGGAACTAGCTGCAAGAATGAAAGAAGCTGGCAGGGGAACACTAATTGGGAACGAATGTCTGGGTATATTGCTATATGCAGATGATGTGGTGATCATGAGCGACAACCGAGAGGATCTGCAGAGGATGCTAGATGTGGTGTCCGAATATGGGAATGATCTATCTATCTATCTATCTATATGCTCAGGCCCAATCCCCATTTTGGGAGTAGCCGACTCAAGACAGAGCAAGAACAGGGAAAACAAAAACAACATAAAACAACGAATAAACACAGATAAAAAGCACAAACTCACACACATCCAGGTCACCCAGGAGAAGACCCAGATACCAGGGTCACCAAGGTCGCTCCAGCACTCCCCCGGCCCCCGACCACCCGGAGAGGTTCCGATCTCGGCAGGCAGACATGCAGCGGAGCCAAAGCCACAAGCCCTCCCACCACACTTCCAGGCGCACCCTTCATATTAATCGTCTCCCCGGGCCAGGCGCCTGATGGACTATTATCTAGTCCAACTTGCGCCCGACCCCTTACTCCAAATGACCACGTGTTCACTCAACTATTCACAAGCATTCTCCATTCACTCCTGTCCACCACCACTTCCCCTGCCTGATCTATAGTCATTCCTCTATCATCCAAAGCTTTTCTTACACAGTCTCTCCATCTCAATGGGGGTCTTCCTGCCCTTCTATCTCCCCTTGTACCTAACTCACATATTCTCTTTGTAAGCCTTTCATCTTCCATTTGTTCAACATGACCATACCAGCTCAGCACCCTTCTGTCCACTCTGGCTGACAAATGTTCCTGCTGCCCCACTCTCCTACGTATCTCTTCATTCCTCAATCTGTCTCTACGAGTAACTCCACACATACTCCTCAAGCAGCTCATCTCCATCACATCCAGCCCTCTTTTCTCCTTTTTCTTCAGAGCCCATGTCTCAGCCCCATACATCACTGTTGGCACAACAATTCCTTGATACAGTGCACTTTTTACTTTCACTCCGAGATTTCTCGTCTTCCACATACTTCCCATTGCTCCGAAAACCTTCCTTCCTTCACACACTCTCTGTTTTACCTCCATTTCCATACCTCCACTCCTACTTATCGTTCCTCCTAGATATTTAAAACACTCTACTTGTTCCAATATTTCCCCATCCAGCCTCACAACTAGATTCACCCTATGCTCTCCCCTATTACACACCATTACTTTACTTTTATTGATGTTAACCTTCAGTTTCCTTCTTCCACAAACCACACCAAACTCTTTGACTACCCGCTGCAGTTTCTCATCAGAATCCGCCACCAATGCTGTGTCATCAGCGAACAGCAACTGATTCAACTCCCAATCTCTACCATTCTTTCCTACTAAACCCAATCCTCTTCCCATAGTTCTCCTTTTCACCTCCCTCACCACACCATCCATAAACATATTAAACAGCCATGGTGACATTACACAACCCTGTCGCAAACCTACCTTTACCTCAAACCATTCACTCAACTCACCATTTCCTACTCTCCCATATGAGAATTATCTGAATGTGAGTTTTAGCAGGGAGAAAAGTAAAGTGCTAGTAGTGAATGGGGATGAAACGGATGTGGGTGTGATGTGGCTACTTGGGAATAATATTATTACCCAAACAAATGAATACAAGTACCTGGGGATGACAGTGGATGCAAGAGGATGCGAGAAAACAAAAGATGAGAGACTAGCAAGAGCGAGCCAGTGGGTGGGAAGACTTAGTAGTGCTGCAAGGTGTAGAGCGAACAAGTATGAAGTAGTGCGAGGAGTATGGAAGGGTATGGCTGTGCCGGGCCTGATGTATGGTCTGAAAACCATCCCATGGACGGCGAATGACACGGCAAAGCTGGAAGTTGCCCAGAATAGGGTTGGAAGGCTCGCACTGGGAGCTAACAAGTACACTGCAGTAGAAGCCTTGAGAGGTGACGCGGGGTGGAGCTCCTTTGAAGAAAGAATAGACAAGGGAGCCCTATGGTACCGGGTCAGACTGGAAAAAATGAATGGTGATAGATGGGCACGAAAGGTGTTTGAATGGAGAGCAGTAAGTGCAACAAGATGTGCGACAAAAAGATAGAGAAGTACGGAATGCGGAATGCGTGGTATCATGATGGGGGATAGTATGGAAATGTGGAGCCATGAGAGATGGAAGAAAGAGATCGGCAAACGGGTACAAAGCGTAGCAAGGGATGAATGGGTATGGAATATGAGAAACAAGATTTCACTAGAATGGTACATGTGTAAGCAACAGCCAAGAAGGGAGCCATTCTATGATGGGAGTATCGGAGGTGAACTCCTCTTCAAGGCCCGAACTAAATCGCTTGAGCTGAACAGTAGAACGTATAGATGGTCAAATGAAGGCAACAAGGCATGCAAGATATACTGTGGAGCATATCCTCCTAAAGTGCAGAAAATATGAAGGAGAAAGGCAGATAATGCGAAGATCCATAGTGCAAGAAATTGGTGCGGAGGAATCGAATGCAGTGGTAGGAAGGTATGAATGGGGGCTCGACGGAATAGTGATCTACCTGCTTGGCCTGAACGACCTAAACATGTGGAATGAGACCACCGCACGGAGTGTTAAGGACTACCTAGAGAGAGTGTGGAGGAAAAGATCAGCCTCACAATAGTGATGCTGGGGTGAGAATGCCCACGGGGGAACGATCTTCTTTTACTCTCAACCTGTCCCATTCCATTATAGTTTATAAGTTTATCCTAAGAGAGAGAGAGCTGCTTCTAAGGCCACACCTCGACCAGTCGAGCGTGACTCTCGCACCAAGACCAAGACCAAAGTTGCCGACCCCAGCCAACCTTGTTAAACTAATTAGATTGGTGATGGGCTGGTCTATCAGAGTGAGAACTGAGCGATCTCTGCCATACCCATAGCTTACTCTGACTGTTCCTTTTACTTATATATTTTCTAGATCTCAAGTGACGGCGTCTCTTCCGTGGATTGACCTCCCAATCTACCAAGATTGGAAGCCAAAGCGTCACATTTTTCCTTTGCTCCTCAACTTTCTCTTCATAATTGCTGAGGGGCACAGGGCCCTGAGTGGGGCTTTGGTTTCCCGGGCGTTTCCGCGCCCTCCTCAGCTCCCCGCCATGGAGTGGCTTCGGTCACCCAGGTTATATTGTGGTCGGCAGGGAGGGTTCTGTGGGGGCGCTCGGTTATGGCCTTGGCCTTGCTCGGGGCCTTGGGGCTGTTCGGCCAGGCAGCCTGGGGAACAACAACAACAACAACAACTAATTAGATCCAAGCTCATCGGCAAACATTTAAAAGACCTAAATCAATAGTATTCACAGCTAAGGCGTTACACCAATCAAATGCCGAAAAAACAGCAGTTAAACCATATTTGGTCAGGAAACTTGAGAAATACCACCGTGGAGAAGGCACTCTTGTCCATCCCTCCAATACTAATTAATTGAAATAGACGGAAATCAACACTTTACTTTAGGTTCACACAACCTAACCATGAATATCCTACCAATAAACTGTTAATCCTGATACTTAAAAGCTAAGGGTTTACTAACTTCAGTCGAGGGAGAGAAATGGCCCAGGGGAAAGAGACTGACTACCCTTTCCTCTCGGAGCTCTGACGGAAGTGGCAGGAGCTAGGCCTCTGGAGGGGGAACGGGGCACGTATTTTCGCGGGAAAAGTTAGGAGAGCGTACCCTTGGCATTTTTAACAGTTATTGTTACCAGGTTGCATTTACTCTACATTTTCAAGGGGGCAAGACTTTAAAGTTATAAGCAAGGGTTCTAAGGGAATAAACTACAGTGTTAAAGTAATTCTGAGGGACTTGGGAAATATTGGAAAATTCTACAAGGAAACAGGAAAATATGTCACAGGTCACAAGATGGCAGCTATTGGCGCCAATTTTAAATTCAATTACAAAACATTCCAGCAAGTATTCTCCTCCTGACATAGGTTAATTCACCCTGTACAATAAATTATAGGTTTGATCCCCAAGGGGAAGAGAGAAAACCTAATATTGTTGGATAGAACATAATAATTTATGAGTGGCCCCGGAGTCATTGACGAACTGCCTTAAAGGAAGGCACCCTTTCAAACTCCATGCGTTCGCACATTTGAAATGCCCGCACAGGTAGCTTGATGGGGCCCGCATCATAAGTGCACACTTAATCTCTTATGGAATCGCCATAATGATCGGGTACCACTAAAGAAAAAACTTTTAGAAAAAATAAAAACTAATAATAATACACTAAAGTTGTCAAAAACAGCTTCCAACAATCGTGGATATTCTTGGTGTGCGCAGCCTGACGTCGGGACCCGCGCGTCATTTCGTCCTTCAATGATATATCAAGACTTCTCAAAATATCAACGAATGGGAAGGGGATGGTGGGAGGGCCGAACTCGTCAATGACTCCGGGGCCACTCATAAATATTAGGTTTTCTCTCTTTCCCTTGGGGATCAAACCTATAATTTAATAGTGGCCCCTTCGTCATTGACGAACTGCCAGAATTCTAAGACTGGAGGGGGACATTCGTACTGATGACCCTTAAAAATCCGCTCTCCGAAAGTATTCCCAACTCAAAATCCAAAGGTTTCACAGAAACACCAAGACAACTCAAATATTTATTGTATACTTACAATAATGTGTATTCTTCAATATGTAAATGCTTTTACAGATATAAAAATATGAAAGAGTAAGCAGATGTGTGCTTAAAGATACTGCTTATGTATAACCCACCTTGTTGGTGAATACCTGATTCTCAACATGACTTAGATTATAATATCACTAAGAGTGTGACATTATTGACTCAGATTATAAGGCCTGCACAGGGTGACTGCTTAACCGAGTACACAAAATCACGACTAGCGTGAGTTACTGAACATATAATGTACAGTATGTCACTAGGCTTGTGACTCCGACTATGTACAAAATAAAGTATGTGACATTTGACACTTGTTCTTAATAATGCAACCATAACTTAGGTATGCTGTGATAATTGCATAGTTAATAGTATTTTAGTATATATCACTCATATTACTCTTAAATAATATCAACACATTAGCCTATGTTATCCCATCTTTCTTGACTAGAAAAATATATCTTTCTTAATTACTAGAGAAAAAGAAGATTTACAATGTAAATAGAGATCACAACCTTTGGTCTTACATATTTGCATATATATCACAAGTTTTCGGCGAAGGGGTGTTAGTGTCTTTGTAGTTACACATCCCCCCCCCCCCCCTGTTTTGAAAACAACAGCTTAAATCTACTAGCACAAAGATCTTACACCCGTTGCCGGAGGGCCACACAGGTGTGCTTTGGTCTTTCTAGGTGTACTGACAGATAGCGAGATAGAAAGGTATGATTGGAGGCCCATAAATTAGTTTCGGCAATATCATCTACCGAATAATTATGTAAAAAGCGTAGGGACACCGCCCATTTACGAATGTCATGGGCTCTTACCACTAAGCCGGGATTGCTTTCCCTGATAACTTCTATGAGGAGGGCCGCCAACCTTCGATTTGTAACCCGTGTACCTTTCTCAGATACCCATAGAGCTCCCGGTTGCTTAGGCTGGGATGCTCTGATTAACTTAATCAAGGCTTGTACTGGACATAGAATGTGGTGAGTATCGCCGCGTTTAAGGGCAGGTACAGTAAAGGAAGTAAAAACATGATCCTGATGTTCATTTTTGGCAACAAAAGAAGGAGACGGAGCAATCTGTACATCAGCATTGCGCCACCCAAATCTAAGGCAATTAGGTGTGTTACACATCGCCGCCAAGTCAGATACCCGATTACCTGAGGCAAGAGCCATAAAAAACATGGCTTTCTTAAGAATTAATTCAAAAGGTGGGTTCTTGGTGTATTTGGGGGAATAAAGCAATGCTAAAGTCTTCTCAGTGACCAGGTAGGTGTGAGCTGGCGGGGTGGTGGACGAAGCCGGAAACATGCTCTCATGAAACCCTTTTCCTCCGCCGGCGGTATAGATAAACCTGTTAGATCAAAAAGGGGGATCTTTTTAGCTGACAAGTGGTTTTTTAAAGTGTTAACTGCTAGACGCTTATGTTCAAACAAATAATCCAGGTATTTGAAAACTAATGCAACCGAAGTGTCTGTCTGAGAGGTTTCTACAACCCAAGTAGTGAAAGTACGCCAATGAGAAGAGTATTGTCGCTGGATAGACTCTGTATATTGACCTATCAATTTAGCAGTTACACTCTGGCCATATTGGGGCAGCCACTTGGCTCTCTGAATGTCCAAAAAGCAAAAGTCAGTGAGGTCTCTAGGTTTCCAATTGTGTCCAAGTGGAAATACGATATCGGGAGTGATGTCGGGGTCCCGCACCACTTCTTTAACTGGTGGTACCACACCTGAGCCGGCCATAGAGGCGCAATCATCGAGACTGCGCCCCGATAGCTCTGTAGCTTGTAAATTACCTGACACATGAGTGATGCGTTTGGAGGCGGAAACAGATATATGGAACTCCACTTGTTCCAGTCCACCATCAATGCGTCTGGTCCCCCCGCCAGGGTTGGTTCCTGGCGGGTCAGGTAAAGAGGGAACTTGTGAGTCTCCCTGGATGCGAACAAATCCACTTGTGGATGGTACATTGGAGCAATCACCTGATTGAAGATGGTTTGCTTTATTGACCATTCGACCTTCGTACTCATTCGCCGGGATAGCGCGGCTGCCCAGACATTGGCTATGCCCGGGAGGTACGAGGCGTGTAAATTAATTTCTAAACTGTCTGCCAGTGTGAAAATCTCCTCTGATAGCGTGAGTAATGCCCGAGACCTCGTTGACCCTTGCTTCTGAATGCACGATACTGCGTTCAGATTGTCCATTCGGAAAGCGATGGACTTGCCCCACAACGCCGGGCCGTGTGCCTGGAGAAAAAACAATGGGACTAGTAATTCTTGGACATTGATGTGACAGTCTAGGGATTGGGACCAAAGACCTTGACCCTGATGGCCTAGGCTTGACTGATAACCCCAGCCTATTGTCCCTGATGCATCGGTATCTACCCACACCGTCGGTGGAGGAGAGGTCCATGTTGTTACTGAATAGAGTGTCTCGTGCTTCGCCCAGACCGCTAGTAAGTTGAGGATAAACCCTGGAATAGGCCATAACTCTCCCGCCGGCAAGAGCGGGAAATGTTTGTTGCCTTCCAGTATTAATCTCTTTACTTTCAACCGGCCCAACTTTACAGTTAGTTGGATCCAGTTGAGAGAGCCGACCAGGGACTCCCACGTCCGTCTCGTCGTAGTCGAGCTGTGGAGGAAACAGAACAGTTTCTTTCGAAATCTGTTTCTGTTGTCCACACTTTGACTGAGAGTGAGATGTGCTGTGTCCCAAACCAGCCCTATCCACTGAATCACCCTCGTCGGCACAAGATTGGACTTTGCCAGGTTGATCTTGAAGCCGAGGGATGCTACATGAGTCATAACTTTGTGGACATGAGAAAGACATAGCTCCTCCGAATCCGCTACCACTAACCAGTCGTCCAGATACCACAACACCTTTATTCCATGATTTAATAGTGGAACTAAAGCCTGCCGAACAAGTTTTGTAAATACTTGTGGTGCTAAGTTGAGCCCGAATGGCATTCTTTGAAAGACATAAGTCTGATTAAGAAGCCTGATCGCTAGGAATTTCTGATAACGTTTGTTCACATGGACATGCCAGTAGGCGTCGGTTAGATCGAGAGAACACATCCACCCCTGCGGTGGGAGTGTAAGCCTTATCTGGTTCACTGTCAGCATCCGAAAGGACGCGTTGTGAATGTAAGCGTTCAGACGCGACAAGTCCACTACCGGTCGCTTCTGAACACTGTCCCGCTTTGGCACTAGAAAAAGGTGAGAGGTAAAAACTGGGCAAGTTGGTTCTACTGGGACAATGACCTGCTTGGAGATCATTTCCTGGAGGAGCGACGCTATTTCTAGAGATACATAAGTGGTTTCTCGTGGGAGGCGCAATTGAGGTCGTCTGATCCACCTCCAGGTTATGCCCTTGCGGGCCACTGTCCGAGCCCAAGTCCGCCGCGGCCACGCTTTGTGACATACTCTGAAAGTCCCTGTGAGGGTAGACTTGTCCGGCGTTTCTGAGCTTTGACCTAACTTGTCCAAAGTGTGATTGGAGACTGGCAAAAGATTTAGTTTTTTGACTGGGTAGGTGTGGGGTTGGACGCCTGGCTAGCGGAGGCTGAACCTGTGATTTAGAGGTAGAACCCTGACCTGATTTATATTTATGGTATGGCTTGGTCCACTTACCAGGTTTGGTACCACCTTTACTCTTAGAGGACTCAGTGCCTTTGGAGTGCTGTGGCTTAGGGGGAAAAAACTTATTACCTTGATGGGAAGTTTTAAATTGCTGCTTTGGTTTGGAGAAAAGCTTTGGAAACTTGAACTCTTTAGGTGCCGAACTTGCGGCGGTCCGAGACGTGGCTAGGTTGTAAACCGTACTCCAGACATCAGGGCAAAGCAATGAGGGTGTCAAAACCTCAGACATAAGAACTCGGCGGGCAATAGCTTCCGGTAATTTCTTAACAAAATGGACTCTTAGGTCCTGTCTAGCCCGAACCGCCTCAAACAAGGCGACTCTGATGTCTCCCAAAGATTGAACTGCATTCTGGAGCATGATTCTACGTGATAGTTCCAGAGCCTTACACGCATTCTCGTCTCGGATCGCCGCAATGGTTCTAAGCAGGGATTGGGAGAGCTGACGAGATAACAGTGCCTGCGACAATAGCCGTAACGCTTTCTGCCTCAAACGAAAGTCTTTTTTGAGCTGAGTTTGAGGAGGAGTACAAAAGGGATCTATGTCTCTAATTTGGAGACGTGGGGCAGAAATGAAAGTGAGGATAGGTTCTGGGACTCCGCTGGCTTTGACCACCGGAAGGGAGAACCAAGCATGAGTTTCCTTGGGGATCTGATGTGAGGCTTTGTTAGTAATTGTCGAGGCATACTGTCTCAACTCCGACTGCCACTCCCCCCATCCATCAATTGATGAATTGATGGATTGATTGATGGGAGCCATCAATCCCTGCCTGCCCTATGTGTAAGACCGGGTGACCAAAAGGATCAAGCTGCGGGGTTGTATCCAACTCCTGGGTTAATGAGGACAACGCTTTGACGTCATTCATGCCATCAGTGCGTGACCAATCAGCATAGAGTTTAGCTGACGAGGCAGGTGGAAGGGCCGGGGCCGAGGAATAAATGAAGTAATCAGGGTTAAAGAGATTGGGTACTGCCTTAACTGTTATATCTAAGGTCCTACCAGACGAGTCCAGAGCTCGTAATTTCTTATGCTTATTAATTTGTATTTCCCACTCAGCAGGGACCAGTTGCTCTCCCGACAAAGTAGTTACTGCCAGCGCCGGATTGAGAGCACAAAATTTGGACCATGAGACATCCTGACCATACAAAAGGGGCATAGGTCCCGGATGGGTAGGGATTTTGTCTAAAGTGGGAGGAATGACATCAGATATCAGTTGTACATTAGTTGTGGTGATAGGTGATGACTGCGTAACAAAGGTACTAGCTGTTGACAGACTATGATGTAGCATCGGCACAGGGGCTGGCTCAAGAGAACGAACTGGCTTTGGCGGGAGAGCATCTGGCACACCCGAACCGACAGATGTATGGGAAGTACTAGGAGCAGAATTACTAGCATCGTTATGAGCCATCAATCTAGCTAACATACCCTCAAAAGCTTGCTCTAGGTAATCTTTGGTAACAAAACGAGACTCGGAAGATATGGACCCCCTATCTGACCCGCTGTGTGTAATAGACATATTGAGGTGACTCTGAGGTCTGTTACTAGTGTGTTCATTAGGTTGTGCGGATGGAATATATGCAACATCCGACTCACCTTCCGCTTCCACCTCGCTGGGGTGCACAGAGTCCAAAGCGTCCAGGTTCAAGTCCGAAGCTGCGGAAAAATCACATGGGGCCCCTAGTATCGTGGGGTAATTAGTGACATGGTTAAGCATATCTTGAGGATTAAGATCAAGCATCGGTATTTCCTGAGGAGTAGGTACATGTGTAGGTATTGGTGGAGGTTGAACAATTGCTTGGGGGAACACTGACTGAGACAATACCCGTTGGTGCCCCACACAACCACTAGATAGGCGTTCACCTCTATTATCTAAAGAGACGCTAGTATCCGACTTGTCCACCACCCTATAACCCTGGTACTCGTCTGCTAAGACTTTTGGTGGCAAACCGTGAACCTTGGCATGACTAGAAACCTGTGGGATTACAAAGTCCTGCTTGTTTAACTTAGAGGTAGTAAGCACATTGAGAACATCACCCCAAGTTGCTGCCTCATCCTCCGGTCCCACCACCAAGCTGGGTGCCTTTCTATTCCGGCTAGAAGAGGATGTCTTGGTCCGGTGAATTGGGGAGGATGTCTTGCTAGTACCCGGCGACTTGGACTGTGGCTGGCGGCTGTGGCTGTGTTCAGTCCCTTGACTGTCACTACTGTCACTTGAGCTAATATGTTCCTTTGACAGAAACTTAGGTTTAGTTTTACTATCTTTGGGAGATTTACTGGTGAAAACCCTGCGAGATTTAGGCAAGAGAGGGGCAGGGGGTTCTTTGACAGTTAAGTATTCCCACAATTCTAGGTCGCCACACATCAAAGACTTATGTGCGACCTCAGTACAGTAATTCTTAAAAGCAATTCTGATTGCATTCAGAGAAATTAAGCAAGATTTATCTTTGTCAACCAGTAAGCCATGCCGGAGCTCAGTGCAGGTCTTGCACTTCTTGGACCACCAGGTCCCACGAGAACGATCCAGGCATGGCACACACCGGATACAATGTGAGTGATTAAAAATTGGAAACTCATAACAAGATTTAGTAACACAAAGAGGTACAAAGGGCATGGTAGTGACAAACCCCCCAGCCAGATTGGTTGTCCCCTTGTCCGTGCTCCTCGCCGGAAGTGGTGGTGATCTGGAAAATAATTTCCAGGAATCAATGCTCATAAGGATAAACCGAAACATTCACATATGTTATTTAATATCTCCGGCCCTGCCGAGAAAACAGAGCGTCCTAACAGGATCAGTCTATTTTCCCAACTGGGCCACACTCTTAATCATGCCTGAAGTTGCACAAAAAGAGGGGTGAGGACTAAATGTAATATAATTGACACTGATATTTAGTAGTATCAATAAATCCATTGCCCATTGTTTTTTCGTCCTACCTACTCGCCGGGGCGAAGACTAGTAGTGATAAGGTCTGTATACTACCTAATCTTGATAGTAACCCAAAAGAAAAAACACACAGGGTTGCATATAATGACACTTATAATTTTTAGTAGTATCAGTAAACCCATTGACTATTGTTTGTCCATCCTACCTACTCGCCGGGGCGAAGACACAGTAGTGAGAGGCCCGTATACTACTTAATCTTGATAGTAAACCAAAACAAAAACAGTCACAACCTTGTGTGTCCCGCCGGGAACAAGACCCTAGCGAGACAGGCTAGTCCTCCCGGCAACGCCGGAATATCCCCAGGAGGTTGACACCCCCCGCCGGGAAAAAAGTGGTATTAGACTACTATGGGAACTGGGACTTGTCCAATGTCCATCGAAGCAGACTCCTGGCGGTCACTAAGCAGTGAGAGCGCCGGGAAAGGACACCCAACCCGTTGTGTTAAGTACCCAGACCAGTGGGCGACGAAAAACACAACCACAACAATAAACAGGGCGTCCCCTGTCATCCTCGTACTTGCCAAAACACAACAAGTACTAAGGAAGCAAGGCTATAATACACAATATATAATCATAAAGTAAAGCCTTGGGCAACCGCAGAGGGGCTCCCACGACGACGACGCCACCACACGTTGGCTCAGGGGCAGGGCAAGGCTCCACGAAGTCCCACAACTACGTGTGACAACTTTTAGAGCCTACAAACACCGCACAAAACGCACAGAACCTGGGAACATCTTCAGCAGGAAAAAACCCAGTAAAATAGCCTCCTAACTATTTTAAGTTAACACGGAAACTGAAAAAGAAAAGTTAGACATGCGAGGCGTCCACCCAATTGGGCTGCTTGGACGCTCAAAAAGTACCCTCATAATACACTCTCCCTGCGATAATACTGCTCGGTCTAGTAAGCTAGCTAATCTAAACCTGTCACAGAACATCTCGGTTAATACAAATGAGTAAGGACTCACGAGAAGACGAAAGGGGACGACGAATACAGCAGCTCACTAAAACACGTCCGAGCGGTATCGTCGCAGGTAGAAGATGGACGAAATGACGCGCGGGTCCCGACGTCAGGCTGCGCACACCAAGAATATCCACGATTGTTGGAAGCTGTTTTTGACAACTTTAGTGTATTATTATTATTTTTTATTTTTTCTAAAAGTTTTTTCTTTAGTGGTACCCGATCATTATGGCGATTCCATAAGAGATTAAGTGTGCACTTATGATGCGGGCCCCATCAAGCTACCTGCGCGGGCATTTCAAATGTGCGAACGCATGGAGTTTGAAAGGGTGCCTTCCTTTAAGGCAGTTCGTCAATGACGAATGGGCCACTATTAAATAGACCCTACTTAACCCAAGTAATTGATACATTCACCCTAACCTAGTAAGGAGTGAATGAAGGGGAAAAAGTCTTAGTTATGTCAACCCTACAAAAGACACCAAAAGGGAACACAATTCTTCCCTGTTACACACCAAAAGGGGAAGTACAATTTCTTCCCGTTACAGGGGTCTCCAGTGTAGGCTGCAGGTAATTTAGGATTCTGAATTCTCTGTTATTATGTTTAAGCCTATGTGTGCCCCTGGTGTTTTTACTTGTGTGCTTTGCATGTTATTTGGGGGTTTTGGGAGATGTCCCTGTATTTGTGTGTGGGTTTTGGAGAGAGATGCTGTGCTTTGCCTCCCCTCTCTAAAATTTTGGTTGTTTGTCTCCGGCGGCCCCATGCAGCAGGGCCCTGGTTACCCGTCTTCAAAACGGGTAGGGAACAACCAAATGTCCCGGCGTGGTAAGCTGAACCACAATCCTTCCGGCGGAAGTGCGGATTCCTACGGGAGCTCAGAACTCGGCCCGCCGAGTTAACTCGCCCTGACCACAATTGTCACGCGGTAAAGACTTCCTCGCCCTGCGGTGCCACAGTCAAGTGTGCAAGTGTTAAGATATGTCATGCGGCGGATAGTCATACACTAACGGTCAAATAGGGCCTGTGACACTTGTCATAGGTAAGCAGTTCCAATCAGCTTAGACGGAAAAGCCCCAGGTTTTTTCAGGGCGAGTCCAGCGGAAGGTTAGAGTAGTTGTGACTATAGCTAATTTTCCGGCAGACTCAAGGTAGGATGTATTAACACCTCGCAGGTTATCCTTATAAGCATTGATTCCTGGACATTTTTTATTTCCAGAACAGTGGCGTAGCTAGGGGGGGGGGGGGGGGGGGGCAAGGGGGTACATCTGTCCCCGGGCGCAGCATGTAGGGGGCGCCAAAACTAAGTAGTTTTTTTTTTTTTTTTTTTTTTTTTTTAGTTAATGGATCAGGTCACGAGGAACGGAACCTTTTTACCCTGTCATAGACCTATTTTACTGTTAGGCAATCAGAACAGAGGCAAGGGGTGTGAGGAGATTGCCCAAACATCTCCACCGGCCGAGAATCGAACTCGGTCCTCCCGGTTAGACACTGAGCGCTCTACCAATGTCGTTACTGGCCACCCCGAATTTAATTATGGAATGTTGAGTGAGTAGACCTGTGTTCTATACTATAATGGTCGTAAAAATAAATTAAGATGAAAATCATGAATGCTGAAATGAGGTATATTCTTAAGATAATCAATGAAATATGAATATAATTACGAAATTTAACTACAACTGTTGTAAAACAATTTATAAAATAATATACAGAATAGTTACCCTACGCATTGGTGGTCTGTTTACAAGTCACAAGGGAAAACATTGGTGGTCTGTTTACAAGTCACAAGGGAAAACATTGGTGGTCTGTTTACAAGTCACAAGGGAAAACATTGGTGGTCTGTTTACAAGTCACAAGGGAAAACAGGTAGGAACGTTTTTGTTTAAATAATCACTCATTTATCAAGTATGTTACATTTTCGGTACCCCGGATATGTATATATAACCAAGTAGGATATCCATCAGTTTTAAAGTATGGCACCCAGTGGAGAGAGCTATGAAGAACAAGGAAATTGAGGAGTGAACTGAAATGGATTAAAGCAAATCAAAATAACCTAGCCTAGCCTAATTAGGTAGGAAGTTGATATGTAGTTTCCAAACCAGAAAACCTAGTCTAACTAACAAGACCTAGTCACCTAGATATTCTAGATTAGGTTAGGTCCGTAGGCTTATGTTAGGTTATGTTCAGTTAATAAATAGGAAATCCATACTGAATGTTATTATGCAACTCATATTATATTCTCCTTAACTTATTACCCCATAGGTTATGTTCAGTTAATAAATAGGAAATCCATACTGAATGTTATTATGCAACTCATATTATATTCTCCTTAACTTATTACCCCATATTTTTTTAGAATTTCATAATTCTACAGGAATCTAGACGGACTATGGTTTGTCTTAAATGCGATACCTAGTTAACATATTTGACTTCCATTAAATTTATCCTCTTCATCCCGCTATAACTATGCCTGTAAATGTAGTTTTTGAGATTCTAACTTTCAAAAGGACTGAGCCTACGGCGGCGTAACGTGTTACAAATTAAATAATGCGTTTGGCTTTAATTAACAATGATCTGGTTGCGTTTTTTCTTTTTATTACAATAAATTATACACAATAACATGAATGTTCACATATCTGGCCAATGTAGCTAAAAACTATTTTACTCTGAAATGCATCTGAGACTCTTAGATAAATGTTGTCCTGTTATTTTCTAGGAATTAACTTTTCAGCTTTTATAATTACTTCGCTGTATTTCCTTCTTTTAAATACACTAAGTATTTTTTTAAAGCCTTGTAGGCCCTATGTCTCTCCAAACTCTTAAATGTTCCAAGTTCTAAATACTTATAGGGTGAACTAAAACCCATCACAAATTGCTTTAAAAACTACTATTTAATAGCTAGATTTAAACAAAAATCTTGGGGGGCTCACAGCGCCCCCCCCCCCCCCCCCCCCCCCCTAAGCCCCCAGCTGATTAGGCTCGCAATGCTCGTCACCCACCCCCACTCGTGAGGGTAGAGAGTAGGGGGGGGGGGGGGGGGCAATTCTAGTGTTTGCCCCTAGGCGCTATTTACCCTAGCTACGACCCTGTTCCAGAATTCCCGGCACCTTAGTGACTACAGGACCGGCGGGTGGTGGCTGCTGATTCCGGCGGGGGGGGGGGGGGGGGGGCGCCTCGGTTTCCGTTATGCGCTACTCCTAACTGTTCACTGTTACCTATATTCGCTCATAAACTCTGTTTAAAATGTGTTAAGTGTTTAGACCGCTCTAGAGGCTTGTGGGTGTCAAAGCGTTATTTATTAGTGGCCCCTCCATCATTGACGAACATGCCTATTACATAAGGCATCCTCTTCAAACACTAATCCGCCGTAGTTTGAATCTACCACGCAGAGCATTTAAAATCTGAGGAGCCTTCATCATGAGCGCACGCGACCTCACTCATGGCTTCAGTCATTATGAATTGGGTTCTCACTACGAAAAAACTTCGTAAAAAATAAAAACAAAAAGAAAATAAGAATAACTATCCAATAAGCTTTCCATCATATCGTGGATGTACTTGTGTGGATCTTTGACCAGACGCTGATTCAGGCGTCATTCTTCCTTCTCTGCTCTGCGCTCAGCTTGCCCGGACGTGTCTCCCCACGCTCCGCTGGTTCCGCATTTGCTGCGTCCCTAGTGAGTTTTTTCTCATTTGTTTACTCCGGGATGTATCGAGTAAGGTTAGGATATGCGTAGCAGGAGTGTCCTGGGCTGGTTGCCCGCAGTGCAGTGTATTTTGGGTCGTGTGTTTGGGGCATCTATTTCGGATGTACCCTCGTGGTCCTGTTGTGGACTTGTGATCTTTTCACAGTTGAGTTAGCTTGTGATGCAGGCGGCTTTCATTACGCGTTAGTTATGCTGCCTTTTATCTTTCTGATGAGGTAAGCGTTGCTTACTGACGTTCCCAGCGTATTTTTCTTTACTTAGTGAAGTTTTTTCTGGGTCCCGAGTCAGTCTTCCCTTTGCCGGAAGTATTTGCTACAGTGGTGTGTTGGCGGTGGTTCCTGTTGTTATATTTCCAGTGTTTTTTGTTTATATTTCAACATTTCTTATGCCGTCTATTTAGGCCTAGCCAGCCGCTCGTAGCTTTGCCACATGTACAAGTGTTATTGTTTATTTTATAAATATGTCCTACTGTGTCATGTGTATCCGGGTTTAGTTGTGTATTGGCTAATTCCTCGGTCTATGTTTGTTTCCTGGTTTAGTTGTGTATTGGCTAATTCCACGGATTATTGTGTGGACCCTAGGCTAGTCGTGCTTGGCTTTCCTTCGAGTCCTTTGTGCGTTCAGATGGTTTCTGAACGGGGTGGGTTTCTTTCCAGCGGGTTTTTTCTCGGTTACACCATGAAAAAACCCGGCCGAGAGCCATGTTGGGCCACGCGTGGTTTCAACACAGGCTTGTGTCCCCGGCGATGAGGTGTCTGTGGCTCTCCAGGACTGCGTCTCTGTGTTGGTGCCTGTTTTCAGGCTCCCTTTGATTCCCGGCGGATTGGCTGTACCCATCTAACATTGTTCATGCGGACATATGTTATGAAGTTTTTTCTACCCGGTTTTACAAACCACAGGAAAAAACCTAGCTGTTGTTAAGGGCTTTCCTCCCCGGCGATCTTTTACAAAGAAGTGGGGACAGGAACTTATGGGGTTAACGTTTTGACATCTCACCCGGCGGGTGCACCTTGGTAGGGTGGGATGAACGACTAAGTCATTCAGTTAGTTAACCGATCCATTTTAGTGATACTATATGTATCGCCGCCTTTACACTTACGGCGATCGAAGGTTCAATTAGGGTTAACATCGTTTTACACCCGGCGGGTGCTCCTGGGAGGAGGAAATAAGGAATTTACAATTCAATTTCATTAACCACTTAATTGAGAGATACGTTAATGTATCGCCGCCTTCAAACTTACGGCGATCTTTTGTGACAATTCGTTAGAAATCAGATCTCGTATCAGCCTGCCCTGTGTTATTCTGCTAAATAATTCAAGGGCCGGCGTCTTTGTGGGGGGTTGTTTTCCAAAATTGAATCTTGAAACAGTCACCACCGGAAAGACTATAAACGCCATGCTGGTCCTTTATATTATGTCAGAGGGTATTCTTCACTTTCTTAAAGATATGTTTAGATATTCTGAACCCCGCCGCATAGCGAGCTGTGATCGTTGTGTCATTACATCTCGTTACCCGGTGGGTTATTAACACTTGTGTGCGAACATGTTGGGTTAACCTTATGAGCATTAATTCCTGGAAATTTTCTTTTTTTCCAGAGCTGGGCTCCGGCGGACCAATACAGACCCGGCAGTAGTTTACCCCACCAGTCTCTGTCATGGCTACCTTGGCCCCAGTTTTTGCTTTATGCATTACCCCTACCTGTGCCGGTATCCCTATTTTTGCGCACACTCTTTGCATCAAGTGTGTTAAATGTCTAGACCGTTCAAGGGGTCTGTGGGTGATGCGCAACTGTTCCTTTTGCTCCCAATTAAGTGTCAAGGTCCTCCGCGACAATGATAAGACCGCAGCGGTCGCCTTACGAGAGGTTAGGCAACAGATGTCTGCATATACTACGATTGTGGCTCATAAGTCACTTCAATGTGACAACGTCCCTCTTTGGGATAGGCTGCTGTTCGAACACCCTCCCCCTAAACGTTCCTCTCGAGTAACTAGTCATAAGCCGGCGGAGACTGGTCAGGGTTCTGTGTCTTCTGCTGCTACTCCGAAACGTCCAAGAGAGCCTACACTCCCGGCGGCAGCCTCCTCATCTCGGGAGAGATCTCGGTCTAGGTCACCTCTCCGACACCAGCCTCCTAGTCTTGCCTCTTCACCATCGAGTAAGAAGAGTAAGACGGAAAGTTCCACCAGTGGTCACGGCGATAAATCCTCCAAATCGAAGAGTAGTTCACGGTCACACCGCAGCCATAAATCTTCCAAAAAGGATTCCCATAATAGAAAGGCCTCCCAACATTCGCCAGTTTCTAGTGCTTCTTATCGTACCTCTACCCCAGACAGAGTTTGTGTTAGGTCTCAAGGGTCCAGTACAGTGCCTGCACCTAAAGATGATTTACCCATTAACATTTTAACCCTGGAATTGGAGAGTTCAGGAGGATCAGTGATTGAGAGTGTTTCAGACTCCCAAGAGAGTGTAGGCCAAGGCCTCGGTGTTTGGCGATTTTCTCGGCCGGGGTCTGACCACCCACTTCCGGCTCAAACTAGTCACACAGTGGCTGACGTCCACAGGGACGCGGCGATCCCATCCTCTATTCCTGACTTATCTTGGCAACAAGGTACCCCAGCTTCGGCGGGATCTTCTCAGGAGGAACAGGATGATAAAGACGAGGTTTCAATAATTTCGGATATGGAAGGACAAGAGTCAGGTTCAGGCTTAGACGCCGCGCAGGATATTAATGATTCACCAGTGAGTACATCATCAAGTCAATTTGTCACTGCACAGGAAATTGATGGGCTACTTAGTAATGCTTTATCTAAATTTTTTGGCCAACAACAGGAAACTCCCACAGTGGACTTGGGAGCTCCCACGACAAGTTCTACGGTACGGCCTCTGATGACTTCTATTGCTTTAACTCAGATCCCTCACCCTCCCACTCTGTCACCATCAGTGGTTACTAGGCCTGCTACGGCGGCATTGACCACTTCGAATGTAAGGGTTATAACGGATGTCAATCCACCCCCTCTAGACAAGGCGCCTCTCAGAAAGGTAGCTATGCCCTTGCTTTACGGACCAGACAAGTCATGGGTCCTTTTGACCCCCACTAAACCAGAGCTCGCCCAACCTACCTTGTCAGGGGAACTCCCAGTACCGCGTGAGTGGGTCATCCAGGGCAATAAATCTAGGAAATTAAGGGCCTTGGATACTTTGGGAAATGTACTAGACGTTAATATAAAGGCTATACCTAGTTATTATCACCAGGACTATTTTGTTTATGCTTCTAAGCCGGCTTTACCCCCTGCCTCAGCTTCAAAATTGTTTTCAGACTGGTCTAAGCTGGATGGGTTTAATGACATTAAGACTCTGTCAGCTCTCACTCCAGAACTTGATTTACAAACCGTCACAGACGAAGCAGCTAATCCAGTCTTGAAGGTGGGGCAGTTGGGTCCAGGACCTTGGGTGGAATGGGAGACAGAGGCTCAAAACTTTGCGACCACATTTACTTCCAAAACTTCCCACCAGATCCCTCAAGATACTCATTCTTGGTTCTCCATGCCAGTGTGTTCTGCCGGCGGAGTCCCTTCAGCTTTGTTTGCTTTCTTAGCTGCCCCTAAAATTAATCTTTGTGAGCTAAAAGACCCTTTCACTACCCCTACCCCAACTCACCTAGACCGAGAATTTAGGCTAAGGGGGAAAGCTTTTCGCCTGTTCTCTCAATACATAGTGTCTCAACAGATAGCAAAGTCTTTGCTCCGGTCCACTCAGGCAATCGCAGACGCGGATGCCAGACGATCGGTTGAATTGTCCCGGCGACTGCTTCTTCAGTCGTCAATCCAATCTCTGGGTGACATCCGCACCGCCTTGCTTGAGGCGGTACGAGCGAGACAAGACCTCAGAATGTCTTTAGTCCGCAAACTGCCTGATCGCATTGCGAATCAGGTGGTCATGTCACCAGTGCTTACTCCCTCTTTAATGTCCCCTGACGTGTGGCGAACGGTGTTTAATATGGCGCAGGCCTTTAAACACAGTCCCACCCCTTCTAAGAAACCTGCCTTTAACTTCCCCAAACCCAGGCCAGCCGCTAAAGCTCCGCCGGGGGGATCTAAGCCCTTTCTTCCACCTAAGTCCTCCCCCTCCCCTCAAGGTCAGTACAGGCATAGACAGAGTAGGTTTTCAGGTCAGAGAGGACGCGGCCATAATAAGCCAGGTCAGGGCCCGTCTTCGGCCAACACCAGCCAGCCGGCGAAGTGTCCAGCACCACCAACCCCACCATAAAAAAACTAAAGTCTCTCTCACTCCCGGTGCCAATCTTAAGGCCGGCGGATCCGAGGGTAGTACAGCCGGCAAACCCTTGTCTGCTAACTGGGTCGTTCCGAACGTGTCACCAAGCATGGCCGTTAAACACTTGGGCACGGATGGTGGCACGCAAAGGCATCACTTGGCAGTGGCTCCGGCGACCTCGCTTACGTCAGCCGACAACGGCGAATTTTGTTTCTTTAGAGGTGGAGTCACTGGTCCAGGAAATGATTGCCAAGAATGTCATCATTCCGGTCCCCCCAAATTACCCTGTATTCACGTCCAAGCTATTTTTGGTTCCCAAAAGTGACAGTGTTCAGATGAGACCGGTCGTAGACCTGTCTTATCTGAACCTTCACATTCACAACGTGTCATTCCGAATGTTAACAGTACACCAAATCAGGCTAACACTTCCGCCGGGAGGTTGGATGTGTCGGCAAGACCTGACAGACGCCTATTGGCACGTATCGGTCAACAAAAGATTTCAAAGGTTTTTGGCCTTACGGATCAGGCACCAAAATTTTGTCTTTCAACGGATGCCATTCGGTTTGAACCTGGCACCTCGATTATTCACGAAATTAGTCCGGCAAGCCCTGATGCCGTTGTTAAAACAAGGAATCAGAGTTTTGTGGTACCTAGACGACTGGCTGGTGGTGGCAGAGACAGAACAATTATGCATCAAACATGTCAACATCATTTTAAATCATGTCAAAACTCTAGGGTTCAAGGTAAATCTGGTAAAGTCAAACCTTGTTCCCTCACGAGTAATTCAGTGGATAGGGCTGGTCTGGGACACGGCTGCTCTCACTCTGAGTCAGAGTGTGGACAATCGCAACAGGTTTCGCAGGAAACTGTTCATGTTTCTTCACAGTCTGACTACGACGCGGAGGGTCTGGGAGTCTCTGGTCGGCTCTCTCAACTGGATTCAACTAACTGTTATGTTGGGCCGGTTGAAAGTAAAACGTTTAATATTGGAAGGCAACAAATATTTCCCACTCTTACCGGCGGGAAAATTATGGCCCATCCCGAAATTAATCCACACCTTACTAGCGGTCTGGGCGAAGAGGGAAAAGTTGCACTCAATAATGTCATGGACCTCTCCTCCACCAACGGTATGGGTAGACACGGATGCGTCAGGCACAATAGGTTGGGGATTTCAGTCAAATCAGGGGCACCAGGGTCAGGGGCTTTGGTCCCACTTAGAAATCTCCCACATCAATGTCAAAGAATTACTAGTCCCCTTGTATTTCCTTCAGGCTCACGGCCCTGCTTTACGGGGCAAGTCGGTGGCCTTCAGAATGGACAATCTGAACGCAGTTCACTGTATTCAGAAACAGGGGTCAACGAGGTCAAGGAAGTTGCTAAACATGTCGGAAGAGATTTTTACTCTAGCCAACAGACTAGACATTTATCTTCACGCATCTTATCTCCCAGGCGTAGCAAACGTCTGGGCAGACGCTCTGTCCCGGAGACAGAGCACGACAGTAGAATGGGAGCTCAAGCAACCCATTTTCAACCTAATGATTGCAGAGCTCTCCCATCCACAAGTGGATCTGTTTGCGTCCGAGGACACTCACAAACTCCCTCTATACCTCGCCCGCCGGACGAAAACGCCGGCAGGGGGGCCAGACGCCCTAGTGACAGACTGGAACAGATGGAGCTCCATCTATCTGTTTCCGCCGCCAGACGCGTCACTAATGTGCCACATAGTGAACAAACTACGAGATTATCGAGGCTTAGTCTCACTAGTCGCGCCCCTGTGGCCGGCGCAGTTGTGGTACCAGCAATTAAAGACGTGGTGCCCGCACCCGGTGTCGCTCCCGGTCGGGTATTTCCACTTAGACACGATTGGCAACCTAGCGACCTCGCTGACTTTTGCATTATGGACATTCAGGAGGCCAAGTGGCTAGCACCATACGTTAGAGATGTGACCAATAAATTATTAAATCAATATACTCAGTCTACGAAACGACAGTATCACTCACATTGGCAAGCCTTTACTTCTTGGATCATTAGAACAGAACAGACTGTGCCATCAGTAGCATTAGTTTTTAATTATTTAAATTATCTGTTTGAGCAGAAACATTTATCTGTGGTAACGTTAAAAAATCACTTAACTGCAATTAGAGTGCCCTTTTTAGACCTTACAGGTCTCTCCATACCGGTGGCGGAGGAAACAGGTTTTATGAGAGCATGTTTTAAACTCCGCCCACCTCCCCGTCAGCTCATGCCTACTTGGTCTCTGGACAAGGCTTTGTCTTTACTTCACTCTCGTCTGTACCAAAATACTGCAGATTTTGCATTACTCTTAAAAAAGGCTGTATTCCTTTTGGCTTTGGCCACCGGGAACAGAGTGTCTGAGCTGGCGGCGATGAGCAACACACCTAATTGCCTTAGGTTTGGTAGACTTAATGAATGTATTCACATTGCACCTTCCCCGGGATTTGTAGCCAAGAATGAGCACAGTGCACACGTGTTTTCTGAGTTCACGGTGCCGGCGTTAAAAAGGGGAAAGGTGCATCATAATCTATGTCCAGTGCAAGCTCTAACCAAATATTTGAGAGTGGCTCCTCTAAACCCCCAAGGTGCTTTATGGGTAGCGAGTACGGGTAAACGCTTACTGAAACGGAGATTAGCTTCTCTTCTGGTCGAAGTCATTAAAGAGAGTAATTCCGGCGTTGTGGGTCGGGCCCACGATTTACGCAAATGGGCAGCCTCTTTACGTTTCCTGAAGAATTTTTCAGTAGAAGATATTTCGTCCACACAGTTGTGGGCGTCTAATCATACGTTTTTTACTAGATACTTGTCAGTTGCTCTAGACAAACCTTCCTTACCATGTATAGCTTTAAGGCAGAGGGTCTAGGTGGCCCTTCAGTCACTTTTGTTTACTTTCAAGAAAAGGGGGGGGGGGGGGGGTGCAGTCAGTTAACATAGGACACCCTAGACCCCGCCGGAGTGTAAGAGCTGTGATACAATTTAGGGTTAATGTGATATGAAAATTTCTCTGCAAGAAATTGTGCTAGTACAATGTTAGTACAAAACAACGGGGTTGTTATAGTAGTTTTAGCTGCGAAAGCAATTTAATATTAAACAGTGAAGATCTTTTGCAAATTATCTCCACGATTATTTTGGGGTTTATTATGTGCACATGTAAACTTATAACTTGTTATTTTTGTCACCACTCGTTGAGTGGGGTGCCTTTGTAACTACAGATCTGTTCACAGAATCTTCAGAGTTACCCTTTTTTGTCAAGCAGGCTTCTTTGAAGCACGCACCTGCCTGAATCCCTTTCTTGTATATATGGGCTGCGCCGTATTAAATATATTTTCAAAGTAAGAATACTATGTGGTTGTTTTTATTATCTGCTTTTCTAGAGTTATGATATGATTACGAATGTCCCCCTCCAGTTTTAGAAATCAGGCATGTTCGTCAATGATGGAGGGGCCACTAATAAATTATAGGTTTGACTCCTGTAAGGAGATAAAGAAAACCTAATATTTAGTAGTGGCCCCGTAATCATTGACGACTGGGGCCCTCCCGACCATCCCCTTCCCATTCGTTGATGTATTAAGGATTTTGGTTTACTTGATATGTCAGTGAAGGAAGAATGACGCCTGAATCAGCGTCTGGTCAAAGATCCACACAAGTAAATCCACGATATGATGGAAAGCTTATTGGATAGTTATTCTTATTTTCTTTTTGTTTTTATTTTTTACGAAGTTTTTTCGTAGTGAGAACCCAATTCATAATGACTGAAGCCATGAGTGAGGTCGCGTGCGCTCATGATGAAGGCTCCTCAGATTTTAAATGCTCTGCGCGGTAGATTCAAACTACGGCGGATTAGTGTTTGAAGAGGATGCCTTATGTAATAGGCATGTTCGTCAATGATTACGGGGCCACTACTAAATATTAGGTTTTCTTTATCTCCTTACAGGAGTCAAACCTATAGTTCCGTCTGTGCCGACTTGAAAACGGCTTTGTTCACCAAGCAAGACTTGTCGTGCTTGGCAGCTTTGCAAGAAATAAAGGCCATTTTTAACACTTATGCCAAAGACACAGCCCATAAGGCTGTGATGACGAGGCCCTGGGAACAATTAATAATAAATTCACCTCTGGTCAAATCAGCCTCCCATAAATCTGTTAGGCCTAAAGTGAAATCTAAAAACCTTTGCAAAGAGGTAGTGAGTAGCAGCAGTGGCACTGACAGTGAAATTACCGAGATTGACCCCCCCCCCCCCCCCGACCACCCAAAGAGGAGACGTTCACCCTCTCCAAAATGTAAGTCGAGGTCGAGGTCGAGGTCTCCCCGAAGACAGTACCGACACTCTTCGGCTGAGTCTTCCCGGTCTCACAAGCACCGGAAGGAGGACTCTCAGTCACGTAGTGGTAGCCGGATAGAGACCCCACAGCCACCTCCCCCTTCCCTTATCTCCGACGCGCCCAACGTTGAAGCCGGCGGCTCAGAAGTGGGGACAGAAGACATGGAGTCCCAACCGGGTCGTGAACAATCTTTAAGTGTACCGCCTGATTTCACCTTTGCTATTCCTAAGTTGAATTATGTGCCATGTACTAGCCTCTCAGTCGGACCTAGATGAGTCCTGGCCGAGCAATATAAGGGTTTACCTTCAGGTTCACAATTTTTTGATAGCTCCCAAATAATCCAAGACTCACAGCCACCCGCGGCGCGGGGGTGCTGGCGTCAATCGGGGCCATCTCATGACAGGGCTAGAATAAGTCAGGAACCATTGATTGAGAGTAATATTGATATGTTATCTTCGTCTGTCCCTGATTTGGTGTGGCCACCGACGGATCAGGCGCCAGAGGCACAACAGGATATTTCTGAGGAGGTTGAATTAAGTAGGGAGCCGGAGGAAGTGCCTTTATCCTCGGTGGAGACCGGGTCTAACAGGTGAGGAGTCTGAAGCTAGCTCCCAATCTTCTAAGGGATCCCACAGTAAGTGTGTCACCTCAGATGAAATAAGTTATATTTTACATAAAGTAATGCAACAGTATAATCTCCCTACCTCCTCTGACCCCCCTGCCAGTCTACCTGTAGTTTCCACGAGTTACTCCACGATAAGACCTCTATAACCTTCGGGTTTTCTTACCCCCCAAGCCTCTGTGCCTCCTATGTCGTTGTCTCCGTCAGTAACTGCGGCTTCCGGCACTACAGTGCCAGCCACACTTACTACCACTAATGTTAGAGTAATCTTGGATATCACTCTTGAAATGCTGGGTGTGAAGGGAATTTATGGTCTCCTGAAAACTCCCCAGGCCCACTTCCTTGGTGCCTGGCGCGGGGCTCGAACCTCTTAAGGGATTTTAACCCTCCTAAAAACCCACAGGTTTTGAGATGCCTTGGGTGGGGTTCGAACCCTGGTTAGTAACCATATCCTCCATAGGTCAACCAGGCCCGCGCGCTAACCCACTGTACTACCATGGATGTACAAAAGTATAGTAACCTTAGTCCGATTTGTAAGAACCAGGTGATAGTCTCGTGGTGATTCACGTGATGAGTTTATTGGACTTTCCATCAACGACTATTTTACACTATACCTGACGTCAACTCGGGTAGTACATTATTGGGGTTGCGGGATATTTTCGAGGGCATTACATTACATCCTTCTTTAACTAGGCTAGTCCCTAGCCTCTTTAAGGTCGTAAGGTATCGTAGCTGTATCACCTCAGCAATCTCAATATTGTTAGGGTCCGCGTGATGGGTGCTCTATGTAGCTACCAAATCCCACTGCTGCCACCAATGTTATGCCCTGTTTTTCTACAGGATTAACTTAGGTAATGTGAGTTCTAACTGACTGGGTATAGAAGGCTGCATGCACAAAACAAGGTATGAGGAATAGAGAACACAAAATAAACACACGGTAACAAGACACACGATCACGTTTATTGGTTTTAAACACTTCTGTAGTTTTCTTGATGATGATTAATAGGAAGCATAAGAAGGTATGAACACTCATACAAGACAAATGATAGAATTGAACAACTTGCATTAAGTGGATCTGGATGGAGCCTAGTCTCCCACTTCCAACGTTCAGGTATTAATCTTCTGATCACTGGCTTTATTCACAAGTTGATATCTGGAGACCATAAATGTTACTTATAGATTCATATTCACTATTAGATTTATCACTGGTAGCTATGATGTACAAGTAGTAGTTCACAGACTAGATTAGACACGCGTATTTTAGAGTACGGGAATTCTAGTAACCTCAGGGGGGTACTGATCTAAGTTTTATATTCTTGTATCAGAAATACATAGAACGCAAATCAGTGGGCGAACATTCAGATATCACTAGGGTTTCACTTCTATGTAATGATATCTGGATATATGGGTAATTACGAGAGTTAATATCGCCTGTTAATTAATAAACACTGATACGCTTAGTACTTCCTAATGGAATGGTTATATATGAATTATACTGGGGCAAAGATATAGCTACTTCATAGAAATATTAAAAGTGAGTCTCAAAATAGCACTGTAACACTGTAGTACTGATAGAGTGAATCTTGGGTAGTATTTGATTGGTCTGGTCCTTGGTATCTTGCGTCCGTGATGTTGGGGGCTAACGACTGGTTCCACAGCCGTGCAGGTGGTCCCTATGTAGGAAGTTCTCAAGACGGATCTCTTGGCGATCGTTGCTGGCTACACGCTTATATACCCACTGGTTTGTGAAGGTTATAAGGTGCACGTAGATTTCTTGTACGTGGACAGATGCTTCTATCTCAATCTGCCACGGAGTCTGCCGGCTCTGGAACTCAATTCTCAGGAAAAACACATGGGCAGAGCTAGAGGTCAACTTAAGGGGGCCAGCCACTGGTTGGTGTCTATCTTTCAACTGATTTTACTGGGGGCTGGAGCTCGGTTTATAGGTTCGGTTTTGGACCCTGTAGGTCATAGGGATCTTGAGTTTTGATGGACTTATTTGAGCTCTCAATTGATACGGGAACTAGGTAAGGTGGTGATTACTGTTGTGGCACATGGCTGTATGGAGCCTTCATAATGTGATAACACTGAGCCTTAGTAAGAGGTACTATTTTGGCTATACTGGAAGTATTTAGGGGAGAGAGACTGGATCTACTTTGCGAGGAGGTTTGGGACAGCTGTGATAGGAGCGTCTCTCTTAGATTGCTCAGTCTTCATTCTATGGTATAGCTGAGGTGCTAATTTGGTTATCGGAGTGCAAGAAAGGTTAATGGGTTATTGTGGGTTAATAGAGGTTAGTAAAGGTGTTAGTCATACATGGTTAGTTCATTGATAGGAAGAATTCCTGTGCTACCTGGCAATGACCCGGAAGTCAAAACAGGGGTCAGGTATACCTCCGCAGGGGTAGGGGTCTCCCTCCTCGGGTGGGTGAGAGGGGTAGGTGCGCGTCCTCTCTCTGTGATAGTCGTCCGGGCGGCTGTGGCTGGGGGCTTGCCATATTACAAGTGTTTGTAATAACCCAAACACCTCCTCAGGTTGAGACAAGTTCTTCAAAGAATCCGAGCCGCCGGGTTGAAATTAAAACCCTCAAAGTGCGAGATTGCACGAAATAAGGTAGATTTCCTTGGCCACGTAATATCTGAACATGGTATTGCACCAGACCCAAAGAAACTTCAAGCCATACAAAACCAACCCCTAGCCACCACCGTTAAAGGAGTACGTTCTTTTCTAGGTTTAGCCACATACTACAGACGTTTCGTCCCACACTTTGCCGCAATAGCCAGACCCCTCCACCAACTCACCCACAAGGACACCACATTCACCTGGACACCTGAAAGAGACCTCGCTTTTAACACTTTGAAACAAAAGCTAATCCAAGCCCCTATTGTCGCTTTCCATGATTACCATAAACCTTTCCGTCTTTATACCGACGTATCTCTGTACGCCATTGGTGCAGTTTTAGCTAAAGTAAGAGACGGAGAGGAACATGTGATAGCGTATGCCAGCTCCACACTCAACCAAGCACAACAGAATTATGCAGCCACCAAGAGAGAGTGCTTAGGGATCATTTGGGCACTCAACCACTTCAGGTCATATGTGTTGGGCGCAAAACTCGATATAATAACCGACCATCAATCTTTGCAATGGTTGCGTAAGTGCAAAACCAACTCAGCCATCTTGGTACACTGGAGGGAGACACTAGAGGACTACGATTTTACAATACAGTATCGTCCAGGTAAACTTCACACCAATGCAGACGCCCTGTCACGTTTGCCAGTACCGAAAGACCCCCCAACCAACCTACCTAGCCGCCTTACAAAACACTGAGCTCTTATCTACCCCTATCCACCAACATAATTCCCCCCCAGCCCCCTCACTAATTCAATCTTGGGAAACAAGAATCAGACCACCCTGGATACCGTTAAATGTCTTCAGGATACTGACTCGCTGGGGAGATCAACTTGCCACCGACTCCGGTCACATAGTCCTAGAGCCCACCATTGCCCACGACTACATGATTGCCATCCACGAGGAAAACGGCATACACCTTGGACAAAAGAAGATGTTAAAAATCTTTGCGGATCAGTACTGGACCCCCAACCCCTCTAAGATTGCACAACGCGTGACAGAATCCTGCAAACCTTGTTTATTGGGGAAGGATAGATCACGCACCCCAGGCCCAGCTGGTACCATTTCTGCCAACAAACCGTTCCAAGTCCTATCCCTCGACATCATGGGCCCGTTTCCTTCTTACGCTGGCAACCGCTATATCGTCACATTTGTTGAAGTATATTCAAAATTTTTAATAGCCTGCCCAGTTAAAGACCACACAGCCACCACCGTCGCCACACTGCTTGCCACAGAAGTGTTCCCTATATTCGGCCTTCCCTTTGCTCTTCAATCCGACAATGCCCCCGAATTTAGTGGACACGTTTGGCACCAGTTCACCCAACAATGAGGTATTAAGATCAAACACTCATCCCCGTACTGGCCTCAAGGAAATGCTATATGCAAACGCAGCCATCGCACCATCAACAACCAATTACGTACCAAAATTATTGCTCTTAACACCTCAGACTGGCCATCACAGATAAAGATGATACAATGGGGCATGAACACCTGTCCCCGAGATTCGTCCGAGCTTTTAAACCTCTAAAACCACAAGACATTTCCCCACCCCACATGTCCGACCCTGAATTGAACACCCCTGCTACCCCTCCCACTCAGGCTATGAATGTTCCCCTACAAACCCCTAAGGGCCTAAACCCTCCAGCACCGAACCGGCCGATCATTCCTCAACATACCCCCCAAACTAACCTCCACAAACCCCAAGCCCCCACTATCACACCTTCCTCCACCATGACCCCTTCCTTCACTTCGGATAGTCAAGTACCTCCCCAACTTATCCAAGTACGAAAACCTCCACCCACAACCCCGACCACAACGGAAACCCTCCTGTCTAGCCCTGACGTACCTCCACCAGGCACCACAGTAAGAAAGCCACCACCCCCACCTAAAACCAAGTACACACCCAACCGCACCACACAATCTACCTCAGTAACCTCACGCTACAACTTACGCCCACGACTAAAATCTTTTAAACCCTCCAGAAAACACACCCTGCTAACCAAGTTCCGTAGGGCTGCCAGACCACTATCCTCCTCCTCCTCTTTTTCTTCGTCGAATTCTCCTCCACAAAGGGAAAGAAGACGAATAATCACAAACACCATAACCCCTCTAACTATATTCCAAAAATAACCACCCCCACCCTCCCACGAAAGAACATACCTTCCCCTTCAACCTCATCCCCTCTCAACCCCCACCTCATCACCCCGAATGACCTGCTAGATCTACCCCCCCACCAAACCACCTATTTCCACCACCATCAAATCACCAACCCCACCAAAGAACACACCCAACACACTTTCCTACCCCCAACCCTCCCAATTAAACCTCCACTCCCTACCCACCCGTCTAGCCCCCCCCCCCCCCCCCCCCCCCCCCGCATCCACCCCTTTCCCCTCCACTATCCCTGCGACCCCACCCACGCATCAACCAACCTCATCATCTCATCAAACCCCCAACCAACCCCTAAAAAGTACCCTATGCCAACGACCAACCCCTCCTCACACACCACATCTAACACACAACTAACTCCTAACCAAAGCCCCTCCAAAATGACGTACCCGACCTCCACACCCCCACATGAATCCCCACCCCCGAAGTCGCCCTTGAGAGAACCCCCATACATACCCCCACCCAATCCTCTTCCATTCCGCCTACCACCCTCACTCGACAAAAACCTCCACACGCATCTACCTCTCAAATAACCCCCTACATCACCCCCACTAAATGCCCTCCACCTGTAAAGCGTTCTTCCCCTCAATATAAAACATCGTCGAGCGACTCAAGTCCCACTACAAACATCTACCTTCCCACCAGAACCTCCAAAGGTAGAATCATCAACAGACCCATCAGATTTGAAGATAGTTATGTAAAAACAACACCCCGTTCTTACACTAAAGACCCAAGCCACACAACACACACACCCCCTCTTTCTCACATACCTCCATCACGCACCTTACCTAAACCAATATTGCACATTGCCTCCATATATTTTCCCAGCCTGCAACACCACCCAAGAAAACCCCCAAAACCCCAGACTCATATCCCCCCCTTCACCCCCAGCTCCGCTTTCACGTGTTAGTCCCTGCCCTTCAGTTATTAACCCCTTCACCACATGGAAGAGGCCTCCTGTCAGTCCCACACACCTCAATTGATACATGACCTCAACCATGAACAAATCCACACCATTCGTCGCCCCCGTCCCTACCCCCACGGAGGAAGAATACACACCGTTCATAAGAAAGGTTAAAGTAAAAACGTCCACAGAACGCTTAGCCCGTCTACAGCGCCCACATCAAGCCCGGGCAGCCGCCCTCCACAACACCGAGGACACATTCCTACAGGTCTACATAGACCTGCAAAAGAAACCTGACCCTCGCTCTCTTGCTTGGTGGGACCTTCTAAATACCCTTAAAATGACCCACCATGACTATGCTTCTTTTTACTTCACCCTTGAGGCTCGAGGACGAGCCTACAACGAAGGAGAGGGAAGTAAAATGCCCCTGAACGAGAAGCCCACCACGGAAGCCACGAGCGAGCACCACCAGGAAACGGGAACAGAAACACCCGAAGGAAAGGCCCACAGAACGAAAGGACCAGGTGACCAAGCCAACCAGTTAAGACAGGCCGAAGCCTGCAGGGCTAAGCAGCTCCAAACCACACCTGCCTATCACTTCTAACCACTGACCCTTCCCCCACCTCGCGTATACACTACCCCTCGTGTCCTACAGCTCTACCTACATAATGATGAACATGAATACACCTTAATGTAATACACCCATGCCCTGTCCCTAGGTTGAGCCAATGCCAACCAGTTCAGACAGGCCTAAATCTATGTATGTTTTTTCCATCCAAGAAGTAGTATGTTAACCCCCTGTCTTGCCAGACTAAGTTTCTGAAGACCAACCGCCCCCATAAATCTATGTATGTTCTTCCATCCGAGAAGTAATATGTTAACCCCCTAAAATACCTTGTCTTGCCAGACTAAGTTTCTGAAGACCAACCGCCCCCATAAATCTATGTATGTTCTTCCATCCGAGAAGTAATATGTTAACCCCCATGTCATAATTGATAAGAAACTATGATACCCACGGGTACACCATTGTATAGATAACCCTCTTTTACCATTGTCTCGACGCATATCTACCACGAAACAATAATGAAGCTACCCCTACGAACTGCCGCTTTCTTTGGTATATATTTTATAGAAAACGCAGTTCCCAGGGACAACTAGATCAGCAAGAAATCGTGTCGACTAATAGTGTCCATAACCCCTCGTATTGACGAGTAATAGTAAACTATGTTTTTCTCTACTTTTATCCACCGTCAAGCACACACCTACAGCTAACCTCATCTTCCCCACAGTCCACATGATTCTATAATTTCCAGACTCATATACCACCACCTATTGCTCATCCCCCGGTAGCGTTTGGCTAACATACCTTCCCTGTCATTAACCCCCAGGCTACGATACCAACTGTAGTCTAATGCCACCCCTACGCCCAGAGACCTTAGGGTCAAACTTCCACGTAGCCCCCCTTAACCCTCTCCCTCTCATTAACCCCCCACGCTCCTCGACTCCCTTCCGACCTAGCCTCTCCACCATACCCCCTGAATATCCTTAACTTTTCCGTTACTAACATTCTCAAACCTTTTGTATATATACTCCTATCCAGCCTACCTTCCCCCAGTAAGAAGGAACACCATTAGAACTTTACTAACCCTTTGCATGCCATCTATTCCCTCACAACCCATTCACAACCCTGTACCAAATGATCGTCAGTGCGAGGCTAACCGCCTCGCCAGTGACTAACTTCTATTGCCTTACTTCCAGATAAATGTGGCAGAGTTAGCAACCCAGTCTCCACCACATCCAACAAACCATGCAATTAACAACCCAACCAATTAAACCAGCTGGTCAAGGCACCTTCGGTTTCGGTATTACGAACACCCACATCTGTCTAATAAACAGAGGGTTATTACAAACACTTGTAATATGGCAAGCCCCCAGCCACAGCCGCCCGGACGACTATCACAGAGAGAGGACGCGCACCTACCCCTCTCACCCACCCGAGGAGGGAGACCCCTACCCCTGCGGAGGTATACCTGACCCCTGTTTTGATTTCCGGGTCATTGCCAGGTAGCACAGGAATTCTTCCTATCAATGAACTAACCATGTATGACTAACACCTTTACTAACCTCTATTAACCCACAATAACCCATTAACCTTTCTTGCACACTCCGATAACCAAATTAGCACCTCAGCTATACCATAGAATGAAGACTGAGCATTCTAAGAGAGACGCTCCTATCACAGCTGTCCCAAACCTCCTCGCAAAGTAGATCCAGTCTCTCTCCCCTAAATACTTCCAGTATAGCCAAAATAGTACCTCTTACTAAGGCTCAGTTATATCACATTATGAAGGCTCCATACAGCCATGTGCCACAACAGTAATCACCACCTTACCTAGTTCCCGTATCAATTGAGAGCTCAAATAAATCCATCAAAACTCGAGATCCCTGTGGCCTACAGGGTCCAAAACCGAACCTATAAACCGAGCTCCAGCCCCCAGTAAAATCAGTTGAAAGATAGACACCAACCAGTGGCTGGCCCCCTTATGTTGACCTCTAGCTCTGCCCTTGTGTTGTTCCTGAGAATTGAGTTCCAGAGCCGGCAGACTCCGTGGCAGATTGAGATAGAAGCATCTGTCCACGTACAAGAAATCTACGTGCACCTTATAACCTTCACAAACCAGTGGGTATATAAGCGTGTAGCCAGCAACGATCGCCAAGAGATCCGTCTTGAGAACTTCCTACATATGGACCACCTGGACGGCCGCGGACCCAGTCGTTAGCCCCCAACATCACGGACGCAAGATAACCAGGACCAGACCAATCAAATACTACCCAAGATTCACTCTATCAGTACTACAGTGTTATTTAGAGACTCACTTATTAATATTTCTATGAAGTAGCTATATCTTTGCCCCAGTATAATTCATATATAACCATTCCATTAGGAAGTACTAAGCGTATCAGTGTTTATTAATTAACAGGCGATATTAACTCTCGTAATTACCCATATATCCAGATATTATTACATAGAAGTGAAACCCTAGTGATATCTGAATGTTCGCCCACTGATTTGCGTTCTATGTATTTCTGATACAAGAATATAAAACTTAGATCAGTACCCCCCTGAGGTTACTAGAATTCCCGTGCTCTAAAATACGCGTGTCTAATCTAGTCTGTGAACTACTACTTGTGCATCATAGCTACCAGTGATAAATCTAATAGTGAATATGAATCTATAAGTAACATTTATGGTCTCCAGATATCAACTTGTGAATAAAGCCAGTGATCAGAAGATTAATACCTGAACGTTGGAAGTGGGAGACTAGGCTCCATCCAGATCCACTTAATGCTAGTTGTTCAATTCTATCATTTGTCTTGTACAAGTGTTCATACCTTCTTATGCTTCCTATTAATCATCATCAAGAAAACTACAGAAGTGTTTAAAACCAAAAAACGTGATCGTGTGTCTTGTTACCGTGTGTTTATTTTGTGTTCTCTATTCTTCATACCTTGTTTTGTGCATGCAGCCTTCTATACCCAGTCAGTTAGAACTCACATTACCCAAGTTAATCCTGTAGAAAAGCAGGGCATAACATTGGCGGCAGTGGTGGTTCTTGATTCGGATAAAAGGTTGCATTACATTGCAAGTTTGGAACAGTAGAAGCATGGGAACATCGCAAAAATGGCAGCTCGCTATTACACTCACACACATTCCCAAGTATGATGTAAACACGTATGATATCGCCACTTACTTAGACATAGTAAAGCCAGTGTTAGATGTGGCACTTCAAAATGACCGCGACAAAATCGCCGTTGCATTATTGCACATTATGCAGTTGGGAAAAGCCGTTTCCCAAATTGTTGAACAGGTAACGCCAAAGCTTACCTGGAACCAGTTTCGATCCCTCGTGATCCGGACCTTAGGGCCACTTTTGGGTTCCTCGTCGCCCCCAAAATAATAAAAGTCAACGAGATCAAGTATGAAGGGGATATCAATGTGACCCTCGTACAACTCTACAGATACGTGAGGACCACGTATAGCTCTGAAGATGACGAGCAACAAAATGAACTCTTATTCACCGCATTGTTAGACATCCTCCCACCCCACATCACCGCCCATCTCGACCCGTACGGCTCATTCGAAGAACATATGCTCTCCATCAGAGAAAGATGCCAACTCAGTTCGGTGAATCCCCTATCCACCCCTTCAACCCCTATCCAAGAAAGTAAATGTATTCCTCCACTGAACACTATCATCAAAAAGTCCCTCCATCCCCCTAAAGAAAACTCTGTGCACCCTTCCAAAATGACTCCCGGTGAAAGTCCAACCCCAGTGCACTCTTCCTTGCCTCTATCCTCTCTGACCATCCCTAAATTTTCCCCTGCCCAGCCATCCACCAACGATAATCTTCCATCAATTGTGTTACCCCATCCTTTTTCTATGCCTGCCAACAAACCACAGCACGCAAAAATGGTCACCCCCACCGTAACCAATTATCTTTCAATGTCACCCCTGAAAAATGCTGGTCAGAAAATGAGCCCCCCCTCCACTCTCTCACATGCCCCTGTCACCCAAGACCAACCTTCACCCCCGTGAATCCCTCAACAACCTGTCACGCCTCTCACTTCCTCATATTCATCACCTGTCCCCCCCTCAAAACTGTCAACCTCACCCCCCCCCCCACCATCATCTCCCCACATGCCCAACCTCGGTGAACCCCTTCAAACACCCGCATCAACCAAGAATGCTACAGCTCCGCCTACCTCCTATTCCCCCCTCCCTTGTCACCCTCTCCAACATTACCCGAACCGCTCCTGAATCCACCTCCAGTAACACCCCTGCTCGCCAACCTACCTCTGCCCCATAATCCAGCACCAGAACCAAAATCTCCATCAATGTCTCCTTCATCCATCCTACCAAATTCCATTGTTTTCCGAGACAAATCTCTTCCGCAACAATCTCTCCAAACTGACCTACTCACCCCATCCCCACAATTTACCTGTCAATCACCCAGACCCCCATCTGTCCAGGTTCAATCCTCCCATGTTTCCAGGACAGACTCTTATGTATGTAAAAACCATTCTACCAAATATTTATGTACCCATGTTTCCAGGGAAAATGCCAACCTATGTACCCAACAATGTTTTCCCCATGCCCCCAGAAATGCTCAGCTATTCCCCCACCAACAAAATTTCCCTTGTGACAGTTTTCCGTCAGTAGCTCCCATCCACCCCCCCCCCCCCCCCCACAATTCACACCCCTAAAAAACTTCAAAACCCCACACTTGACTCACCCCCTCATGACAGACAAACCCACCAATCCCATATAACCTCTAAACAAACCGTCACTGCCACCGACAAAACTCCCCAAATTCGTCCTTTTAACAACCACAAATCAGTACATCAGTCCTCCCCCAATAACCCATGTTCTATGCCTAACTCTTCCCCCACCAATCCTCCACAGTCCCACCAACAAATTCCGTTTCCTAAATCACTCACACCTCACCACTCTGATCCTCCCACACGCGCCGTTAATCCCCCCCTCACGCGTGACCCCCACCAAAGTGATTTCCCCCCTCTCATGCGTACCGAGCACCTGCTCACCAGTCGGTCCCCCACCATCATTAGCCCAGCTAAACTCTCAACCTCCACCAAATCCCACCGCTGCCACCAATGAAATGCTGGGTGTGAAGGGAATTTATGGTCTCCTGAAAACTCCCCAGGCCCACTTCCTTGGTGCCTGGCGTGGGGCTCGAACCTCTTAAGGGAGTTTAACCCTTCTAAAAACCCACAGGTTTTGAGATACCTTGGGTGGGGTTCGAACCCTGGTTAGTAACCATATCCTCCATAGGTCAACCAGGCCCGCGCGCTAACCCACTGTACTACCACGGACGTACAAAAGTATAGTAACCTTAGTCCGATTTGTAAGAACCAGGTGATAGTCTCGTGGTGATTCACGTGATGAGTTTATTGGACTTCCCATCACCGACTATTTTACACTACACCTGACGTCAACTCGGGTAGTACATTATTGGGGTTGCGGGATATTTTCAAGGGCATTACAACTCTCCTCCCTTAAATAAGGTTCCTCAGAGGAAAGGCCCTATGCCTCTCTTCTATGGACCTGCCTGTTCATGGGTTCCGGCAATGCCACTAAACCCACATTTAGCACAACCCACCATTTCGGGAGACCTTCCGGTCCCTAGTGAGTGGAAAATTGAGATAAACAAAAACAGAAAGTTCAGGGCTAAGGACGAAGCGGGGAGATTACTGGATGTATCAATCAAAGCTATACCTAGTTCTTTTAATCCGGATTTCTTTGTTCATATGGCTGCCCCGGCAGTTCCTGCCGCCTCATCTGCACGACTCTTTGCGGACTGGTCTAAAGCCGATGGCGTTAATGATGTCAAGGCTTTGAATGCTCTCACGCCGGAACTGGATACAATTCCGGTACTGGATCAGTCGCATACGCCAGTCCTGCAAATGGGGCGGATAGGGGTGGGTCCCTGGGTAGATTGGGAGTTAGAGGCTCAGGTATTTGCATCAACCATTACGTCTAAGTCCTCTCATCAGGTTCCACAGGAAACTCATAATTATTTCTCGTTACCTGTAAAGATGGCTGACGGGGTGTCGCCGGATTTATTTGCCTTTTTAGCGGCACCCAAAGTAGCCCTCCTCAGCAGGGAAGTACTCAGCCCAAGCCCAAACAAGGTAAATATTCAGGGTATAGAGGTAAGCCACATCAGAAGCCAAATCAGGGGCAGACGTCAGCCAAAACTAGCCAGCCATCTGATACCAACCCACCTCCCCCTCCAAAAAACTAGCAACCCAAACTCTCAGTTTCCCGGTGCAGTGCTTAGGCGCGCCGGATTCGAGAGTTGCTTCTCCGAACAGGCCCAGTTTGCAAACTGGGTCGTTCCAGTTATTCCGCTCGGCCTGGCCCCAGGTTTGGTGGCCAGGGCCCGTGAGAGGGGGGGGGGGAAGGCGGTACCAAAAAATCGGGGCCCGGGGTGGAAGGGGGGCCCGGTAGGCCTACTACGAAGGAAAAATATAGACGATTCATTCATGATCATCTGGCTCTCTCTTACTCTGCTCTCTGTGCGTTCCCCAACCAATGATATCTCACTGTTTAGGGTGCTACACACTCCCATCATATCATTTGCTGATTGGGTCATAATATTGCGAATTTCCATAACCCAACATCTATTAATCCTGGTCTCTTACTCTGTGTGTGTAGCTTGCGAGCCAGCCAATGAGAATTCCAGTATTACCCTGCCACACTCCTAACACGCTCTCATTGGCTGTCTGGCCTATGATTGCAAGAAATGTCTTGTCAAAACAATTAATTGAATAGATGCCATCAGCCACCAGTCGTTATTCTATAGTAAACAAACTCCCGTGAATTTACTCAATTCTTTCCCTGATGCTTGGGGTGTTAAATTGTTTATTGTGAATATTCTATTATTGATAATCGTGTCAGTTATATATCTAACGTTTGGTTAAAGCTTTGTAGTAATGAAAAACAGTGATTCAGCTTATGACAGTCTTGAACCAGGACGTGGCGAGGATTATTTGAATGATAGGCTACACCTCCAGCGTCCCTCCTAAATTTATATTTCATGGCTACCTGGCGAGGCAGTGACATCTGTAGCCTGTATTTTAATTTTGGATTTTTAGTGACCGGTAAACTGTGCAGGACAGGACTCAGTAACTCCGAAGACTTAAAAAAGAACGGGATTTTTATTAACGCCTTTAAGTTCATGGTACATTATGGATTTCTGACTAGTGAGTAGTGACTATAACTCGTTATAATTAGCCTAGACGAGTTTATGCATGCAGAGGAAGGTTAGCCTAATTGGCCAATTTGGTCAGTTCTTTAACCTAACAAGTGCGCATGGGGGTAATTGGAGACGTCCCCCTGTGCTGACGTATTTGAGGTGTTTCCGTCACTAAAATATTCATTGTACCATTAACCCGGCAAGCACGATAGGCCTCACAGAAGGCTTCCTATAGGGAACGCGATAGGCCTCACGGAAGCAAGACCATAAAAAAAGCCTTCCAAAAAAAAAAAGGGCCTATCAAAACAAAGGATTTTGTCTCTAGGAGAGATAATTCCCCTCTAGTACTCATCCATGTGTTTCTCACCCCTCCCCCTCCCCTCCTTCCCCACCTTATTCCCCCCTCCCCCCCCCCCCTCAATTATCACCTATTTTTCCTCTTATTATCATAATTTATCGGTTATTTTTCTCTCCCGCGATAATGTAGCACAAGTGGTTTGCATAAAAGATCGTTATGCAACACCCAGACACCGGCACACACCGCCCCGCTCGTCTCAGTTGACTCCCAGACAGCGAGAGGGGAGGGCTGCCTGTGGCTCTCTCTCGCCTGAGATTATGACCGGGTGGCCAATATCTTCGTTCTTCACCACCCAAATGATTTTCCCACTTATTTTAGCACTCTTGAAGGTTCATATATACATCATATATGTAAAATAAAAGCATACCGAAAACAAATAATGCTTTATATTGTAAATATAACGAATTATGTCAGAATCCAGGGCTAGAAATGCACAAATAACTACCCTAGCACCTAGGTCTATATCGCGCTTGTCAGGTTAATAGCATTAATACTTATCCATATGCGCCTATTATGGGTTGATTATAAAGGTATTAACCTAAAACAACAATAAAACGAGTGAAAACAGCGTTTGGATGGTCAAAATCGGAGATATAGCCCGCGAGTTGTATAGTGTATGGGTGAGGCAAGCTGCTTTCCAGCCAATATCCCCCAAGGCCACTGAGACACAGTCGATCGATACTCTCTCTCTCTCTCTTGCATTCGCTTGCTATCAGTGATGACCACACCCTGTAACTGGATTTCTAATGTTAGCACGAAAATATACCTCAGAATAAGGGAATAACAGGGAAAATAGGTGATAACTGAAGGAGAGGAGGAAAGTGGGGAAGGAGGGGAGGTAGAGGACTGAGATTTTGCATGGCCCAGGGGCCAAAAAAAAAAAAAAATCGATGTCAAAAGTTGATTTTTTTTTCTCTGACTCTTAAGAGTCTCCCCACAGTCCACCGGGGGAACTCTTAAGAGTCTCCCCGCAGTTCCCGGGTTAACCCTTTTTAGTTCCTCCAGGTGAGCCCATTCAAGTTCCAGGTGAGCTTTTGCCATTAATTTTGGTTATCATTGAATTAAAAGATTGTATTATACAGATTAACCCTTCCAAGTTTATAACGCACTTCAAGGTTATATTTTGGCTGTGATATTATGATTTTATATAGATTAGGAAGGGTATATGGAACCCACTGGGTTAATTCAGGCTCCGATCAGAGACCTTCATCACTTTTTTAACATACAAATCTTTCATAAACTGTATAAAATCGTCAAATGATTGTTCAAAGAAAGTGTCAACATGCATGGTGAACTTGAAAAGGTTAAGAAAGGTGTATACTGTTACCGCCTGTTTAGTTACAAGAGTTAATTGTTTGCCTACATGAAGGAAGCAAAATTATCAATTTGGTTGCAGTTTTCTTCAGTCATGTGGGGTTCCAGTGTATAGACTACTAAGTACCGGTATAACAAATTTCATATTCTACTGACATGCATTTAATTTTAAAGTTTGTTTGGTTAACATTTAGGAATATCTTGTTAAGTTTATTTTTCCATACAAATGTAACAAATACCCGGTAACATGAAAATTATCCATTATGGATTAGGCTAACTAAAGCTATCAGTGTTAGGCTATGTATCCAATTTATTTATGATAGGCTATATGTTCATGCTGAAACATTAATGATGAGTTTAATATATTTTCCTATTTTACTGAGTGAGGAGTGCTTTTATAAAACAAATATTCTTAACTTTATGAATTTGTTCTTACTCAATATGTTTTTAAATTTGTAAGGTATAATTAGTTGGATATAGGCCTATTAATGGAAAACATAAAAAACAATAATCACTTATATTTGCTTTATGTTTACAACTTTTGAAACTAAGATATCATTACCATGAGTTAATTAGTAAATAGAGGTAGGCCTATTATTTAAAATTCAAAATAGGCAATTATAATGTTATTGTCCTTGAAAATGAAGAAAATTCCAACATCTAGCATGGGCCTCAGATTACATCTAAAGTAGCAATATATCATGGGTGGCTTAATGGCTAATTGGCTTTATTGAGCTTATAAGAAAATGGGAGTCTGCAGAAAGCCGATTGGCCTAAGCAAGGTAGATCCCAGTCCCACACAACCCCAATTACAAAGCCCAATTATAGGCTCAACACTCTAATACATATCATCTTAGGATCATCTTACCAAAACGGTTAGAGATTAACGCAGGATTATGGGGGTCTGCAGAGCGCTGATTGGCCCAACCCGGCTGATCCCCCTTCACACCCAACCCTTCTCGTCCATAATAGCTTATCCAATTTTATCTTAAAGCTCCCAACCGTTTTTGATCCCACTATAGCACTTGGTAGTCCATTCCACCCATCTACAACTCTGTTACCAAACCAATAATTGCCTATATCTTTTCTGAAACAAAATTTATCTAATTTATCTAATTGGTACGAGTTATTTCACTATCACTGAGCTTTAGTACATTTGTCATGTCCCCTTTGTTAATCCCACTAACCCACTTGAACACCTCTATCATATCCCCTCTAACTCTGCGTCTCTCTAACGAATGTAAACCTAATTTCTTTAACCTTTCTTCATACGGAAGATTTCTAATATTATGGATAATTTTTGTCATTCTACGCTGTACTCTCTCCAATGAATCTATATCCATTCTGTAATAAGGACACCAAAATTGGACAGCATAATCCATATGGGGTCTCACTAATGACAAGTAAAGTTTTAAGATAACATCAGCAATTCTGTTACTCACACTCCTAGAGATGAACCCGAGAATCCTGTTTGCCTTATTCTATCTATCTATCTATTGCCTGACGCCGTGATCCCCGAAGGGGTGGCCACGAACGAACCGCCCCCATGCACCTCTGTCCCCAGTCAGTCGACGCCCCTCCCCCCAACCAGCACCGCCTTCGTTCATGTAGTTCCTCACTCCATCCTTCCACCTCATATTCGGTCTACCTCTCCCCCTCTGTCCCTCCACCTCGTTCTCGTACACCCTCTTAGTCATTCTCTCGCTTTCCATACGTTCCATATGGCCGAACCATCTCAAGTTGTTCCTTTTCACACTTTCCAGCACATCTACCTCCACACCACACCTCCTTCTTACTTCCTCATTAGTCTGTCTATCCCTCCATGTAACTCCGCACGCACTCCTTAAGTAATTCATTTCCACTGCTCTCACTCTTGGTCTGAGTCTCTCAACCAACGTCCATGCTTCGCTTCCGTAAGTCAGTGTCGGGATTACCACACTGTCATGCAAGGACTTCTTCACTTCCATACTGACCACCCTATTTCTGAGTTTTCAATTTATTTGCCTTATTACGAACGCTTATACACTGTTTTCTAGGCTTCAAATCATTGCTAACAAACACACATAGATCTTTCTCGCAGTCTGAATGTTCTAATTCTAAATTCCTCTTGTCCCAACTCCTCTTCATTTACAGAAATGCGAGGAGTAAAGGGGCGAGGTTTGGCAGAGTCACGAATTTGATGGAGGGCACACTGAGCACTACAGGCAGGGAAATCATAGGGGTTGATAATTACTAATGTAGGGTTTTTACTTTGGTAGGTGTTGTAGGTTTTGTTCCGGTTGAAGATTCTGCGTGGTTGGGTAGGTTGGAACCGGGGCCTACTGGGTTGGGGCTTGCCGGAAGGGTAGGTGGGTCTGTTGTGGAAGGATGAGGATGGGTAGGCATTCTTGGAGTTTTGGTGGTCGGGGTGCTGCGGGTGCGTGGGAAACCTCTTTATTACAGCGATTTGGGTGGGTGCTTCTGTGCGCACGGCCAAAATATGTCGGATCGTGATGAGATCTTTTTGATGTCTGACGAAATCGTGCACACGGAAATGATCTTTTACTGCTGAGGGCAATATTGATACAAGGTTGACCAGAATCTGCTGCTCTTGTTGGATTCTGGTCAATGTGGGGAAAGAAACTTTTATATGTTGGGCGATCTTATTCACTGTGGCATCTAGAATGCCTTCGAATTTAGTGTCTTGGATACGGGTGTGGGCCACGAAAACGCCCAACGAAGGCTTAATGGCTTCTATCACTATTGGGCGAAATTCGTCCCATGTGAGAGCAGGGTGCACTTGGTAGGCAACCAGGGAAACGGCTTTTCCCAGGTGCGTTAATGTCACGGCTATCTTTTCTGCATCCGTGGTATAAACTAGGTCAAGTACGGGTTTCACTATGTCCATGAACGTTTCGATCTCGTAAGTTTCTCCATCATAATGTGGGATGGGAATGTGAGAACGGTGCGCCATGATGTTATCGTGTTCTGGCTGTTCCAAACTTGCAATGTAATGCAACCTTTTATCCGAATCAAGAACCACCGCTGCCGCCAATGTTATGCCCTGTTTTTCTCTAACTGACTGGGTATATAAGGCTGCATGCACAATACAAGGTATGAAGAATAGAGAACACAAAATAAATACACGGTAACAAGACACGCGATCACGTTTATTGAAGAGGATTAATTGGAAGCATAAGAAGGTATGAATACTCGTACAAGACAAATGATAGAAATGAACAACTAGCATTAGTGGATCTAGATGGAGCCTAGTCTCCCACTTCCAACGTTCAGCTATACTCTTCTGATCACTGGCTTGGCTCGCAAGTTTATATACTGGAAGACATCAATGTTACTTATAGATTCAATTTCACTAATTAGATTTATTACTGGCAGTTCTGGTGCACAAATAGTAACTCACAGACTAGAATTAGACACACGTATTTTTAGAGTACGGGAATTCTAGTAACCTCAGGGGGGTACTGATCTAAGTTTTATATTCTTATAGCAGAAACACGTAGAACACAAATCAGTGGGCGAACGTTAAATATCACTAGGGTTTTACTTCTATGTAATAATATCTGAATAGGGGTAATTACGAGAGTTAATGTCGCCTGTTAATTAATGAACACTGATACGCTTAGCACTCCCCAATAGAATGGTTATATATGAATTATACTGGGGCAAAGATATAGCCACTTCATAGAAAGATTAATAAGTGAGTTTCTAATTAGTACTGTAACATGGTAGTACTAATAAAGTGAATCTTGGGTAGTATTTGGTTGGTCTGGTCCTGGTTATCTTGCGTCCGTGATGTTGGGGCTAACGACTGGTTCCGCGGCCGTCCAGGGGGTCCATATGTAGGAAGTTCTCAAGACGGATCTCTTGGCGATCGTTGCTGGCTACACGCTTATATACCCACTGGTGTGTGAAGGTTATAAGGTGCACGTAGATTTCTTGTACGTGGACAGATGCTTCTATCTCAAATCTGCCACGGAGTCTGCCGGCTCTGGAACTCAAATCTCAGGAACAACACAAGGGCAGAGCTAGAGGTCAACTTAAGGGGGCCAGCCACTGGTTGGTGTCTATCTTTCAACTGATTTTACTGGGGGCTGGAGCTGGGTTTATAGGCTCGGTTTTGGACCCTGTAGGCCATAGGGATCTCGAGTCTTATGGAATTATTTGAGCTCTCAATAGATACGGGGACTAGGTAAGGTGGTGATTACTGTTGTGGCACATGGCTATAGGGAGCCTTCATAATGTGATATAACTGAGCCTTAGTAAGAGGTACTATTTTGGCTATGTTGGAAGTATTGAGGGGAGGGAGACTGGATCTACTTTGCGAGGAGGACTGGAACAGCTGTGATAGGAGTGTCTCTCTTATTTTGCTCAGTCTTCCTTCTATGGTATAGCTGAGGTGCTAATTTGATTATCCGAGTATGCAAGAAAGGTGAATGGGTTATTGGGGGTTAATAGAGGTTAGTAAAGGGGTTAGTCATGCATGGTTAGTTCATTGATAGGAAGAATTCCTGTCCTACCTGGCAATGACCCGGAAGTCAAAACAGGGGTCAGGTATACCTCCGCAGGGGTGGAGGTCTCCCTCCTCGGGTGGGTAAAAAGGGGTAGATGCGCGCCCTCTCTCCGTGATGGTCGTCCGGCAGCTGTGGCTAGGGGCTTGCCATATCACCAGTGTTTGTAATAACCCTCTGTTTATGAGACAGATGTGGGTGTTCGTAATACCAAAACCGAAGGTGCCTTGACTAGCTGGTTTAATCGGTTGGGTTGTTAATTGCATGGTTTGCTGGATGTGGTGGAGACTGGGTTGCTAACTCTGCCACATTTATCTGGAAGTATGGCAATAGAAGTTAGTCACTGGCGAGGCGGCTAGCCTCGCACTGACGATCATTGGGTACAGGGTTGTGAATGGGTTGTGAGGGAATAGATGGCATGCAGAGGGTTAGTAAAGTTCTAATGTTCCGTCCTGCTAAGGGAAGGTAGGCTGGATAGGAGTATATATATAAAAGGTTTGAGAACGTTAGCAACGGAAAAATCAAGGATCTTCAGGAGGTATGATGGAGAGGCTAGGTTGGAAAGGAGTCGAGGAGCGTGGGGGGGTTAATGAGAGGGAGAGAGTTCAGGGGGCTACGTGGAAGTTTGACCCTAAGGTCTCTGGGCGTAGGGGTGGCATTAGACTACAGTTGATATTGGAGTTTGTGGGTTAATGACAGTGAAAGTATGTTAGCCAAATGCTACCGGGGGATGAGCAAATACGGGGTGGTATATGAGTCTGGAAAGGATTGAATCATGTGGACTGTGTGCTGTGGGGAAAAGAAGGTTAACTGTAGGTGTGTGCTTGACTGTGGATAAAAGTAGGGAAAAACATGGTGTATTATTACTCGTCAATACGAGGGGTTATGGACACTATTATTTGACACGATTTCTTGCTGATCTAGTTGTCCCTGGGAACTGCGTTTTCTATGAAATATTGACCAAAGAAAAGCGGCAGTTCGTAGGGGTACTTCGTTATTGTTTCGTGGTAGATATGTGTCTAGACAATGGTAAAAAAAGGTTATCTATACAATCTCTGGTTGGGGTAAGAATTAGAGTTACGGCATGGTGGCTAACATCTTCAGTCATTATCTCTGTCTAGGTCTTACAGGAATAATGGTTATATATACAATGGTGTACCCGTGGGTATCATAGTTTCTTATCAATTATGACATGGGGTTTAACATACTACTTCTCGGATGGAAGAACATACATAGATTTATAGGGGCGGTTGGTCTTCAGAAACTTAGTCTGGCAAGACAAGATATTTTAAGGGGGTGAACATATTACTTCTCGGCTGGAAGAACATACATAGATTTATGGGGGCGGTTGGTCTTCAGAAACTTAGTCTGGCAAGACAAGGTATTTTAAGGGGGTGAACATATTACTTCTCGGATGGAAGAACATACATAGATTTATGGCTGTCTGAACTGGTTGGCATTGGCTCAACCTAGGGACAGGGCATGGGTGTTTTAAATGAATGTGTGCTCATGTTCATCATCATGTAGGTAGAGTCTGGCGGGTAAGAGGTGTAGGACACGAAGCAAAAATAGAGTAGTGTGTACTGTGGATACGAAGGAGGTGATTGGAAGACGTATAACAATGGTGGAAAAGTAAATGGAAGAGATGAACACAATGGCGGATAAAGATAACTAACCTAAGGATTGAATACATAAATTTATGGCTGTCTGAACTGGTTGGCATTTGCTCAACCTAGGGACAGGGCATGGGTGTTTTAACCTGGGAGGAGCATACATAGATTTATGGGGGGATTGGTCTTCAGAAACTTAGTCTGGCAAGACAAGGTATTTTTAGGGTATGTTGATATTGACATCCTAATTTAGGGAGAGGGCATGGGTGTATTAACTTTAAGGTGTATTTATGTTCGTCATCATGTAGGTAGAGGTGTAGGACACGAGGGGTAGTGTATACGCGAGGTGTGGGAAAGGTCAGTGTTTAGAAGGGGTAGGCAGGTGTGGTTTGGAGCTGCTTAGCCCTGCGGGCTTCGGCCTGTCTGAACTGGTTGGCTCGGTCACCTGGTCCTTTCGTTCTGTGGGCCTTTCTTTCGGGTGTTTCTGTGTGGTGTTCGCTCGTGGCTTCTGTGGTGGGCTTCTCGTTCTGGGGCATTTTACTTCCCTCTCCTTCATTGTAGGCTCGTCCTTGAGCCTCAAGGGTGAAGTAAAAAGAAGCATAGTCATGGTGGGTCATTTTGAGTGTATTGAGAAGGTCCCACCAAGCAAGAGAGCGAGGGTCAGGTTTCTTTTGCAGGTCAATGTAGACCTGTAGGAATGTGTCCTCTGTGTTGTGGAGGGCGGTTGCCCGGGCTTGATGTGGGCGTTGTAGACGGGCTAAGCGTCCTGTGGACGTTTTTACTTTAACCTTTCGTATGAATGGTTTGTAGTTTTCCCCCGTGGGGGTAGGGACGGGGGCGACGAAAGGTGTGAATTGGTTCATGGTGGGGGTCATGTATCGAGTGAGGTGTGTGGGACTGACAGGAGGCTTCTTCAGTGTGGTGAATGGGTTACTAACTGAAGGGGAGGGATTAACGCGTGAAAACGGAGCTGGGGGTGAAGGGGGCATATGAGTCTGGGGTTTTTGGGGTTTTCTTGGGTGGTGTTGTATGCTGGGAAAATATATTGAGGCAATGTGCAATATCGGTTTCGGTAAGGTGCGTGAGGGAGGTGTGTGAGAAAGAGGGGGTGTGTGTGTTGTGTGGCTTGGGTCTTTAGTGTAAGAACGTGGTGTTATTTTTGTATAACTGTCTTTAAATCTGATGGGTCTGTTGATTATTCTACCTTTGGAGGTCCTGGTGGGAAGGTAGATGTTTGTCGTGGGACTTGAGTCGCTCGACGATGTTTTATATTGAGGGGAAGAACGCTTTACAGGTGGAGGGTATTTAGTGGGGGTGAGGTCAGGGGCTATTTGAGAGGTAGATGCGTGTGGAGGTTTTTGTCAAGTGAGGGCGGTAAGCGGAATGGAAGAGAATTTGGTGGGGGTATGTATGGGGGTTCTCTCAGGGGCGACTTTGTGGGGGGATTCAAGTGGGGGTGTGGAGGTCGGGCCCGTCAATTTGGAGGCGCTTTGGTGAGGAGTTAGTTGCGTGTTAGACGTAGTGTGAGAGGAGGGGTTGGTCGTTGGCATAGTGTATATTTTAGGGGTTGGTTGGTTGGGGGTTCGATGAGATGAGGAGGTTGGTTGATGTGTGGGTGGGGTCGGAGGGGAAAGGGGTGGATGCGGGGGGGGGCTAGACGGGTGGGTAGTAGGGAGTGGAGATTTAATTTGGAGGGTTGGGGGTAGGAACGTGTGTGGGGTGTGTTCTTTGGTGGGGTCGGTGATTTGCTGGTGGTGGAAGTAGGCGGTTTTATGGGAGTTTGGTGGGGGGGTATATCTAGCAGTTCATTCGGGGTGATGAGGTGGGGGTTGAGAGGGGATGAGGTTGAAGAGGAAGGTATGTGTTTTCGTGGGGGGGTGGGGGTTGTTATTTTTGGAATATAGTTAGAGGGTTTATGGTGTTTAGTTGTGATTATTCGTCTTCTTTCCCTTTGTGGAGGAGAATTTGACGAAGAAGAAGAGGAGGAGGAGGATAGTTGTCTGGCAGCCCTACGGAACTGGGTTAGCAGGGTGTGTTTTCTGGAGGTTTTAAAAGATTTTAGTCGTGGGCGTAAGTTGTAGCGTGAGGTTACTGAGGTAGATTGTGTGGTGCGGTTGGGTGTGTACTTGGTTTTGGGTGGGGGTGGTGATTTTCTCACTGTGGTGCCTGGTGGAGGTTTGTCAGGGCTAGACGGGAGGGTTTCCGTGGTGGTCGGGGTTGTGGGTGGAGGTTTTCGTACTTGGATAAGTTGGGGAGGTACTTGACTATCGGAAGTGAAGGAAGGTGTCATGGTGGAGGAAGGGGTGATAGTGGGGGCTTGGGGTTTGTGGAGGTTAGTTTGGGGGGTATATGGAGGAATGATTGGTCAGTTCGGTGCTGGAGGGCTTAGGCCCTTAGGGGTTTGTATGGGAATATTCATAGCCTGAGTGGAAGGGTTAGTAGGGGTGTTTAATTCAGGGTCGGACATGTGGGGTGGGGTAATGTCTTGTGGTTTTAGAGGTTTAAACGCTCGGACGAATCTAGTTCGGAACGTGCGAGTCACGCCGTGATAATCGATGGTGACTTGATAGGCATTTGGGACTTGTATGATGGTGTAGGGCCCGACATAGCGAGGGCCTAATTTGTTGGTGACAGGGAGGTTGGCTACCATTACGGTGTCATGGATGGCGAAAGGGTTTTTATCATCGGGGCTATCCGTTTTGGTGTCTTGACAGGTTTGGGCGGTATGGAGGGTGTTTTGCAGATGTTGCAATGGGTCAATTGTGGAGGTGTTGGAGGGGAGGTGAGCGTGATGGTGGAACGGCAGTAACAGGGGGGGTACGCCGTAAACACGTTCATGAGGGGAAATACCGTCTTCTCGGGGACAGGTGTTCATGCCCCATTGTATCATCTTTAGTTGTGATGGCCAGTCTGAGGTGTTAAGAGCAATAATTTTTGTACGTAACTGGTTGTTGATTGTGCGATGGCTGCGTTCGCATATAGCATTTCCTTGAGGCCAGTACGGGGATGAGTGTTTGATCTTAATACCGCATTGTTGGGTGAACTGGTGCCAAACGTGTCCACTAAACTCGGGGGCATTGTCGGATAGAAGAGCAAGGGGAAGGCCGAATATAGGGAACACTTCTGTGGCAAGCAGTGTGGCGACTGTGGTGGCTGTGTGGTCTTTAACTGGGCAGGCTATTAAAAATTTTGAATATACGTCAACAAATGTGACGATATAGCGGTTGCCAGCGTAAGAAGGAAACGGGCCCATGATGTCGAGGGATAGTACTTGGAACGGTTTGTTGGCAGAAATGTTACCAGCTGGGCCTGGGGTGCGTGATCTATCCTTCCCCAATAAACAAGGTTTGCAGGATTCTGTCACTCATTGTGCAATTTTGGAGGGGTTGGGGGTCCAGTATTGATCTGTGAAGATTTTTAACATCTTCTTTTGTCCAAGGTGTATGCCGTTTCCCTCGTGGATGGCAATCATGTAGTCGTGGGCAATGGTGGGGTCTAAGACTATGTGACCGGAGTCTGTGGCAAGTTGATCTCCCCAGCGAGTCAGTTTCCTGAGGACATTTAACGGTATCCAGGGTGGTCTGATTCTTGTTTCCCAAGATTGAATTAGTGAGGGGGCTGAGGGGGAATTATGTTGGTGGATGGGGGTAGATAAAAGCTCAGTGTTTTGTAAGGCGGCTAGGTTGGTGGGGGGGTCTTTTGGTACTGGCAAACGTGACAGGGCGTCTGCATTGGTGTGAAGTTTGGCTGGACGATACTGTATTGTAAAATCGTAGTCCTCTAGTGTCTCCCTCCAACGTACCAGAATGGCTGAGTTGGTTTCGCACTTACGTAACCATTGCAAAGATTGATGGTCGGTTATTATATCGAGTTTTGCGCCCAACACAAATGACCGGAAGTGGCTGAGTGCCCAAATGATCCCTAAGCACTCTCTCTTGGTGGCTGCATAATTCTGTTGTGCTTGGTTGAGGGTGGAGCTGGCATACGCTATCACATGTTCCTCTCCGTCTCTGACTTGAGCTAAAACTGCACCAATGGCGTACAGAGATACGTCGGTATAAAGACGGAAAGGTTTATGGTAATCAGGGAAAGCGACAATAGGGGCTTGGATTAGCTTTTGTTTCAAAGTGTTAAAAGCGAGGTCTCTTTCAGGTGTCCAGGTGTCTTTGTGGGCGAGTTGGTGGAGGGGTCTGGCTATGGTGGCAAAGTGGGGGACGAAACGTCTGTAATATGTGGCTAAACCTAGAAAAGAACGTACTCCTTTAACGGTGGTGGGTGGGGGTTGGTTTTGTATGGCTTGAAGTTTCTTTGGGTCTGGTGCAATACCATGTTCAGATATTACGTGGCCGAGGAAAGCTACCTTATTTCGGGCAATCTCGCACTTTGAGGGTTTTAATTTCAACTCGGCGGCTCGGATTCTTTGAAGGACTTGTCTCAACCTGAGGAGGTGTTCTTCCCAGGTTGGTGAGTATACAATAATATTGTCTAGATAAGCTAGGCAGGTTTCCCAGGTTAGGCCATGTAATACCGCTTCCATCAAACGGGAGAAAGTGGCGGGTCCGTTACAGAGGCCAAAAGGTAGGACGTTAAATTCGTAGTGGTGGCCACCACTTGTGGAAAATGCTGTTTTTTCTTGGTCCTCTGCCTTGATAGGCACTTGCCAATACCCTGCTTGCAAGTCGAGGGTAGTGAACCATCTGGATCCGTATAGGGAGTCAAGGGAATCGTCTATCCTGGGTAATGGCGTAGCGTCCTTAATGGTTACGTCATTCAACCTCCTGTAATCGACGCAAAAACGGGTTGACCCATCTTTCTTTTTTACTAGGACAACAGGGGAAGACCAGGGACTAATGGACGGGGTGGCAATACCGGCCTCTAACATCTCTTGGACTTGGCGTTCCTCTTCCTGGCGTTGTATGGGATTTTTCCTACGGGATGGTTGTCTTATGGGGGGGCTTGTGGTATTAATGATGTGTTGTTCTACATCGGTCTGTCCGATTTCAGTGGGTTGTTGGGCAAACACGTCACTGAACTCTAGCAATAGGTCGTACATGCTGTGTTTTTGGTGGTCGGATAATGTGTTCGGGAGAGGGGGCAATTTGAGGCTGGTAGGCGTGTCATTAAAATCTATGGGGAGGTCATCAAAAGTTTCGAGGTCTCCTATAATGAGACCTTTTGGTAATGTCAGGGATTCCTCAGAGATATTTGCCACGAGAATGTGGTTGATGCGAGCGGAAATGATGGCGGGTTGTAAGAGGCAACGATTGGGGTTGGTGGACGTGGTAGTGGGGGAAAATATCATGTGAGTTTGGGGTGTGGGTCGAAGGTTAACCCATTTTTGATGGCGGGGGGGAATTTGGCATTTATCTTGAACTACCGCTGGGCTAATGATGGTGGGGGATCGACTGGTGAGCAGGTGCTCGGTACGCATAAAGGGGGAAAGGTCACCTTGGTGGGGGTCACGCGTGAGGGGGGGATTAACGGCGCGTGTGGGAGGATCAGCGGGGTGAGGTGTGAGGGATTTAGAAAACGGAATTTGTTGGAGGGACTGTGGAGGGTTGGTGGGGGAAGAGTGAGGTATAGAAGATGGGTTATTGGTGGAGGACTGCTGTACTGATTGGTGGTTGTTAGAAGGACGAATTTGGGGAGTTTCGTCGGTGGCAGTGACGGTTTGTTTGGAGTTTATATGGGATTGGTGGGTTTGTCTGTCATGAGAGGGCGAGTCAAGTGTGGGGTTTTGAAGTTTTCTAGGGGTGTGAATTGTGTGGGGGTGGAAGGGAGCTACTGACGGAAAACTGTCACAAGGGGGATTTGGTTGGTTGTGGAATAGCTGGACATTTCTGGGGGCATGGTGGGAACATGGTTGGGTCCCTCAGTCGGCACGCGTGAGGGGAGGATTAACGGCTCGTCTGGGAGGGTCAGGGTGGTGAGAGGTGAGCGAGTTAGAAAACGGGATTTGTTGGTGGGACTGCGGAGGGTTGGTGGGGGAGGAGTTAGGTGTAGAACATGGGTTATTGGTGGAGGACTGATGTATTGGTTTGGGGTTGTTAACAGGACGAATTTGGGGAATTTTTTTGATGGCAGTCACGGTCTGGTTAGAGGTTATCTGGGACTGGTGAATTTGTTTGTCATGAGAGGGCGAGTCAAGTGTGGGGTGGTGAAGTTTTCTAGGGGTAGGAATTGTGTGGGGGTGGAAGGGAGCTACTGACGGAAAACTGTCACAAGGGGAATTTTGTGGGTTGTGGAATAGCTGAACATTTCTGGGGGCATGGGGGAAACATTGTTGGGTACATAGGTCGGCATTTTCCCTGGAAACACGTGTACATAAACATTTGATAGAATTGTGGTTACATACATCAGAGTCTGTCCTGGAAACATGGGAGGATTTATCCTGGACAGAGTTACGAGAATTGAGGGGATTACCGAGAGGGAGTTGCTTGGACTTGTCTTCTTTCGTTTGTTGAGGCATTTTTTTAACTAATTGAGTGATATTTTGAGAGAACTCGGGGCAAGGGGAGGGGTTAGAAGTTACCTTAGTGCTAGCTGCAACTTGGTAACCCTGACTCAGAGTTTGTTGAGGGGGAAGGTGTTTTTTCTTTTTGTGAATAGGTTTCTGCGTGATTGGTTTGTCAGAAGCTTTGGGTTGGAATTTTTTTTTTTTAATGAGATCAGCCTCTGGCCGCAGTCAACCTGGGCCTGAAGTTTTTCAAGGAGGTCAAGTCCAAGGAAACCATCGTAATGTTTGCAGTAGGAGGAAAATACTGTGAACGTGTGATAACAACGAGCATGGGGGGCAGGAGTAGTTACTGACAGGGGCAAAGTGTCTCCTAGGAGATTTAAGTAGGTATCAGCAGCTGAGATTAGTTCTGCTTTGGTGGTTAACAAGGGGCCAAATAGGCAGTGGTGTTGATCATAATAAGACTTGAACAAACATGACTTGGCAGCTCCCGTGTCGATTAACAAGCGGACAGGAATGGCCTTGATTTTGGCCATGTAATAAATGGGGGCAGTGCGGTCAGTTATGGCGTCCCCCGCCGAGGCCATCTTGGGCGGGGGGTACTTTAAAAATCCTGGGAGTCGGTATCTACCTCCTCCAGGGTTTCCTCGGTATCATCTGAGGTCATGATAGGGGCTATTTCTCCGGTGTGCATTTCCTCCATTTCTTCCTCTTGTTCCAACTCCTCTTCATTTATAGAAATGCGAGGCGTAAAGGGGCGAGGTTTGGCAGAGTCACGAATTTGATGGAGGGCACACTGAGCACTACAGGCAGGGAAATCATAGGGGTTGATAATTACTAATGTAGGGTTTTTACTTTGGTAGGTGTTGTAGGTTTTGTTCCGGTTGAAGATTCTGCGTGGCTGGGTAGGTTGGAACCGGGGCCTACTGGGTTGGGGCTTGCCGGAAGGGTAGGTGGGTCTGTTGTGGAAGGATGAGGATGGGTAGGCGTTCTTGGAGTTTTGGTGGTCGGGGTGCTGCGGGTGCGTGGGAAACCTCTTTATTACAGCGATTTGGGTGGGTGCTTCTGTGCGCACGGCCAAAATACGTCGGATCGTGATGAGATCTTTTTGATATCCGACGAAATCGTGCACACGGAAATGATCTTTTACTGCTGAGGGCAATATTGATACAAGGTTGACCAGAATCTACTGCTCTTGTTGGATTCTGGTCAATGTGGGGAAAGAAACTTTTATATGTTGGGCGATCTTATTCACTGTGGCATCTAGATCGCCTTCGAATTTAGTGTCTTGGATACGGGTGTGGGCCACGAAAACGCCCAACGAAGGCTTAATGGCTTCTATCACTATTGGGCGAAATTCGTCCCATGTGAGAGCAGTGTGCACTTGGTAGGCAACCAGGGAAACGGCTTTTCCCAGGTGCGTTAATGTCACGGCTATCTTTTCTGCGTCCGTGGTATAAACTAGGTCAAGTACGGGTTTCACTATGTTCATGAACGTTTCGATCTCGTAAGTTTCTCCATCATAATGTGGGATGGGAATGTGAGAACGGTGCGCCATGATGTTATCGTGTTCTGGCTGTTCCAAACTTGCAATGTAATGCAACCTTTTATCCGAATCAAGAACCACCGCTGCCGCCAATGTTATGCCCTGTTTTTCTACAGGATTAACTTGGGTAATGTGAGTTCTAACTGACTGGGTATATAAGGCTGCATGCACAATACAAGGTATGAGGAATAGAGAATACAAAATAAACACACGGTAACAAGACACACGATCACGTTTATTGAAGAGGATTAATAGGAAGCATAAGAAGGTATGAATACTCGTACAAGACAAATGATAGAAATGAACAACTAGCATTAGTGGATCTGGATGGACTAGTCTCCCACTTCCAACGTTCAGGTATACTCTTCTGATCACTGGCTTGGTTCGCAAGTTTATATACTGGAAGACATCAATGTTACTTATAGATTCAATTTCACTAATTAGATTTATTACTGGCAGTTCTGGTGCACAAATAGTAACTCACAGACTAGAATTAGACACACATATTTTTAGAGTACGGGAATTCTAGTAACCTCAGGGGGGTACTGATCTAAGTTTTATATTCTTATAGCAGAAACACGTAGAACACAAATCAGTGGGCGAACGTTAGATATCACTAGGGTTTTACTTCTATGTAATAATATCTGAATAGGGGTAATTACGAGAGTTAATGTCGCCTGTTAATTAATGAACACTGATACGCTTAGCACTCCCCAATAGAATGGTTATATATGAATTATACTGGGGCAAAGATATAGCCACTTCATAGAAAGATTAATAAGTGAGTTTCTAATTAGTACTGTAACACGGTAGTACTAATAAAGTGAATCTTGGGTAGTATTTGGTTGGTCTGGTCCTGGTTATCTTGCGTCCGTGATGTTGGGGGCTAACGACTGGTTCCGCGGCCGTCCAGGGGGTCCATATGTAGGAAGTTCTCAAGACGGATCTCTTGGCGATCGTTGCTGGCTACACGCTTATATACCCACTGGTGTGAAGGTTATAAGGTGCACGTAGATTTCTTGTACGTGGACAGATGCTTCTATCTCAAATCTGCCACGGAGTCTGCCGGCTCTGGAACTCAAATCTCAGGAACAACACAAGGGCAGAGCTAGAGGTCAACTTAAGGGGGCCAGCCACTGGTTGGTGTCTATCTTTCAACTGATTTTACTGGGGGCTGGAGCTGGGTTTATAGGCTCGGTTTTGGACCCTGTAGGCCATAGGGATCTCGAGTCTTATGGAATTATTTGAGCTCTCAATAGATACGGGGACTAGGTAAGGTGGTGATTACTGTTGTGGCACATGGCTATAGGGAGCCTTCATAATGTGATATAACTGAGCCTTAGTAAGAGGTACTAGAGGTACTTATTGTCGAAGATGTCACACTACGGCCTTGCATCATTAGTTCCACTAATTTCTTCTTATCTTCATAACAGAAAAATATGTGTAATGGTAGATGGCCTTTATTCTCAATTTCACTCAATAAATGCTGGTGTTCCCCAGGGATCAGTTTTGGCCCCAACTCTGTTCCTCATTCATATCAATTATCTCATATCTACCACTCATAATCCAATACATTCCTACGCAGATGACTCACAGTTCCTTCACATTTACATTCTTCACCCAACCCGATCTTATAAATTCAAAAATAAACACTGCAATTTCTCTGAACCAGGACCTTTGTAGAATTAATGAATGGGGACAGAAATATCAAGTTTCCTTTAATGCACATGAAACCAAGTATATTCAATTTTCTAACCGACCGAATCTCTGACTCCCATATATTTTTTAATGATGTAAATATTCCCACTTCCCCTAGTATTGACATTCTCGGTGTAACATTAACTACTAACTTGAGCTGGAAACATTATGTTAGAAGCATTGCTAAGAATGCCTCTAAAAAACTGGGACTACTGTACAGAGTTCGAGAATTCTTCACTGACGAGCAGTTGGCCGTAATATATAAAAGTCATGTGCGTTCTCAGATGGATTACTGTTCACCTCTGTGGGGTGGAAGTGGAGTGGTTGCATTGAGGCAGTTGGACAAAATTCAAAATAAAGCTATTAGATTAATCAATAACCCTGCAATCACACAGGACCTTCCTACATTATCCACGAAGAAACGTTGCATCCCTTGCATTATTCTACAGATATTTTCACAGCAATTGTTCCGAGGAACTTGCTTCAATTGTGCCTCCTCTCCACATCTTTCCCCGTAGAACTAGGGCAGCTGAGAGCGCCCATGAATTTACACTTTCTCCTCCACAATGCAGAACTTCTGCTTATCAGAATTCATTTATCCCCAGAGCTGCTACTCTTTGGAATTCACTTCCCTCGAATTGCTTTCCACAAACTTACAATCTACAAATGTTTAAATCCAGTTGTTACAAACATGTTATGAATGGACGATGCCTTTAGGCACATGGACCGTTTTGTTTTATCTGTGTTTTTCCTTCCTCCGTTCATTGTCTCTTTAAAAAAAAAAAAAAAAAAAAAATTGGAAGTATTGAGGGGAGGGATACTGGATCTACTTTGCGAGGAGGACTGGGACAGCTGTGATAGGAGTGTCTCTCTTATTTTGCTCAGTCTTCCTTCTATGGTATAGCTGAGGTGCTAATTTGATTATCCGAGTATGCAAGAAAGGTGAATGGGTTATTGGGGGTTAATAGAGGTTAGTAAAGGGGTTAGTCATGCATGGTTAGTTAATTGATAGGAAGAATTCCTGTCCTACCTGGCAATGACCCGGGAGTCAAAACAGGGGTCAGGTATACCTCCGCAGGGGTGGGGTCTCCCTCCTCGGGTGGGTAAAAAGGGGTAGATGCGCGCCCTCTCTCCGTGATGGTCGTCCGGCGGCTGTGGCTAGGGGCTTGCCATATCACCAGTGTTTGTAATAACCCTCTGTTTATGAGACAGATGTGGGTGTTCGTAATACCAAAACCGAAGGTGCCTTGACTAGCTGGTTTAATCAGTTGGGTTGTTAATTGCATGGTTTGCTGGATGTGGTGGAGACTGGGTTGCTAACTCTGCCACATTTATCTGGAAGTATGGCAATAGAAGTTAGTCACAGGCGAGGCGGCTAGCCTCGCACTGACGATCATTGGGTAAAGGGTTGTGAATGGGTTGTGAGGGAATAGATGGCATGCAGAGGGTTAGTAAAGTTCTAATGTTGTTCCGTCCTACTAAGGGAAAGTAGGCTGGATAGGAGTATATATATAAAAGGTTTGAGAACGTTAGCAACGGAAAAATCAAGGATCTTCAGGAGGTATGATGTAGAGGCTAGGTCGGAAAGGAGTCGAGGAGCGTGGGGGGGTTAATGAGAGGGAGAGGGTTCAGGGGGCTACGTGGAAGTTTGACCCTAAGGTCTCCGGGCATAGGGGTGGCATTAGACTACAGTTGATATTGGAGTTTGTGGGTTAATGACAGTGAAAGTATGTTAGCCAAATGCTACCGGGGGATGAGCAAATACGGGGTGGTATATGAGTCTGGAAAGGATAGAATCATGTGGACTGTGGGCTGTGGGGAAAAGGAGGTTAACTGTAGGTGTGTGCTTGACTGTGGATAAAAGTAGGGAAAAACATAGTGTATTATTACTCGTCAATACGAGGGGTTATGGACACTATTATTTGACACCATTTCTTGCTGATCTAGTTTTCCCTGGGAACTGCGTTTTCTATGAAATATAGACCAAAGAAAAGCGGCAGTTCGTAGGGGTAGGCTACTTCGTTATTGTTTCGTGGTAGATATGTGTCTAGACAATGGTAAAAAAAGGTTATCTATACAATCTCTGGTTGGGGTAAGAATTAGAGTTACGGCATGGTGGCTAACATCTTCAGTCATTATCTCTTGTGACACTCCTGCATAGTAGCCACGTGCGGGCATGCGCGAGGGTCGGCTGCCCAGCCGTTTAGAAACCGGCTGGCGGCAGACGGCCGGCCGGCTTTTCCTTAGTATATATCCTACGACTATGTAACTAATGTCTGGGATATTCTTATGTTGTTTCACAGCTTGAAGCTGCCCTTATTCTTAACCAACGCATCTTAGTATATTTTATTCTCGATAGTTGATTGTTTCATTATTATATATAAGATGTAAGTCTAGTGAGAGTGGGAGGAGACGAGCGGGAGAGAGAGACCGGCTGGGGGACGTTGCTTCGCGCGGGCGCGGAGAGACTAGCTTGGGACGAGCCTGATTGTTGCCAATTGATCGCAACGTTAGGCTTAGTTTCGACTCACGCAAGGGGTAGACGATTTTGACCCGGCAACGGTGTTGAGTGTTGCCAAGCATGGGATGTATTTCGCATGCCTAGGGTGGGGTCCAGACAGATTCAAGACTCAGAGCTCACCTCACTGTCGTACCCTTCGGACCCCCTTGATATCTATCCCTCTCAACCCCACTTAGAAACTTTCTCTCTTACTTTGTATACCTTCTTTCCACTACTTCACCAGTCTATTTAATTACCCCATCCCCTTGATAGACCTTATATCTATCATTGTATTAACGACGAGCCCTCAGATAACTAGATAGGATTTTGGGCCTTATGCAGAGATATAATTGTTAATGAGACCTAGGAAGCTTTTTTGTTGTCTCATATTTGGTGGTTTCATGCTTGCTAGTGTGTTCTTGTGGCAGGTGAGCAGGGGCTAGACCGGAGGGGAGGTTTTTTGCGATCCTTTAAGTAAAGTCTGCTGGTGCGAGTCCTGTGGACCTGCACGACTTTACTAGGATACCCGTGGGAGTCTGGGGGCATTTTCTTGTCTGTGTGCCTGTGTGTCTAGTGTTGTGTTGTGTGAGGGCCCTTGCCTAGTCCACTCAGCACTGCGCTAGCATGTCTTGCGTTTGTTTTAGGGTCGCCAGGAGAGAGTCAGATACTTGGGATCTGAGTCTCTCAAGAGAGCACCCTTTCAATTAGAGTAATTTGGCGCACAGACTTGGGAACGTCCCTAGGCTTAAAGTGTGTGGCAGGTCTTCAGGGTCACCAGGGTTTAAGTGGCATGAGGAAAGATCAGCTGAGGACTTTGATATTGGGTTTAGAAGGGAGAGACCTGGGTGGAGAGGCGACTGGCGGCCCCGGTCCCCAGCCCCCCCTCCACTCTACCCCCGTATCAAACGTCAGGGTGCCTGAATTTAGTACATACCCCCAAGTTGATGGTCAATGGCAGCGTGGAATTCAATCACAGGGACCCTCTCCATTAAATGCACCTTCCCCTCCTCAAGGGTTGACTCCAGATTTGTTGTTTCGGCTTGAGATGGCCAAGGTTGAGGTTGCTAGAGCTCAGGTTGAGGCTACCGAGAGACAGGCTAGTGTGCAGGCTGAGGCTGCAGAGAGAACAGCTATACGAGAGGCTGAACTGCAGGCAGAGTCTACTAGGTATCGGGCTGACAGGGAGCTGGAGAGATCTCGAGTGGAGGTAACAGGGCGAAATATTGGGGGAGGTAACAGACATCGGGACCAATCATTGTCGCACCTGCTTAAACTAGTTCCTGTGTTCGATGAATCATGTGTGACTGAGTTTTTTATGCGATTTGAGAAGAAGTGTCAGGAACACCAGTGGCCTCAGGAAAAGTGGGCAGCATTAGTTTCATCAAGACTCCTAGGAAAGGGGCTAAAAGCGTATGATGCACTACCTTTAGAGTCCTGTTTAGTTTATGATGAGCTAAAGAAGGCTGTGCTACGGGCCTATGAGTTACAACCAGAAACTTACCGCTTGAAGTTTCGGGGTGTTACTAAGGGCAAGGATAGTACCTTCCTAGAACACACGCCCGGGACTTGTCTGATGCACTACGACATTGGCTGCGTTCTGAGAGGGCAGCTACTTTTGAGGAGTTGAGGGAGCTGGTTCTCTTGGAGCAGTTCTTTAAGTGCACAGGCGGGGACTTAACATTAAATATAAAGGAAAAAAATCCTAGAACTCTCCAGGAGGCAGCAGAAATGGCTGACCTCCGACTGTCATTAATTCGAGGGTGCGAAGCAGCAGCTAGGAGTGAGTCGGGTGCAAAGGATCGTACCCCTCCCCCTCCCAAGAATTTTGATACACATAAATACACAAAACCAGGTAGCACTGACAATAAAACTGAACATAAACCAAATACCGTCCCGTATAAGAAGTCTAATGGTACCTCCCACTCCTAAGGGAATCCAAAGAGTACAGAGTGCTTTGCATGTCACAAGGAGGGTCACTTTGCAAATGCTTGTCCGAACAAGCCACTAAACAAGGTTGTGTCATTGGCCCGCAGCATAGGGGTGTCGCCTATATCTTCTGAGTTTGCCAAGGGTAGTTCGTCAGAGGTTGGGACACAGCCTGTGTTCAAGAGTCCGGAAGGCTCGAACCCTGTCCGCAACGTCTTTGGGGGTCATAGAGGGCATGGTTTTGTGAGGTGGGCTGGCGAAAGGCGAGGAGTTAATCTATTGCGTGATACTGGGGCTTCTCAGACCTTGTTAAAGAACTTTACTGGTAGGCCGATTAACGCTGCTCAGGTGGTGGTAGTTCAGGGGATCAATGCTACGAAGTCCTACCCGCTGATGCGGATGGAGCTGGAGGTGGGTGGTGTGGCGAAGGAGCTGGATGTCGGAATCGTAGAGAACTTGCCTGTTGGGGGCGTCGACCTCCTCCTCGGCAACGACTTTGCGGTGCCTGCTTCTAAGGTTTCACCCTTGGTCGTTGCCGAGAAGGCGGCCGACGTTAGTAGGGAGGAACAGGAACGGGTTGAGAAGTGTAGCGTACAAACCATGGCGTGTGTTGTGATGCATTCTCAGACATCCGGAGCCTTGCAGCCACCACCTCAGTCTATCAAACCGCGGAGGAAAGGTCACAAGAAAACGGGAAGTGTTGGTCAATTGGAGAGTTTTGAGCCGGCAGTGTTTCTTGGTGACTCATTATTGGCACCTATGTTAGAGTCTGGAGAGGCCCCAGGACCTGTCACAGCTAGTGAGGAGGTAGGGCAGGAAGAGACTCCGAGGCAGCAACGTTACACACGGAGAGAAAAAAGGGTTGCTCAGTTTGATATTGGGGGAGGACTTGGGTTGCTTCGGAAGCATCTAGACAGGTTGGTTCCCTCAGATATTTGTAAACTGCAGTTGGAGGATCCGGAAGTTCAGAAGTGTGGTAATGGTGCTGTCGAGATCAAACACGAGGACGGGGAAACATGTCATGTGAACCTGTTGGAGGAGTTTGTGAGGCAACCACCTGAGCAGCCTACTGTCCCTGCGTTGGTCTGCCGCAGCCAAGGTGGAGAAGGAGAGGGGGGCAGTAGGGCACAGGTGGAGGAGAGTAGGGATTGTCATGTCTCGGCGGAGCAGTGGGCGGGGGACACGAGTCTGGTGGCTGTGGAAGTGCTAGAGCACCTGCCTGAGCAGCAGTGTGCAGCGCTCCAGCACCAGCTCGGTTCATACCCCACTGGTCGTGCCGAGCCCCTGAGTCTCACAACTCGGGCGGTGCAAGATGTTCCGAGGGCAGGTCACGTGAATGTTGAAAGACCGTTAGCCTCGTTGTTTCGGTGGTTCAAGGTGGGCGACGAGGCTTTGGCATGGTTGCCAGGTCAGGGTCGACCCATGGCTGCCAAGGGTGGTGGTCAAAAGGAGGACATTGAGCAGATTGGTGAGGTTGGCTGTGGAGTGGCTGTGCCCGGTCGTCGCATAGCCTCCCAATGCTGCTCTAGTCTAATGCAACAGCCCTACCATAGACCGACTGTATCTGGCCATGTCGCTAAAAGCGGTGATGCTGCGCAGGCAGATGTCGTCACAAGGAATGCGGGGGTGCGCATGTACGGTATCGGCGGGGAAGCCTTAGCAATAATGAACTATGGGAGTGACTGCACAGGTGGTACTGATTGTCCCTCTCATGACCTGGCTGTTCTAGGGACGAAGGTGGAGAAGGAGGGAGACTACAGGTTAGAAGCTGCGGTCTCGGCTGGGTTGTGGAAGGGCACTAGGATTGTTATTCTGCGAGATAAGTTGTTTACTAGGCTGTGGCAGTGCATCCGCATGTTTGTTGCTTCTCCAGGCCTGATGTACGGGGTAGAATCCGACATGCAGGCTGGAGATAGTGCAAGGCTCAGTTTAATTCCCTACCGTATAAATCCTGCTCGACAGCCTGTGGTGCAAGCAGAGCTGGATTACGTGTTGACGAAGGGTCTGAGGGATAAGGAATGTCGTGAGTGGTCGTTGCCTGTAACTTTGCAACCGGTGTTAAGTGGCAAGATCAGTGAGTGTGTTGATTGCGAGAGTGTGTGTGCATTATCCCTGACAGACGCCTATACCTTATCGAGAGTTGACGACACCATAGACCACCTCGGGAATGCATCGCCTATCACGAAGGTAGAACTAGTGAAAGGTTATTGGCAGGCCCCGTTGCCGGAAAGAGCGAAGAGAAATGCCAGTCTTGTGATGAACTGGGCAGTTTATCAGTGCCAGGTGTTGTTTTGCTGCCGGGACACAAGTTGGATGTGTGGCATGCTAAGGGCACTGATAATGTTTTGGCTGATTGGTTGTCACGGGAGGGTTTGTTTGCAGGAGAACCCTCGCCGTTCAGTAGGTGTGTGTTGAGTGTGGAGGAAAATAGGCTGTCACTGTAGTTCAGCCGAAAAAAGACAAAAAAAAATAAAAAAGCAAAAACCTTATAAAAACTCTTTATTTTTATAACGTGTAGAATTTTGTATAAGATGTTGTAGCAGTATCTAAGTTGAATGTTTTCGCTTATTGTCGCTAAGTTAGTTGAACTTGCTCGGTGGAGCGCAACAGTCTTTATTTTTTTTATATATAGTGCCTTGTGTCGCAACAGTGTGTGGTACTATGAGAAGCTTTCTGTTAGATATGAAGAACTTAGTCAAGTGTCTTATATCTTGGGGGAGGTGTGACGCTCCTGCATAGTAGCCACGTGCGGGCATGCGCGAGGGTCGGCTGCCCAGCCGTTTAGAAACCGGCTGGCGGCAGCCGGCCGGCCGGCTTTTCCTTAGTATATATCCTACGACTATGTAACTAATGTCTGGGATATTCTTATGTTGTTTCACAGCTTGAAGCTGCCCTTATTCTTAACCAACGCATCTTAGTATATTTTATTCTCGATAGTTGATTGTTTCATTATTATATATAAGATGTAAGTCTAGTGAGAGTGGGAGGAGACGAGCGGGAGAGAGAGACCGGCTGGGGGACGTTGCTTCGCGCGGGCGCGGAGAGACTAGCTTGGGACGAGCCTGATTGTTGCCAATTGATCGCAATGTTAGGCTTAGTTTCGACTCACGCAAGGGGTAGACGATTTTGACCCGGCAACGGTGTTGAGTGTTGCCAAGCATGGGATGTATTTCGCATGCCTAGGGTGGGGTCCAGACAGATTCAAGACTCAGAGCTCACCTCACTGTCGTACCCTTCGGACCCCCTTGATATCTATCCCTCTCAACCCCACTTAGAAACTTTCTCTCTTACTTTGTATACCTTCTTTCCACTACTTCACCAGTCTATTTAATTACCCCATCCCCTTGATTGACCTTATATCTATCATTGTATTAATGACGAGCTCTCAGATAACTAGATAAGATTTTGGGCCTTATGCAGAGATATAATTGTTAATGAGACCTAGGAAGCTTTTTTGTTGTCTCATATTTGGTGGTTTCATGCTTGCTAGTGTGTTCTTGTGGCAGGTGAGCAGGGGCTAGACCGGAGGGGAGGTTTTTTGCGATCCTTTAAGTAAAGTCTGCTGGTGCGAGTCCTGTGGACCTGCACGACTTTACTAGGATACCCGTGGGAGTCTGGGGGCATTTTCTTGTCTGTGTGCCTGTGTGTCTAGTGTTGTGTTGTGTGAGGGCCCTTGCCTAGTCCACTCAGCACTGCGCTAGCACGTCTTGCGTTTGTTTTAGGGTCGCCAGGAGAGAGTCAGATACTTGGGATCTGAGTCTCTCAAGAGAGCACCCTTTCAATTAGAGTAATTTGGCGCACAGACTTGAGAACGTCCCTAGGCTAGAGCAGGTGGCTCAGCCCGGGTATCCGAAGCCTATATCCTTCCGGCTAGACCTCTGCCACCTGGCAGATTAACAGCTAGGGGTTTATTATTTCTGTATGCTTGTTATTGTGCCACAGTTTACCGTTTTTGTGAGCATTGTGAGTCAGGGTGTGGCTTAGAGACTCTGTCCGAGCAGGCTTGCCTGACTAAGAGTGAGAAGCACACCTGTATGTGGTTATGTTGCGAGTTGCTGCCTTTATTTAATTATACCTATGCCATTATACACTGTATGGCCTATCACTAGTATTTATTCCTGCTTATGAGTTAAGAGTTCTCTAAATCCGTAACTTACTTTCTTTGCTAAGCATCAGATCCTACAGTAGCCGCATGCAGTTTAGAAACCTGCATCTTGTCTACCTGTACGATGTTTTGAGGACTGTTTGCTTTCACCTTCTTTCACGCAGGGGTGATTAGTTGTATTAATTAACGTAACGTTAAATGTACTTTCTTCTAGTTTGTTATTAAATTGTTTCTGCAATTTAATTCCGTTATCTATCTTTTCCTTGAAGCTTTAAGTCAACTTAATTGTGTGATCTTTTATATAGCCTGCTTGACTATCAGCAGTCTATAGTGCGTGCACCCTGTAACCGAGTCATAGGATACCTTGTTGTCCAGGCAGGACTCTTGACGGTTTAGGGTGGTTTGTTACCTGGGTTTATAAATAAGGGTGGGATCTAGCGTTTTCCGTTGTTGCTTGTTGCCGCATACCTAGTCCAATAGAAAGAGCCCAGTGTTTATATATCCCAGGACGTAACACTCTGTCTAGGTCTTACAGGAATAATGGTTATATATACAATGGTGTACCCGTGGGTATCATAGTTTCTTATCAATTATGACATGGGGTTTAACATACTACTTCTCGGATGGAAGAACATACATAGATTTATGGGGACGGTTGGTCTTCAGAAACTTAGTCTGGCAAGACAAGGTATTTTAAGGGGGTGAACATATTACTTCTCGGATGGAAGAACATACATAGATTTATGGGGGCGGTTGGTCTTCAGAAACTTAGTCTGGCAAGACAAGGTATTTTAAGGGGGTGAACATATTACTTCTCGGATGGAAGAACATACATAGATTTATAGCTGTCTGAACTGGTTGGCATTGACTCAACCTAGGGACAGGGCATGGGTGTTTTAAATGAATGTGTGCTCATGTTCATCATCATGTAGGTAGAGTCTGGCGGGTAAGAGGTGTAGGACACGAAGCAAAAATAGAGTAGTGTGTCCTGTGGATACGAAGGAGGTGATTGGAAGACGTATAACAATGGTGGAAAAGTAAATGGAAGAGATGAACACAATGGCGGATAAAGATAACTAACCTAAGGATTGAATACATAGATTTATGGCTGTCTGAACTGGTTGGCATTTGCTCAACCTAGGGACAGGGCATGGGTGTTTTAACCTGGGAGGAACATACATAGATTTATGGGGGGATTGGTCTTCAGAAACTTAGTCTGGCAAGACAAGGTATTTTTAGGGTATGTTGATATTGACATCCTAATTTAGGGAGAGGGCATGGGTGTATTAACTTTAAGGTGTATTTATGTTCGTCATCATGTAGGTAGAGGTGTAGGACACGAGGGGTAGTGTATACGCGAGGTGTGGGAAAGGTCAGTGTTTAGAAGGGGTAGGCAGGTGTGGTTTGGAGCTGCTTAGCCCTGCGGGCTTCGGCCTGTCTGAACTGGTTGGCTCGGTCACCTGGTCCTTTCGTTCTGTGGGCCTTTCTTTCGGGTGTTTCTGTGTGGTGTTCGCTCGTGGCTTCTGTGGTGGGCTTCTCGTTCTGGGGCATTTTAGTCCACCCTTAAGTCTCTTCTTAGCCCTCCATAATCGGCTTTTCTGAAATCTGGGATAAGTGTCGTATTCTCTTTAGCATTCCCTGTCCATTGTATATTAAAATAAATAGATTTATGATCGCTATTTCCTAGGTGGGCACCAATCTCTACATCATTTATCATATGTTCATTGTTACTGAAAACTAAATCAAGAATATTAATACCTCTAGTCGGCGTATCTATGAATTGAAATGAAAAACTATCTTGTACTACCTCAATAAACTCTACTGAATCGGAGTCGCCTATTTGGTGCTGCCAATCAATGTTCGGAAAATTAAAATCCCCCATAATGCACACATTGCTAAACCATGATGCTATTTTAATTTCCTCCCATAACGATGTTCCGCCATTTCTACTCATATTAGGCGGTCTATATAATAACTCCAATAACTATGGTCTCACTACCTTCGTTAACCTCTACCCAAACACTTTCATTATCATTATTTAGTCTAATACCTGATTTAATACAGCTTTTTAATGTACTCCTGACAAACACTGCTATACCCCCGCCCCTCCTACTTGTTCGGTCATATTTAAACAAACTATATCCTGGAATATCAAATTCTGCTAAAAAAATGCCTAGATTCTGTATTAATCCACGTTTCAGTTAGCGCTATTATGTCTATATTTTCTGTGCTAACGAGTGCTCTAAGTTCGTTCATTTTGTTACATAAACTCCTACAATTTGTATAATATACCCTCAACCTATTACTTTTATTTGCAACTAATTTTCTATTGTGTTTAGCTAACTTATTATTTTCTGTTGAACTACTAGCTCTAGACGGAAATTCTACTCTATCAGTATTCTCATCTTTACTATCAGTTACATGTGTAGTGTTATCGATACTACTATTACACATATCCGCACTATCTTGACTGATTATTTCTATTTTACTCACTGGTTTGTCACATGAAGTACCTGCTCCATATGGAGACAGTATTTTATTTACACACCCAGGTTTTTTTAACGAAACCCGCAACAATCTTGTCCAGTGAGCTGGCTAAGGTCGAAACTCCTAGTCAAATTTTTGCGGTTCGGGTGTATTCGGCCCGATAATCGGGCGACATCGGGTATGATTCTGGTATGTTTGAGTCGTTCTAGTCATGCTCTGGTCATCACCCGAATGTTCGGGTGAGTCGGCCAAAAGTTAGTGTATGCGTTAACTTTTGGGAAATCCTCGAGTGCGTTCGGGTCAAAAAACCGTTACAAAATCCTCGAGTCACCTTCGATTTACATTCGAGTCGTATTCGGCTTACATTCTACCATATTCTGATCGCATTCGACCTATTCGGGTCACTTTCGAGTCAAAAAATTTAACCCGATTCATACCAGAATTGATCGAACCTAAGTGGACTTAGACCCGATGATGTAGACTGTAACCCGAATTAGACTCGATGCTCAGTGGAAAATTCCTACATAAACTTGTTCGAAAGTCAACTGTTACTCGATGCTGACCCGAATTTCAGGATGATGACTGGATGGATACCCGAATACTACTAGAAAATTACTCGATGCATGTCCGGCATTCCTAATTAGACTCGATGATTACTCGATCGTGATCCGAAGGACTAGAATGTAAGTCGAAGGCTAGTCGAAGCCAAGTCGAATCAAACCCGAACGTGAGCCGATGGGGCCAAGGGGTCCCTCGCCCAGTCACTTTGGGGTATTTCAGGGCGACGAAGTCCGGCTTCTGGTTGGGGCTCACGTCGGTCGATTAGCATATTGTGGAGTATGCATGAAGCCAGGACTACCTTCTCCACGGTACTGGGGTGTACATTGATGGTAGTCAGTAGGCACCTGAAGCGGTTGGCTAGCATACCGAAGGCATTTTCTACCTGTGTCCTGGCCCTAGACAGTCTGTAGTTGTAGTTTCTCTTGTCATCATCGAGCCCTCGGTGTGGGTGTGGCTTCTGCAACCACTCCCTCATTGGGAATGCGTCATCACCAACCAGAAAGTAGGGCACTGGCTGGTCCTCCCCTGGGAATGGCTCGGGTGGTGGCAATCCTGCTGCTCCGTCCTCCAGGGCCTTCCGGATGTCAGTCACCTGGAATATACCACCATCAGATGCTGACCCGTTCGCTCCAACGTCAACGTACATAAATTTTCCCAGGTGATCGACTATTGCCAGGAGCACAATGGAGTGGTAGTGCTTGTAATTGTAGTACAAGTATCCGCAGTTGCTTGGAGGCTGTATGGCAATGTGTTTCCCATCAATTGTCCCAAAGGTGTGTCCGAAGTTCCACCTATCCTTGAAGCCCTTGGCGACCTCCTTCCAACCTTCAGGTGTTGATGGGCACACTATTTGCTCCCCCATGTATTCCTGTATGATTGCCTCACACATCTCCCGCACTGCCAGTGATATCGTGTTGGCACCTACACGGAAGTTCAGTGCCATGCTCTTATAGGCCTCGCCAGTGGCCAAAAAGCGTAGTGTCATGGCAACTCGCAGTCCGGGCTCCAGGGGCTTCTTCCAGTTGGTCTCGTCCTTCTTGATCCTGGGTTCGACAATCATATTAAACAGCTCCTCGTCCATACGCAGAAAGTATTTATAGGTAACCACGTCAGTTTCCTGGAGTTTCTTCAGCAAACTGACGGTAGTGTCCATGTGTCTCTCGCTGTGCCACCCATGGCTTGACGCTGCAGCTTCGGGGTTTCCTTGGTCGTCGTGGCGGTCGAGGTTGAGCACGTTGGGGTTCACGTTCTTTGTCCCTGATGGCGCGGGCAGTAATCTGATATCTGAGGTTGGCATTAACTATCTCCTGCCTTAAGATTGCCAACTCCAATGCCTCGTCATCCATCTCTTCTGGTCGTGATGGGTCCGGGAGGTTGCTTTCCTGTGACATGTTGCTGTGTTGGGTGCACTGTACAAATGAAGTTTGTGTGAGCACACCCTCTCTTTATATAGTGGGGTGATGCATAACCTCATAATCGTGTCATAATCGACTTATTCTAGTCACGTTCGACTTACATTCTGGTTTCATTCCGGTTGGGTTCCTGACTTCGGGTGGGGTTCGGTTTTCATTCGGTTTTAAGTCGGGTTACTTCGGGTGTGATTCGGTTTTAACTCGGGTTGGTATCGGCTACTCGGGTCACCGTCGATTAGCTTTCGACTCATTGTCGATTCAATTCCGTTCTACTTCTGGTTAGTTTCGAGTAATATACGGGATAACATCGACTCGTATTAGAGACGCATTCGAGTCCCTCGGGTTGCATTCGAATTGCTTTCTAGTCATAGTCGGGGTACGAGTCTCATTCGGGGACTTTGGGTGAATTCGGGTGAAAAGTACAAGTCATTGCCTTCGGGTTACTGTCGGGTCGCGGTCGACCTCTGTATGACGCGGCCTTTACCATAGAAGTGGGTCCAGTTATCTAGGAATGGCATTGACTTTGCCTTACAATACTTCTCCAGCCGGCTATTTACACCAATAGCCCTGGAGGACCATTCCTTCCGTACCCCTCTTCTTGGCAGGATACTGTGTACCACAGGAAATCCACCCTTCTCCTTGATCATCTCCAGCATTTCCTGGTACTAGGTCAGCAACTCCTCAGTCCTGCATCTCCATAATATTATGTCATTGGACCCCACGTTGATGAAGATGATGGGGTCCTCCCCACCCACTTCTAGGACACCATCCATCTTCTCTGCCACCCTCCCGACTCCGGCTCCAGGTAGGCAGACAACTTTATTAACATGAGTGTTAGTAGCCCTGTTAAGGTACCTAACCATTGAATCACCGACAATGAACTTAGCTTTTTTCCGTTGTCGGCGTGTATCAGTTGTAGCAGCAGTTGTTGCAGCAACAGCAGCAGACTCCCCCCCCCCCCCCCCCCCTCTCACTGCCTCGATGATCGCCACTTCCTCGCCATCACTCATCAGCCAAGGTGCTGAAGTTGTTGTGGGTCTTGAGTGGCTGCCTTTTCAGCTTGCAGGCCGTTGCACTTGTTGACACCACTTTCCAAGGGGCTTCACGATCCCTGGGAACACTTCCGGTAGCCTCACACTTCTTCTCCGCCATATCTAGTCTCAAGGCCAAATTTTCATCTCTGAGACACTGAATCTCCTGCTCCACATTCTCCAGTCTTTCTTGCAAAGCAAGACAAAGCTGGAGAGTATGGGAGGAGACAGCAGACTCATCAACAACAGCCATCACTAAGAAAGTTCACTAGGACCTCACTAAGGGTAAACAGGTACACTAGCGGTCACTGGGGACGTCCGCACTGGTCAAGGGTCAGAGGGCAACTAATGCAATAGATGCCCTCTTACACATAAATCGAATTATGTCCATGTGAGGGGGGGCCCCATATTATGCCCAGCACCGGGGCCCCACGCTGCCTCTCCCTGGCCCTGACGCTCATCTATCTATCCCTTAGGGAGGGTCTTATTTTAAAGTTCCCTTTCCCTCAACATTTACGTTCACCCATACATTAGGGAAGGACTTATTCATATTGTTACCTTACCCTTAACACCTTGCCATAATGTTACTCTATTTTATCAGGTATCTTGTGTTGTAACCAAGTTAAGGGGGGCGTCCGCTATGGCTATGTAGCAATATGGGTTGAAACATAGCAAATTGTGTTAAATACTCCCTGAGTAATGGCAAGACGTAGAGTATCTACTCCACATAATACTATTGAAAGTTTCAGGCCTATTCAAGCTTATTCTCTTGAAATAACTTTCAAGATAATTTGAATTCACACCTGTTAAGAATAATTACTTAATAACTATATGACGCCAATTTATTATATCCCAGACTAACTACAAGAGTTATAATATTGAACTGATCTATAATTAGTCTACTACAATACCACTCTGTATAACAGTTTCGTGTATAACCAAATCATCTCATTATACCTTTATTATATAAGTGTGTGTTTCTACCCCTCATACCTGGTATATCCATATCACTTACAGTAACGTTAACCCTACTAGTAACGGTAGTAATTAGCAGCTTCAGGTTAGGTTTCGTTTATTTCATATTTTTAATGTGCAGGAGATGGTGGTCGAGAGATGTGTGTGAAATACTTCATTCCTTAATCAGGTGTTCAGAATAAATGTAATCGGTGAGGTGCCAGAAGTAGCTCCTAGCTGGGTAAGAGCGAGGTGCAGTTCTGGGGTCGGAGAGAAAATGGGAGGGTTTAGGTGGGGGTATGGAACCAACAAGGAAAGGGGGTAGAGGGGATACCTCTCTACCGTGCAGTGCTACTAACAGGGAAAATGAAACAAATTAATCCTGACAACTGTACCATACCTGAGCTGGCCATAACGGCGCGATCATCGAGACTAAGCCCCGGTAACCTCTTAGTTTGTGAATTACCCTGCACATTAGAGCAGAATCTGGTGGAGGAAATAGATAGATTGAGTTCCACTTGTTCCAGTCCACCAATAACGCATCTGGCCCCCCCGCCGGAATTACCCCTCGGCGGGTCAGGAAGAGAGGTAGCTTGTGAGTCTCCTCGGATGCGAACAGATCCACTTGTGGACGTAAGGCTTGGCAATCATCTTGTCGAAGACGGTTTGTTTGAGAGCCCATTCGACTAAGGTGCTCCGTCGCCGGGACAGCGAATCCGCTCAGATGTTCGACACGCCTGGGAGGTATGAAGCATGCAGATGAATGCTCAGCAATTCGGCTAGAGCAAAAATCTGTTCTGACACTACTAGCAACTCGCGAGACCTCACTGAACCTTGTTTCTGAATGCAATGGACCGCAATTAAGTTGTCCATCCGAAACGCTATTGATTTCCCTTGCAATGACGAGCTGTGGGCTTGGAGAAAATATAGAGGAACTAGAAGCTCTTGTTTGTTGATGTGCCATAACTCATTCTGGGCCCAAGTACCCTGCCCTTGATGGCCTAGATTGGACTGATACCCCCACCCTAGTGTTCCAGAAGCGTCTGTGTCTACCCATACCGAAGGAGGAGGAGAAACCCATGTTGTCACAGAGTACAGTGTTTCGGTCTTTGCCCAGACCGACAGTAAGTTGTGAATTAATCGAGGAATCGGCCATAGTTTTCCCGCCGGCAGTAGTGGGAAAAATGTGTTGCCTTCCATCATTAATCTCTTTACTTTCAACCGGCCCAACTTCACAGTTAATTGGATCCAGTTGAGTGAGCCGACCAGGGACTCCCACATCTTCCTTGTCGTATTCAGACTGTGGAGAAAACTAAACAGTTTCCTGCGAAATCTGTGGCGATTGTCCACACTCTTGAGTAAGAGTCAGATTGGCGGTATCCCGGACCAGCCCTATTCACTGAATTTCCTGTGTAGGAACAAGAAGAGACTTTGCCAAGTTCACCTTGAACCCTAGGGTGTTTACATGATTGATTACCTCTTGGACATGATTGTGACATAACTCTCTTGACTCCGCCACCACTAGCCAGTCGTCTAGATACCACAACACCATTATGCCCTGGTCCAATAATGGTAGAAGTGCTTGCCGGACTAATTTTGTGAAGATTCTCGGTGCCAGGTTCAACCCGAAAGACAGTCTCTGAAAGACATAAGTCTCTTGCCTGACCCTCATGGCGAGGAACTTTTGAAACCGTTTGTTGATAGGGACATGCCAATAAGCGTCTTTGAGGTCTAAGGAGCACATCCAACCGAACGGCGGAAGTACCAGCCTGATTTGTTTTACTGTAAGCATTCTGAAGGATAGATTTATGATGTAAGTGTTCAGATGCGAGAGATCCACTACTGGTTGCATCTGCACACTGTCCCTCTTTGGCACTAAGAAAAGTCTGGAGGTGAACACTGGGCAAGGTGGTTCTACTAGGGCAATGACTTTCTTTGAGATCATTTCTTGGACCAGGGCCTCCACCCCCGGCGAAACATGGTTGTGTTCGAGCGCCCGACGCAGTCGAGCTTGCCGGATCCACCGCCAGGTGATACCTTTGGTTACTACAGTTCTGGCCCAGGTTCGCTTGGGCCAGGCTCTGTGGCATACTTGGAATGACCCCGTCTGCAGACTGGGTCCGTTTGGTGGAGCAACTCTCGAATCCGACACGCCTAAGCACGGCCCCGGGAGACAGAGAGTTTGGTTGGCTAGTTTTTTGGAGGGGGTGGTGGGTTGGTATCAGATGGTTTCCTAGTTTTGGCTGACGTCTGTCCCTGATTTGGTTTGGGGTGTGACTTACCTCTATAACCTGAGTATTACCTTGTTTGGGCTTGTGCTGACTACCTCGACCCTGCTGTGGAGGAGGCCTGGGATCCCGAAAGGACTGTTTAGCATGAGGGGGTTGTGACTTACCACCGCTTTTGGGCTTATTGGAAGGTTTCTTAAACTGTTCCCTCTTAGCCTGGGAGGTAGTCGGCTTCCACCCATCTACCAGATTGAAAACTACACTCCATGTTTCTGAACTGAGGAGGGAGGCCGTTAAGACTGGGGAAACAGTCACCCGGCGACCAATATCTTCCGGTAACTTCTTTACTAAAAACACTCTGAGGTTCTGGCGGGACCTCACCGCTTCCATGATAGCTACCCTAATGTCACCCAGGGATTGTATTGAATTCTGTAATAAAATCCTACATGACAGGTCTGTGGCTTTTCTCACATTTTGGTCTGCAATGGCCGAAATAGTCCTAGCTAAGGATATGTAACCTGGCGAGTGACAAGGTATTGTGAGAACAATCTGAAGGCTTTGCTTCTTAACTTAAAAGTCCCTATCCAGATGGGCTGGGGGTGGGGTACAAAAAGGGTCATCCAATTGGTGAAGAGCCAGTTTGGGGGCCGCCAAGAAAGCAAATAAGGCCGGCGGCACCCCTTCTGTCTTATGAACAGGTAATGAGAACCACGCATGCAACTCCTGAGGGATCTGATTGGAGGTTTTAGATGTAATGGTAGAAGCAAATACCTGCGCTTCTGTTTCCCAGTCTACCCACGGACCCAAACCTAGCTGCCCCATCTGCAGGACTGGTGTATGTGACTGATCAAGTACCGGAACTGTAGCCAGTTCCAGCGTGAGTGCATTCAAAGCTTTAATGTCATTAACGCCATCTGCTTTGGACCAGTCTGCAAAGAGTCGTGCAGTTGAGGCCGGTGGTACCGCCGGGGCAGCTGAGAACACAAAGAAATCAGCATTATATGTACTAGGTATGGCCCTAAGAGAAACGTCCAGTAATCTCCCTACCTCATCCTTGGCTCTGAGTTTTCTATTCTTGTTGATTTCAATAGTCCACTCACTAGGAACTGGTAGATCCCCTGAAATAGTGTGTTGTGCTAGGAAAGGTTTTAAAGGTAGTGTCCGAATCCAAGAGCAATCCGGCCCGTAGAGGAGAGGCATAGGGCCTTTCCTCTGTGGTGCCTTATCTAAGGGGGGAGGAGTGATGTCAGAAATTACTCGCACATTAGTGGTAGTCATAGTAGCCGGCACTGTGGTGCCGGCCGTCGTGGACGTCGTCGGGGGTAAAACCAAAGCCGGTAAAGAGGACTTAGGGGTGGGAAAACCTGAAGGCTCTAATGGTCTTATTGTGGAGCTACTTGGGGGAGCTACCGGTTGACTAGAGTGAGGATCAGGAGAGGAAGAGACATGGTACTGCTGCATGACCCTATGCATTATATCACTTATCTCCTCCGTGGTCACGCACTTACTATGGGAACCCCTGGAAGATTGGGAACTAGCTTCTGATCCGTCAACCATTGAGCCGAGGGTACATTAACTTGCTCCGGCTCTTCATTAAACTCAAGCACTTCCGGTTCCTCATTAACCTCAAGCTCTTCCGGTTCCTGCTCTGCGTCCGGAGGTTGTTCCTCCGGCGGCCAAACCAAATCCGGGACTGATGAGGGTAAAACTTCACTGTTAAGACTCTCCCTATCTGTTCCCTGGCTAACTCTTCAGCACCCCCGATCGCTCGCCACGGGTGGCTGGGAGTCCTGAATCATCTGAGAGCTGTCAAAGAAATGAGAACCTGATGGTAAACCTCTATAATGATCTGCTAATACCCTACTTGGTCCAGCCGTAGGGGCTTTGCGTGGTACCTGAGTCAACTTTGGAATAGCAAAAATTAAGTCCTGTGGTACACATAATGACTGTTCATGATGAGGGCTAGGTTCTAAGTCCTACACCCTCACCTCTGAGTCGCCGGATTGGACGGTTGGTGTGCTGGAGGTAGGGGTAGAGGGTGGAGGTGGCCCAGTAACCTTCCGGCTACTACTATGATTCGTAGTGGCCGGTGTCCTCTTGTCCTCCCTACAGCGTTTGGTTGATCTGGACGACTCCGCCGATGAGTGCCTATACTGCTTTCTGGGAGATCTCGACCGTGACCTAGACCGTAGCTGTGGGGAAGGCGACCGCCTCCGCTTGGTCCGGTCGGGGGGGGGTAGCCTCAGTAATGTCACTCATTGCCACTAGAGCTACTCACTACCACTTTTGAAAGGGTTTTAGGTTTAGCTTTAGGTTTAGTAGATTTAAAAGGAGCTGACTTAACCAGAGGTGACTTTATGATTAATTGTTCCCACAGGGTATCATCATCGCAATGAAGGGTTTTATGGGCAATATCTTTAGCAAAAGAGTTGAAAATTTTCTTTATCTCTTGCAATGCCGCTAAGCACGACAGGTCATTCTTAGTGAGAAGCGCCGCCTTTAACTCAGAACAGACAGAACAACGCTTAGACACCCACAAGCCTCGAGAACGATCGAGGCATTTCACGCATCTAATGCAAAGTTTGTGAGCAAATACAGGCAATAATGAGCAAGCAGGAGTAGCGCACAGCTCAAACAGGGGCATGATGGAAAATAGGGGTTTCCCCCCCGCCGGAATCAGCCACCCACCAGCCGTCGGTTTTGTTGTCACTGAGGCACTGGGTCTTATCTGGAAAATGAAATTTCCAGGAATCAATGCTCATAAGGATAACCTGCGAGGTGTTAAGACATCCTACCTCAAGTCCGCCGGAAAATTAGCTATAGCCACAGCTACTCTAACCTTCCACTGGACTCGATCATGGAAAAACTGAGGTTTCTCCGTTTAAGCTGATTGGACTGCTTACCTGTGACAAAGTGCCACTGGCCCTAGTGACCTTAAGTGTTTAACTATCCATGACTATTGAAATGGAAAGGTAGGTAACGTGCTTTCACGACGTATCACAACACCTGCACACTAAACTGGAACGCCGGGTGAAGGAAGTCTTGCCGTATGACAAATCGGTCAGGGCGAGTCCCCTTCGGCGGACCGAGGTTGCTACCGTAGGAATTTGCATTTTCCGCCGGAAGGATTGTGGTTCAGCGCACCACGCCGGGACATTTGGTTGTTCCCTTACTCGTCTGCGAGACGAGAAAACGGAGGCCCTATCCAGAAGGCCGCCAGAAAAAGAACAACCAAAAATTTTAGAGGGGGGAACTTATAAGTAAAAATTTCCCCCTCCAAAACCCCACATATATAAATATAGGGACGTGTCCCCAGAGCCCCCCAAAAGAAAAATATGTAGAGCATACATGTAACACAATACCGGGGCACACATAGGCATAATCACAAATACATAGAATATTTAATAGGGCCCCTTCATCATTGACGACTTCACCTATTAGTATTATAATAGTCTCCATTCAACATCCCACGCCAGCATTTTGAATAGCCCGCGCGGAAGTTAACCTGGAGTACTCAACATAAGTGCACGCTTAATTCCCTTACGGGATCGTCATTTTGATCGGATACCCTACAGAAAGAAACTCCGTAAAATATAAAAAATAAAAAATAACTTACTATCTGTTATCATATGACTTGCCATATGAGTGGATTTCTCATGTTTCGCTTCCCCAACACCAGGCCCTCTAGCAGCCATCGTCTTCCTTCCTACTTCCGCGTCCACACTGACAACAAGGCTTGCGCCGTGCTCCGCTTCATTCGACATTCCAGAGCTTCTAGTGAGTCATTACTCATTTGTATACATCTGTGTTGTAGTAACAAGGTTTAGATTAGCTAGCACGGCTGCCAGATTTGTGTGTCCGCAGGAAGTATGTGTTAAAATTGGGTACTTTTGTAACAGGCGTCGACGAGTCCAGGATTGTCGTACCGCATGTGTTTTTGTTTGTTGTGATACGCCTTTAGCTTTTGCGTTTACTTAGCTAGAAGGCTACCACTCTACAAGGCATGATACAGACTGTCATTATTGAGGAGAGTACATGTCAGATTATTATATATCAGCAAATGCTCTAGTTTAAAGGTGTCTGCACGTGGTGCTCCACCTTCTAGAGTTCGTGTTTTGCTTTGGGCCCCTTGAGTGGGCCTCCCTCATCCGAGTGCTGTGCTGGGTCTTCGGAGCGTCGTCTGCCGGTGATGTTCGTCGTACCTCATGGTCAGCCTTATGTAGGGGTCTCCGGCGTAGGCTTCAGGTAATTTAGGATGCTAAATTTTTTGTATTTTAATTATATGCCTATGTATGCCCCTAGTGCTTTTTACATGCGTTGTAGCATGTTTTTGGGGTAGGGGAGACATCCCTATTATAGGTTTGACTCCTGCAAGGAGATAAAGAAAACCTAATATTTAGTAGTGGCCCCGTAATCATTGACGATTATACCTATTACATAAGGCCTCCTCTTCAAACGCTCATTTACCATAGTTTGAATCTACCGCGCAGAGCATAAAAAATTGAGGAGCCTTCATCATGAGCGCACGCAACCTCACTCATGGTTCTGTCATTATGAAATTGGGTTCTCACTACGAAAAAACTTTGTAAAAAATAAAATATAAAACTAAAATAAGAATAACTATTCATAAGCTTTCCATATCTTCGTGGATGTACTTGTGTGGATATTTGACCAGACGCTGACTTCAGGCGTCATACTTCCTTCACTGACATATCAAGTAAACCAAAATCCTTAAACATCAACGAATGGGAAGGGGATGGTCGGGAGGGCCCCAGTCGTCAATGATTACGGGGCCACTACTAAATATTAGGTTTTCTTTATCTCCTTGCAGGAGTCAAACCTATAATTTATTAGTGGCCCCTCCATCATTGACGATTATGCCTGATATCTAAAACTGGAGGGGGACATTCGTAATCATATCATAACTCTAGCAAAAGCAGATAATCAAACAACCACATAGTATTCTTACTTTGTAAAAAATATATATTTGGCGCATAAACTTTATACAGCATATATATTCAAAAAAGGGGTACAAGCAGGAGCGTGCTTCGAAGAAGCCTGCTTGAATAAAAAAGGGTTAACTCTGAGACTCTGTACACAGATCTGCTAGTTAAGAAGGCACCCCACTTAAAGTAAGTGGTGAAAAATAAAAACTTATAAGTCTACATGTGCACATATAAACCCCATTAAACTAGTGGATATATTCCTAAAAATATACCCAAACATAAAATGAACTCCTGTACTTTCGCAGAAGTACTGAACTCTTGTACTTATGCAGAAGTACTTACATCAAAAATAAAATTCGCAGTCGCAACTACTGAGATTGTCTTAAATTATATTGCTTCACAGCCAAAACTACTTACAACAAGAGTTGTTGTTTTACTACTATTGTACTTTAGCACAATTTCCTGTAATGCATATTCCAGAGAAATTTTATATCACAACACCTACATACAGTATCACAGCTCGTATGCTCCGTACACATACTCCGGCGGGGTTTAGGGTGTCCTATGTTACACTGACTGCAACCCCCCCCCCCTCTTTTCTTAACTTAAACAATAAGTGACTGAGAGGCCCCCTAGACCCTCTATCTTAAAGCTATACATGGCTATCATAGAGCTACTGAAAGGTATCGAGTCAAAAATGTATGATTAGAGGACCACAGGTGCGTAGACGCTATGTCCTCAACAGAAAAATACTTAAGGAAACGCAAAGAGGCCGCCCATTTGCGTAAATCGTGGGCTCTTCCCACGACGCCGGGATTACTCTCTTTAATAACTTCGACTAGGAGAGAAGCTAGTTTTCGTTTCATTAAGCGTTGGCCCGTACTCGCTACCCATAAAGCACCCTGTTGATTCAGAGGTGCTACTCTCAAATATTTGGTTAGAGCTTGCACTGGATATAAATTATGGTGCACTTTTCCCCTTTTTAACGCCGGCACTGTGAACTCTGAAAAAACATGTTCACTGTGTTCATTTTTGGCGATGAACGCCGGGGAAGGTGCAAAATGAATACACTCATTGAGCCTACCAAACCGTATGCAATTAGGTGTGTTGCTCATCGCCGCCAGCTCAGACACCCTGTGTCCGGTAGCCAAAGCCATAAGGAAAACTGACCTTTTTAAAAGTAAGTCAAAATCTGCAGTATTTTGGTACAGACGGGAATGAAGTAAAGACAACGCCTTGTCCAGAGACCAGGTAGGCATGAGCTGACGGGGAGGTGGGCGGAGTTTAAAACATGCTCTCATGAAACCTTTTTCCTCCGCTAGTGGTATGGTTAGACCTGTAAGGTCAAAGAATGGCATCCTAATTGCTGTTAAGTGATTTTTTAACGTTACTACAGATAGACGTTTCTGCTCGAACAGATAGTTTAAATAATGAAAAACCAAAGCTACCGAAGGAATGGTTTGTTCTGTTCTAATTATCCAAGAAGTAAAGGACTGCCAGTGCAATTGATACTGTCTCTTCGTAGATTGGGTATATTGATTCATGAATTTATCGGCCACGTTTCTATCATACGGTGTTAGCCACTTGGCCTCCTAAATGTCCATAATGCAAAAGTCAGCGAGGTCTCTAGGTTGCCAATCGTGTCTAAGTGGAAATACCCGACCGGGAGCGACACCGGGTTCGGGCACCACGTTTTCAATTGCTGGTACCACAACTGCGCCGGCCACAGGGGCGCGATTAACGAGACTACGCCCTGATAATCCCGTAGTTTGTTTACTATGTGGCACATTAGAGAAGCGTCTGGTGGCGGAAACAGATAAACGGAACTCCACCTGTTCCAGTCCGTCACCAGTGCGTCGGGTCCTCCCGCCAGCGTTATTGTCCGGCGGGTGAGGTACAGCGGGAGTTTGTGAGTCTCCTCGGACGCAAACAGATCCACTTGTGGACGGTAAGGCTCCGCAATCATTTGGTCGAAAATGTTTTGCTTGAGCGCCCATTCTACCGTTGTGCTCTGTCTCTGAGACAGAGCGTCTGCCCAGACATTTGCTACGCCTGGGAGATAAGATGCGTGAAGATGAATGTTCAGCTCACCGGCTAAAACAAAAATCTTTTCTGACACGTTTAGCAACTTCCGAGATCTCGTTGACCCTTGTTTCTGAATGCAGTGAACCGCGTTCAGATTGTCCATCCTGAAGGCCACCGATTTGTCCCGTAAAGTAGAGCCGTGAGCCTGAAGGAAATACAAGGGGACTAGTAACTCTTTGACATTGATGTGGGAGGTTTCTGAATGGGACCAAAGCCCTTGACCCTGATGCCCGTGGTTTGACTGAAAGCCCCAACCTATCGTTCCTGATGCATCCGTGTCCACCCATACCGTCGGCGGGGGAGAGGTCCATGACATGACCGAGTGCAATGTTTCCCTCTTCGCCCAGACCGCTAGTAAGCTGTGTATTAATTTTGGGATGGGCCATAATTTTTCCGCCGGTAATAGTAGAAAAAATGTGTTGCCCTCCAATATTAAACGTTTGACTTTCAACCGGCCCAACTTTACAGTTAGTTGAATCCAGTTGAGAGAGCCGACCAGAGATTCCCAGACTCTCCGTGTCGTAGTCAGACTGTGAAGAAACATAAACAGTTTCTTGCGAAACCTGTTCCGATTGTCCACACTCTGACTCAGAGTGAGAGCAGCTGTGTCCCAGACCAGCCCTATACACTGGACCACTCGTGAGGGAACAAAGTTTGACTTTACCGGGTTTACCTTGAACCCTAGAGATTTTACATGATTTAATGTTATGTTGACATGATTGATGCATAACTGTTCCGTCTCTGCCACCACCAGCCAGTCGTCTAGATACCACAAAATCCTGATCCCTTGTTCTAACATGGGCATCAGGGCTTGCCAGACCAATTTCGTGAATAAGCGAGGTGCTAGGTTTAATCCAAACGGCATCCTCTGAAAGACGTAAGTCTGATGCTTTATTCGTAATGCCAAAAATCGTTGAAATCTTTTGTTTACCGGGACGTGCCAGTACGCGTCTGTCAGGTCTAAAGAACACATCCACCCTTCCGGCAGAAGTGTTAGCCTGATTTGATTCACTGTCAGCATCCTGAAGGAGACGTTGTGAATATGGAGGTTCAGATAAGACAGGTCTACGACCGGCCTCATCTGAACACTGTCCCTTTTGGGCACTAGAAAGAGTTTGGACGTAAATACAGGGTAATTTTGAGGGACCGGGATGATGACATTCTTGGCGATCATCTCTTGGATCAGTGACTCCACCTCTAATGAAACAAAATTTGCCTTTGTCGGCTGACGTAAGCGAGGTCGCCGGAGCCACTGCCAGGTGATGCCTTTGCGTGCCACCATCCTCGCCCATGTGTTTAATGGCCATGCGCGATGACACGCCCGGAACGACCCAGTTAGCAGACAAGGGTTCGCCGGCTGGACTACCCTCTGATCCACCCGCCGGAATACTAGCCCTGGGAGTGAGAGAGACCCTAGTTTTTTGGTGGTGGTGCTGGTGTATGCTTTGATGACTGGCCGGGTTTGGTCGGAGACGGGCCCTGGCCTGGTCGTTGATACTTCTGTCCTTTACCTGAAAACTTTCCTTGCTTGTATCTGTACTGAGCCTGACTTTGGGTGGAAGAGGACTTAGGCAGATGAAAGGGCTTTGCCCCACCAGGTTGAGCTTTTGCGACTGGTTTGGGCTTGGTAAAATTGAAAGCAGGTTTCTTAGATGGGGCGGGACTGTGCTTAAAGGCCTGAGCCATGTTGAACACTATTTTCCACACCTCCGGGGACATTAAAGAGGCAGTTTGAACAGGGGACATAACAACTTGATTTGCAATCCTATCCGGGAGCTTCCTCACTAGAGACATCCTTAGATCTTGTCGTGCCCGCACCGCCTCTAGCAAGGCTGTACGGATATCCCCCAGTGACTGTATAGAAGTCTGGAGTAGCAAGCGTCTAGATAGTTCGATAGCCTTTCGGACTTCCGCGTCCGCGATTGCCTGAGCAGATCTGAGCATTGACTTCGCTACCTGTTGTGTGACAATATACTGGGAAAACAGTCTATGCTTTCCCACGTAGTCTAAACTCCCGGTCTAGGTGAGCAGTGGACGGTGTGGAAAAGGGATCTTTAAGTTCACATAGATTAATTTTAGGGGCAGCTAAAAATGCAAATAAAGCAGAGAGAACTCCGCCGGCAGAGAAGACCGGCATCGAGAACCAAGAATGGCTTTCTTGTGGAATTTGGTGTGAAGATTTAGAGGTAAAAGTCGTTGCAAAGTTTTGAGCCTCCACTTCCCATTCCACCCAAGGACCCAGACCCAACTGCTCCACCTTCAAAACTGGATTTGAGGCTGTATCTGTGAACGTCTTTAAACCTAACTCTGGTGTTAGAGCTGACAGTGCTTTTATATCATTGAAACCGTCATGCTTGGTCCAGTCCGAAAACAGTTTTGAAGCTGACGCAGGGGGTAGGGCCGGTGTAGAAGTATACACAAAATAATCATGGTGATAATAGTTAGGAATGGCCTTAATATTAACATCAAGTACATTCCCTAGAATATCTAAAAGCACGTAACTTTCTAGATTTATTCCCTTGAATTACCCACTCACGTGGTACCGGAAGCTCCCCCGACATAGTGGACTGTGCTACCTCTGGCTTTGCTGGGAACATTGTTACCCATGACTCATCTGGCCCGTATAGGAGGGGCATAGCTCCCTTTCGGACCGGCGCTTTGTCTAAAAGGGGAGGATTTTACATCTGCTACTACTCTCACATTGGAAGTAGTCAGTGCCGCCGAAGGTGGCCTAGTAACCATAGTACGTGATACAGGGGGAGGGTGCGGAATTTGTGTTAGTGCAGTTGCTAGTAACCCATTAATTTCATCAGCTGTGACAAATTTAGCAGAGGATGAACTCTGTGGCGAATCATTCCTACTCTGAGAGTCGTCCAACACTGAACCTGACTCTTGAATCTCCATCTCAGAAATTATAGAACCCTCATCCCTTTCCCCCGGCCTTTCAGGAGAGGATTCCGCCGAAGCCGGGACCCCCTCATGCTGCCATGTTAAGTCCGGAATGGACGATGGGATCTCAGCGTCCCGGTGGACGTCTGCCACTACCGTTGGTGCATAAGAATGATGTGAACCGTTACGCCATGGCTGGGAGTACCTCCAAACTCCCCGGTCTTGGCCGGAACTCACTTGTGAGCTAGGTACCCCACCAACTACTGAGCCCTCTAGAGGGTTATAACTGCTGGTAGAACTCTCTAAAGCTGGTACCTGTGAACTGGTAATAATATTAGGTGACACTTTGTCCGCCGGTATATCCCCCACCACAGTCTCTGACTCCACTCCCGACCTGTCAGATTGGATATGAGACATGTCGGGAGTAGAGGCAGAAAGCGAGGCACCAGGCTCCGGCGAACGCCTGGAGGTCTTTCGTACATGAGTATCTTTTTTAGAAGACTTGTGACTTCGCCTCGACTTTGATTTACCACTAGGACTATCCTTGGTCTTCTCCTCCTTGCACTTCTTTCTCACAGGGGAAGAAGAGTGACTATGTGGCTGCTGCCGGAGGGGAGACCTTGACCTGGACCTCGATTTCGACTTGGAAGTTGTCGCCGGGGGTGTCAGCTCTCGAGGTCTCTTAGATGTGCCGGAGGAGAGAGTAAGCACTGTAGCCTGCCCAGTCTCAGTCGATTTACGCACATTTACTTTACTTCTAGAAGGGGGACGTTTAAGTGGGGGATACTGAGCAATCAATCTGTCCCACAGAACTACGTTATCACACTGCAGGGCTTTATGAGCCACTGACGTAGCATAAATAGATAAAAGCTGTTTGACCTCGCACAATGCAACCGCCATGGCCAAATTATCTTGTTGTAAGACTTTAGTACCCAATTGACTACAAAAAGTACAATTCTTCGTCACCCACAGACCCCTTGACCGGTCCAAGCATTTGACGCATCTGATGCATAGAGTATGGGCAAAAATAGGGATCCCTGAACAAGAGGGTGTGAGGCACAGAGCAAAAACAGGGTCTAGTGGTGCCATGACAGAGACTGGGAAGAGCTAACCCACCCCCGGGCTCCTTCTGGTCCTCTGTTGACCCGCCGGAACTCCGCCCTGGAAAAAAGAAAATTTCCAGGAATTAATGCTCATAAGGTTACCCCAAAATGTTCTAACACAAGTGTTAATGAACCGCCGGGCAACAAGACGTAATACACCACTATTACCTCTTGTTACCCTGTAGGTTCTTATGTAAAGATTTTAGAATATCTTTACTTGTCCAAAAGATTTAAGCATATCCTCTGACAAAATATAGAGACGAGCATGTCGTTATAAATGACGCAGTCTTCCCAGTGGTATTTTTTGCCACCAGAAACCCATATCAAGACACCGGCCTCCTTATTATATCGCAGTTAAAAAGGAGGTAAGCTTATCTTAATCGTTTTTTATCTGACTTCCCTTGAAGCCTTCATAGATCGCCGTATTTTGAAGGCCTCGATACCCAATTGTATCCCTCAATTGTCTGGCTAACTTATACCGAATTTGCAAATCCGTTAATCCCACCTCCCCAAGGTTTAACCGCCGGGTGTGAAGGTAATTTAAATGTTAACCCCAATTGTTCTTATCCCCACTTCTTTGCAAAAGATCGCCGGGGTGGAAAGACCAAACAAACAAAACAGCCTAGTTTTTCAATGGCTTTGCAAAAACCGGGAAAAACTATACTCCACCGGTGCCCGTATGAACACCTAGTGAAACGGGTATAGCCATCCCGCCGGGAAACACCTAGTAAGCCTGAATACAGGCTCCACCTCAGAGACGCAGTCCTGGAGAGCCCTCAGGCCACCACTCACCGGGGGACACTAGCCTATTTTAACCACGCGTGATATAAAACTCGGCAACCAGCCGGATTTTTTCGGTGCAATCGAAAAAACCCGCCGGAAAAGGCAACCAGCCGGATCTTCTCGGAGCAATCGAGAAAACCCGCCGGAGAAGGCAACCCACACTAGCTAGATGCAATCTGAGAAACACAAATAGGCCCCGGATTAAGCCAAAACACAACTAATCCAGGACACACATGACACAGTATTACATATTTAAATCATAAATCAATAACACTTGTACATGTAAAAAAAGCTACGAGCGGCTGGCTAGGCCTAAGCAGACGGAAATAACACTTAATCACGTCGTAATATAAACAAAAAGTACTGTAATATATCACAACAGGAACAACCACCATCACCACATCGTAGAAAAACTCCCGGGAGAGGGAAGCACTGACTCGGGACCTAGAAAAAACTTCACTAAGTGAAGAAAAATACGCTAGGAATGTCAGACAACAAACAATAAGCCAACTTCATCAGAAAGATAAGAAGAAGCCTGATAACGCGTAGTTAAAGCCAATTAAATAACTAGGCTAGCTAGCCGCGAAAAATGTAACACGCGTCCAGCACGGGAGAGGGTACACCCAAAATAGGTGTCCCAAACACACGACCCAAATACACTGAACTGCGGGAAACCCGTCCCTGACACTCCTGCTACGCATATCCTAACCTTACTCGATACATCCCAGAGTAAACAAATTAGAAAAAACTCACTAGGGACGCAGCAAATGCGGAACCAGCGGAGCGTGGGGAGACACGTCAGGGCAGGTTGAGCGCAGAGCAGAGAAGGAAGTATGACGCCTGAAGTCAGCGTCTGGTCAAATATCCACACAAGTACATCCACGACGATATGGAAAGCTTATGAATAGTTATTCTTATTTTATTTTTATTTTTTATTTTTTACGAAGTTTTTTCGTAGTGAGAACCCAATTTCATAATGACAGAACCATGAGTGAGGTTGCGTGCGCTCATGATGAAGGCTCCTCAATTTGTTATGCTCTGCGCGGTAGATTCAAACTACGGTAAATGAGCGTTTGAAGAGGAGGCCTTATGTAATAGGCATAATCGTCAATGATGGAGGGGCCACTAATAAATATATTCTTTATGATGTGTTATGAGTGGGACTCAGGGTTGGGGAGCTGTGCCATCTCCTTGTCTCTCGAGTTTTTGTTTTTTCCGGCGGCCCCGTGCGGTGGGCCCAAGTTATCCGTCTTATAAACGGGTAGGAACATTCAAAAGGTCCCGGCGTGGTTTGGCTGAACCACACTCTCCCGGCGGAACTGCATTCCTAAGGGGGCTGCAAACTCGGCCCGCCGAGTAACTCGCCCTAACTGACCCAGTTACACGATTAGATTTTCTCGCCTTGCGGCGCCGCAAGTCTAGTGTACAAGAGTGATAGATTAGTTTTGCAAACTTATTTATGGATGATCAGACACTAAAGGTCAAGGGACCTGGGACACTTGTCACAGGCTAGTAGTTAAACCCAGCTTAGACAAGTCCAGCGGAAGGTTAGAGTAGTGGTGCACTATAGCTAATTTTTCGGTGGACACGAGTTAGGATGTATAACACCTCGCAGGTTATCCTTATGAGCATTAATCCTGGAAATTTTATCTTTCAGGCTCCTGACTGCTACTCCGGCGGAGGTTTGCGTAACTGATCCCGGCGGGGGGGGGGGGGGGCCTTATTAGTACCATGACGAGGTTTGAACTATGCATTACTCCTACCTGCTCTCTATTGCCAATTTTTGCTCACAAACTTTGCATTAAGTGCGTCAAGTGTTTGGATCGTTCCCGAGGCTTGTGGTTATCTAAACGCTGTTCCGTTTGCTCTGAATTGAAAACCGCTTTAGTAACTAATAAAAACTTATCGTGCCTAGCGGCCTTACAGGAAATTAAGAGTAACTTTAATTCTCATGCCAAAGACACTGCCCATAAGGCACTTCACTGTGATGATGAAGTACTATGGGAACAACTCATTATTAAGTCACCCCTCGTGAAACCCGGTTCCTCAAAATCTGTCAGACCTAAAGTCAAATCGAAAGCCCTCAGCAAAGAGGTAGGGAGTAGTAGCAGTGAGAGTGAGGTCACCGAGGTTCCCCCCTCCGACCGTACCAAGAGGAGACGATCACCCTCGCCTAGGCGGAAGTCGAGGTCAAGGTCTAGATCCCCCCGCAAACAGTCTAGACACTCTTCCGCAGAGTCTTCCCGGTCTACCAAATGTCGGAGAGAGGACTCTGGGGGAGCAACGAGTCAGGCAAGCAGCGACAGCCGGAGGGACACCCCTCAGCAACCGCCCCCTACCCCTACCTCTGACACACCTCAACAGGACTTTGAGGACTCAGAAGTGGGGTCGGATGCACTGGAATCCGCACCTAGTCATGAACAATCCTTGAGTGTGTCTCCTAGTGTTACATTTGCCATACCTAAACTGAATTATGTACCTCGTAGTGTTAGATCGGCAGGCCCATGTAGGGTTCTGGCTGACCAGTACAGGGGATATCCGTCGGGGTCACAATTGCATTCTCAAGTGATTCCAGGCTCCCAGCCCTTTGTGGCAGGGGGTTACTGGCGTCAATCTGAACCTTCTCAACCTCTTTTTAACGTCAATCACGCAAGAACTGAGGAAGGTAGCATAGATATGTTGCCATCATCGGTCCCAGATTTAACGTGGATAATGAAATTGTAATTGAACAAGAGAATCCTGAGCTGAGTGGAGAGCCGGCGGAGGTTATGTTCTCTCCGGCTCCCCAGTCACTCACAGAAGAAGACTCTGAGGCAAGTTCCCACTCATCCAGGGACTCCCACAGTAAGTGTGTGACTTCAGATCAGATAAGTGAGTTATTGCACAAGGTTATGCAGCATTATCAACTCCCTGCCTCTTCGGAGCCCCCGGTTTCTCAGCCTTGGGTGGCCCCTAGTACTTCTGTTGTCAGACCCTTAGCTTCCCCGGGTTTTCTCCCATCATTTCCTACCCCGGTGGTGGCCGCGGCTTCTGGCACTACAGTGCCGGTGGCGCTGGCTACTTCCTCTTTGAGGGTTATTGCAGATATTCGTCCACCTCCTTTAGATAAGGCGCCTCTGAAGAAGGGCCCCATGCTCCTCCTCTATGGCCCGGATTGTTCCTGGGTCCCTGTGACTGCAGTGAACCCTTAACTAGCTCAACCTTCTGTGTCAGGGGAACTTCCAGTACCCGGCGAGTGGTATATTGAAATTAATAAGACCAGGAAATTTAGGGCAAAAGATGAGGCAGGGAGGGTGATGGACGTATCAATTAAGGCTGTACCAAGTTCGTACAACCCGGATTATTTTGTGTATACAGCTGCCCCGGCGATCCCTCCTGCCACGTCTGCACGACTGTTTGCGGATTGGTCAAAAGCTGATGGCATCAACGATGTCAAAGCTTTGAATGCTCTCACTCCGGTCCTAGACCAGACGCATACACCAGTCCTGCAGATGGGGCCGGTGGGGTTAGGCCCCTGGGTAGACTGGGAGATAGAAGCTCAGGTTTTTGCTGCTACAATTACTTCTAAGTCTTCACATCAGGTTCCCCAAGAAAATCATGCTTACTTTTCTTTGCCAGTAGCCAAAGCAGAAGGAGTGTCCTCAGATTTACTTAACTTTCTTGCGGTGTCCAAAGTTTACTTGCACTCCCTTGATCAACCCTTTTTTACCCCCCCCCCCCCCCCCCCCCCCCCCCGACTGCTCACCTTGACAGGGACTTCAAGCTAAGAGATAAGGCTTACCGGATGTGCTCTCAGTACTTGGTTAGTCACCAGATCGCCGCCTCCCTTTCACGTACTATTTCAGCTATAGCTGAACCCCAAATTAAGAAAGCTACTGAATTGTCTAGGAGACTTTTGCTACAAAATTCTATTCAGTCCTTAGGAGACATCCGAATTGCAATTATGGAGGCGGTTCGAGCCCGCCAAGATCTGAGAGTCCATCTGGTGAGGAAGTTGCCGGCAGACATAGGTCGCCGGGTCACTCTCTCGCCGGTACTGACTGCCACCCTCCTTAACTCAGAAACAGAGTCTTGTGTTTAATATGGTTAATGGTTGGAAGCAGGTTACCTCCCAAGCTCGGAAGGACTCTGCTAAGAAGCCCTTTCATAAATCAAAAGGTGGTAACAAACAATACCAGCCACAAGCCAAACAGTCACCAAGGGATCCCAGACTCCCGCCGCAGCAGGGAGGTAACCCGTACAAGTCCAAACAAGGTAAACATTCTGGGTATAAAGGTAAGGCCCCTCAGAAGGGTAATCAGGGCCAGTCATCAGCCAAATCTAGCCAAGCGTCAGATGCTAACCAACCTCCCCCTCCAAAAAACTAGCCACCCAGCCTCTCAGCATCCCAACGCCGTGCTTAAGGACACAGGATTTGAGAGTTGCCTCGAAGGTCGGGCCCCGGTTGCACCTGGGTTCGTTCCGTTCATTCCGCTCGGCCTGGCCCAAGAAAACCTGGGCCAGGAAAGTAGTGAGCAAAGGAATCACCTGGCGGTGGCTCCGGCGGCCTCGACTGCATCAGCCACGGGAACACACCAATGTGTCTCAGGAGTAGGAGACTCTACTTCAGGAAATGATTACCAAACAAGTCCTTATCCCGGTCAATGCCAATCACCCAGTATTCACTTCAAGACTTTTCTTAGTGCCGAAAAGGGACAGTGTGCAGATGCGACCAGTTCTCGATTTCTCGCAACTGAACACATTCATAGAGAATTCACCCTTCAGGATGCTTACAGTTCAGCAACTCAGACTCGCGATTCCGCTGCAAGGTTGGATGTGCTCGATCGATCTCAAAGATGCCTATTGGCATGTCCCAATAAACAAACGGTTCCAAAAATTCCTCGCCCTGAGGGTCAGACGAGAGACTTATGTCTTCCAAAGAATGCCTTTTGGTTTGAACCTGGCACCGAGAATTTTCAGAAAACTCGTCCGGCAAGCTCTTTTACCCCTGTTAATCCAGGGCATACAGGTGTTTTGGTATCTAGACGACTGGCTAGTAGTGGCGAACTCTATGGAATTATGTCAAGATCATGTAAACCAAGTGTTATCTCATGTACAAACCCTAGGGTTCAAGGTGAACTTGGCGAAGTCTCGCCTTGTCCCCTCAAGGACTATTCAGTGGATAGGGCTGGTCTGGGACACCGCCAATCTGACTCTTACTCAGAGTGTGGACAACCGGAGCAGGTTCCGCAAGAAACTGTTCCGTTTTCTCCACAGTCTGGATACGACCAGAAAAATGTGGGATTCCCTAGTCGGCTCTCTCAACTGGATACAATTAACTGTGATGTCGGGCCGGTTGAAAGTCAAACGATTAATCCTGGAAGGCAACAAAGTTTTCCCTCTCTCGCCGGAGAAGAAATTATGGCCAATTCTTCCATTAATCCACAGCTTACTCTCGGTCTAGGCCAAGCGAGAAGTCCTCCACTCTGTCACGACATGGGTTTCTCCCCCTCCTACGGTGTGGGTAGACACAGACGCCTCAGGGGCACTAGGTTGGGGCTATCAGTCCACCCTGGGCCATCAAGGTCAAGACACATGGTCGGCCGACAGTCAGTCCCATATCAACAAGCAAGAGCTTTTAGTCCCCCTCTTTTTTCTCCAAACTCACGGCATGACTTTAAAAAATAAATAAATTGCGTTCCGAATGGACAACCAAACTGCAGTTTTTTGTATTCAGAGACAGGGCTCAGTGAGGTCACGAGAGTTGTTGAAGGTTTCCGAACGGATTTTTGCCCTGGCCGAATCGCTAGGAATTTCCCTGCATGCAGCATATCTCCCCGGTGTGGCGAACGTCTGGGCAGACGCTCTTTCTCGCCGGCGGAGCACTCTAGTAGAATGGACAATCAAACAGGCTATCTTAGACAAGATGATTGCAAAGCCGTCCCGTCCACAGGTGGACTTGTTTGCATCCACAGAGAACCACAGACTTCCCCTCTTCCTCACTCGTCAGGAGGTAACCCCGGCGGGGTGACCCGATGCATTGTTGGTAGATTGGAACAGGTGGACCTCAATCTATCTGTTTACTCCACCAGATTCTGTGCTAATGTGCAAAGTAATTCACAAGCTGAGGGATTACCGGGGCCGAGTTGCGATGATCGCGCCGCTATGGCCAGCCCAGGTGTGGTACCACCAATTGCAACAGTGGTGCAGGAACCCGGTGGCCCTACAGGTCTCCGCTTTCCACTTGGAAACAATTGGCAACCTTCGGACCTCGCTCAGTTTTGCCTTATGGATATTTACCATGCCAAATGGTTAGCTCAATTTGGGGAGAGTGTCACTATAATAAATTAATGAATCAATACACCTTGTCTACCAGGAGACAATATCAATCCCATTGGAAAACCTTCACAACCTGGATTGTAGAGTCAGGGCAAACTACCGCCTCAGGGGCTTTAATTTTCAAATATTTAGACTATCTATTCGAGCAAAAAAAAAAATCAGTAACCACTCTAAAAAATCATTTGTCTGCCATTAGAACCCCCTTTTTTATCTAACTGGCCTTTCCATACCGCAGGCGGAGGAGAAAGGTTTTATGAGAGCGTGTTTCAAGCTACGCCCACCACCCCGTCAGCTCATGCCCACTTGGTCGCTTGACAAGGCCTTATCAGTACTTCAATCGCGCAAATATAATAATGCGCCGGATTTTGATTCACTTTTGAAAAAGGCGTTTTCCTCATGGCTCTAGCCACCGGAAACAGGGTGTCTGAGCGCCGTAAATCGCGCCGTCTCCCACATTTATAGCTAAGAACGAACATTCTGAACATGTATTTTCTGAATTTTCCGTTCCGGCTTTAAAGAGGGGCCTCACTCATCACCTTTTATGTCCTGTGCAAGCTCTCACAATGTTTTTGAGGGCTGCGCAGCCTCGCCAACCAGGTGCTTTATGGGTCAACCGGACAGGTAAGCGTGTTACAAAACGAAAGTTAGCTTCCTTGCTTGTGGACGTTATTAGGGAAAGTAATCCCGGCGTCATAGGCAGGGCTCACGATATCAGGAAATGGGCAGTCTCTCTCAGATTTCTACAAAATTTCTCAGTAGAGGACATTGCTAATACTCAATTATGGGCTTCCAATCATATGTTCCTAACACGCTACCTGTCCGTCGCTCTAGATAAACCAAAGCGTACCTGTGTAGCTTTACGTCAACGGGTACAGTAGGTAATGTTCTATTAAGTTAAGTTTTGCTGTTAAAAAGGGGGGGGGGGTGCGGAATAGTCCATATCCCCTCGACTGTGCTCCTGAAGATTGTGATGAATCACGAGCTGTGATAAGACAGGTTCTACAGTCCAATTTTAATTTTATGATTAATTCTAAGAAGATATCTCACATAGTTGCAACTATGTATGTTTTTTACAAGATTGTACATATATATATTTAATGTACAAATAGTTTTAAGAATGGAACGAATAACTACTGCAGAGTTACAGTTCTCGGAAACACAGGTGTCTCCCACTTTATCATGCATATGTAAAGTCAGTGAAAATAGGCTAGCCTAAACAGACCTCGGATGCGGAACTACCCTGAGCCGAACAGGCCAAGGGGGATATCTCTATTGGTCTAACTGGTAAGGTGCCTGCCTCACACCCAAGGGTCGAGAGTTCGTGCCCCCACCAGGGCATGATATTTTCGTGAGGCTATTTCCGCATTTAATGAAGTTTAGGTGTGCTGGTTAAATTGTTCAGATGGTTGAGAGTAAGATCGGAGCTCCATAAATCCTCTTTCGGGTATGGTGTAAAAACCGATCCCCACAGGCTAAGGAAAAGGATAGGAGAGAGCAGGGAGTGTTGTGAGACTCGATTGGGTTGGGTTGTGGAGTTGCCAGCCGCCCAAGCGAGTTGCCAACTGGGCAGTTTGTAGGTGCGTGTAGCATCGCTCAGTGAAGTTGACTCACCATTCCCGTTCATCTCTCTGACGGACTCTCGGTCGATTCGGCTCAAGATTGTTCCTCTCTGTTCGTTCCTCTCTGTTCGGAGCTTTCGCTTCCCGGAAGGTGAAGTAGTGTAAAGTCAGTGAAAATAGGCTAGCCTAAACAGACCTCGGATGCGGAAATACCCTGAGCCGAACAGGCCAAGGGGGATATCTCTATTGGTCTAACTGGTAAGGTGCCTGCCTCACACCCAAGGGTCGAGAGTTCGTGCCCCCACCAGGGCATGATATTTTCGTGAGGCTATTTCCGCATTTAACGAAGTTTAGGTGTGCTGGTTAAATTGTTCAGATGGTTGAGAGTAAGATCGGAGCTCCATAAATCCTCTTTCGGGTATGGTGTAAAAACCGATCCCCACAGGTCAAGGAAGAGGATAGGAGAGAGCAGGGAGTGTTGTGAGACTCGATTGGGTTGGGTTGTGGAGTTGCCAGCCGCCCAAGCGAGTTGCCAACTGGGCAGTTTGTAGGTGCGTGTAGCATCGCTCAGTGAAGTTGACTCACCATTCCCGTTCATCTCTCTGACGGACTCTCGGTCAATTCGGCTCAAGCTTGTTCCTCTCTGTTCGTTCCTCTCTGTTCGGAGCTTTCGCTTCCCGGAAGGTGAAGTAGTGTAAAGTCAGTGAAAATAGGCTAGCCTAAACAGACCTCGGATGCGGAAATACCCTGAGCCGAACAGGCCAAGGGGGATATCTCTATTGGTCTAACTGGTAAGGTGCCTGCCTCACACCCAAGGGTCGAGAGTTCGTGCCCCCACCAGGGCATGATATTTTCGTGAGGCTATTTCCGCATTTAACGAAGTTTAGGTGTGCTGGTTAAATTGTTCAGATGGTTGAGAGTAAGATCGGAGCTCCATAAATCCTCTTTCGGGTATGGTGTAAAAACCGATCCCCACACATAGGCCTACGATCTAACGTAAAGATCTGACTATGAGCAAGCAGTTTCTTAATGTCACGCACTGCTTGCAAATCTTTTATACTTTTTTGTATATTGTTTGCATACAATAAAACTTAAGAAATGTTACTTGGATTCTTCGTCCCTAAGGTTAGGATATTTTACGAATGTCCCGCCTCCAGTCTTGCTAATCAGGCGAAGTCGTCAATGATGAAGGGGCCCTATTAAATTATAGGTTTGATTCCCGTAGGGAAGTAGAGAAAACCTAATATTTAGTAGGGCCCCGTAATCATTGACGACACTGTCCCTCCCGACCATCCCACTTTCCATTCGTTGATTTCTATAGTTTATTATTGGTATATCAGTGAAGGAAGACGATGGCCGCTAGAGGGCCTGGTGTTGGGGAAGCGAAACATGAGAAATCCACGCATATGGCAAGTCATATAATAACAGATATTAAGTTATTTTTTCTTTTTTATATTTTACGGAGTTTTTTTCTGTAGGGTACCCGATCAAAATGACGATCCCGTAAGGGAATTAAGCGTGCACTTATGATGAGTACTCCAGGTTAACTTCCGCGCGGGCTATTCAAAATGCTGGCGCGGGATGTTGAATGGAGACTATTATACTAATAGGCGAGTCGTCAATGATTACGGGGCCCTACTAAATATTAGGTTTTCTCTACTTCCCTACGGGAATCAAACCTATATTATAATCCTAAATTACCTGTAGCCTATATTGGAGACCCCTAACGAGGCTGGCCACGGGGCCCGACGAAACATCATAGGGTTAATCGACACTCCGACGATCCGAGAGGGGCCCAGAAGCAAATACGGACTCTACCCTTGAACTAGAGCATTTGCTAAAAAAAAATATATATATATATATATATATATATGCAACTGCGTCAAAGTGACGGTCTGAAGCATACTCTTGCAGAATGGTAGCCTCCTAGCTATAATACCAAAAGCTAAAGGCGTAAAACAACACAACAATAACACATGTGGCGCGCGGATCCCGGGATACGGAGGCCCCTTGTTTCAAAAGTACCCTAATTTTTACACACTTCCTGCGGTCATAATAATGGGGCAGCCCGTGCTAGCTAATCTAAACCTTGTTCAATACAACGCAGATGTATACAAATGAGTAAGGACTCACGAGAAGCGTAGGAACGACGAATGAAGCTGGAGCACTGGGGGACACCCGCCCACCTGATACGACCGCGGAAGGGAGAAGGAAGTATGGCGACAAGGGAGCCTGCGCCTGGGTGCTGCGCACAAGAAATCCACGCATGGAAAGCCATAATATAACAGATATTAAGTTAAATCTTCTTTTTTATTTTCTACAAAGTTTTTTTCTGTAGGGTACCCAATCATAAGGACGATTCCATAAGAGATTTAAGCGTGCACTTATGAGAGTACTCCCTGACCCTTCCGCGCGGGAGATTCAAAACTGCTGCCGCGGGTGTTGAAGGGAGACTATTATATTAATAGGCAATATCGTCAATGATGAAGGGGCTACTATTAAATATTCTCCTTGCAAGCCTCTCATCTTTCATTCGCTCAACATGAACATACCATTCTTCTTCACTGCCATCAAAGACTGGAACAACCTACCACAGACAGTACGTGAAAAGAGAACATTGTACTCCTTCAGACGTAGCTTGAAGGAGCACCTGAAATTAACAGCCGCAAGAAGGGAGCACCAAACTTATTTCTACTATTAAATATTATTATGTTCTCTCCACCAACCAACTCTACTCCTAAAATCGATTACTGAAATTAACAGACACATGTGGCAGTCCGGGGATTCGAACCCAGGATGCTCACACCGAAAACCAACACACTATGCACTGCACCACGAAGACATAAGTGATAGGTAAAAATCAAACAAAATACGATTAGTTAAGTACTTTAACAAGTTCAGCTTTAGACAGTAAGTTAATTAGCTTAGTTCAGCCCCCTACAAATAATACCTCTGTATTTTTTGTTTTTACTACTGATATTAATTTATATTTTATTATATTTTATAAATATTTTCCTCCCCCTGTCCCAGCTAACTTAATCTCACAAGGACCTCAATGGAAATACGCCAAACGGCCTTATTAGGCTATCCTTAGTTGGAATTATGCAAAGCTGGTAGGCTACATGTCATATTTGAAACTATTATGTTGTACCAACATTCTAAAATGCTAACTTGAATAAACATTATTGTTATTAAAGAAAGAATCCTGCCAGCCAATCAACGCGCTGCGTTTAACTATCTCTTTAAGTCAGCTGATTTTGACAGTCTGGATGTTTCCCTCAACTCTGCCACACCCTCCCTTGCAACCAATCAGGAGCCTCCGTTGTCGGAGCAGGAAAATACTGTACCAGCCGCGCACATCTCTTCACCTTCCAAATCGCTCTCGCTCCCTCCACAGGCCGTCTCTTTGAGTTGCAATAGGTCTATGAAATCCGTGCAAGCCCCATACTCCCGTAAGCCACTACAAGACCTTTGCAACCATATCCCTTGGACATATTATGAAGAGATAAGATCAGAGGAGAGGGGAAGGAATGTTCAAAACGCGCGGCCGGAGAAGGCACTGCCCGGGCGGCCGGCTCAACCAATCACAGCGCGCCAATTCGTGAGGCGGGGCTATAAAGAGGGGGGGGGGGAGGGGGGGAGGGGCTGCAGACGTCATTCCCGTCACGGGCTCCACTGAGTTCACTTGCAAGCAACTCATACTCTCTTCCTCACCCGGGCAACAATGGGAACTTGGCTACACCTGCTCCAGCCTCCCAACTTGCCTCTCCCGCCCCACTAAAGTCCACCTCTGGCCCAACACCACTTCCGTCTACTAACCAGATACACCACAAGTGTCTTGGTGCAGGTCGTCACATTGCTGGCTTACACACATACAGTCACGCAATTCATAGGGCCGACAGATAGTAGACGGAACCGAAGATTTCCAGAAGCACTATTGGCCGGCCGTGAGGTGGTGAAGCTGTTCCAGAGAAACCTTTGAATTTTTACAGGACCCTTATGGGCCCGAACAAGACTTATGAAAAAGAGAGAAATGCTTGACAAACCCAGTGGACCCAACCTTTAAAAATCTATGTGTTCTTATACAACAGAACCGAGAGAAATAGATTAGACTTATGAAGAAATAAAAGGATGAAGTGTTGAGAAAATATAGCTGTTATTGATAGAGAAGGCTCCATGTCACTTAACTACCAATAGTATAGGACCTTATAGGATAAGTAGATTAATGTGAACATTAAAGATAAGGGGAGGGTTTAATATGAGATTAAGGTTAGAAGCAACTATAGTACTGACGTGTGGATAAATAATGGTTGCAGATAATCAGATTTAGCTTGAGAAATAGTTAGGACGGACACTAGTCCATATGATGAAAGATACTTTTTTGTTATAAAGGAAACATTGTTATTTGTAGCATTTAAGAAGAATAATTCGCCGGTTTGATAATGAACTTTGTGATCATGATATAGTAACAAGTCGAGGCGACTAGTGTAAGGAAATATTGTATTCCTGAGATAAGTAGTCAGTGAGTTGACAGATATAGTATCAATCCAATCAAACATCGAGAGTAATGATGTAATCATGATATATAGAGAATCAAGTGTTGAATATTGATAATACAGGTGTTTATGAATTATATATTGATTATATTGGACTATAAGTGTTGAATATTGGTAATATAGGTGTTTATGAATTATTGATTATATTGGACTATAAGTGTTGAATATTGATAATTGTTATGCCCGGTCCAAATTGGAACGCGAGATATTCTGAGTGCAATGATTAACTCTCTAACTGGAGAAGTATACCTTTAACTTTAATAAAGAGACAACACGGCAGGAGAATAATTACACAGGCGACAAGTTAACATGGGTTTTATTCACTTTACACCTGGTTCATCTATCTATCTATCTATCTATCTATATGCTCAGGCCCAATCCCCTTTTTGGGGGTAGCCGACTCAAGACAGAGCAAGAACAGGGAAAACACAAAAACAATATAAAACAAAAAATAAACACAGATAAAAAACACAAACTCACACACATCCAGGTCACCCAGGAGAAGACCCAGAGACCAGGGTTACCAAGGTCGCTCCAGCACTCCCCCGGCCCCTGACCACCCGGAGAGGTTCCGATCTTGGCAGGCAGACATGCAGCGGAGCCAAAGCCACAAGCCCTCCCACCACACTTCCAGGCACACCCTTCATATTAATCGTCCCCCCGGGCCAGGCGCCTGATGGACTATTATCTAGTCGAACTTGCGCCCGACCCCTTACTCCAAATGACCACGTGTTCACTCAACTATTCACAAGCATTCTCCATTCACTCCTGTCCACCACCACTTCCCCTGCCTGATCTATAGTCATTCCTCTATCATCCAAAGCCTTTCTTACACAGTCTCTCCATCTCAATGGGGGTCTTCCTGCCCTTCTATCTCCCCTTGTACCTGACTCACATATTCTCTTTGTAAGCCTTTCATCTCCCATTCGTTCAACATGACCATACCAGCTCAGCACCCTTCTGTCCATTCTGGCTGACAAATGTTCCTGCTGCCCCACTCTCCTACGTATCTCTTCATTCCTCAATCTGTCTCTACGAGTAACTCCACATACTCCTCAAGCAGCTCATCTCCATCACATCCAGCCCTCTTTCTCCTTTTTCTTCAGAGCCCATGTCTCAGCCCCATACATCACTGTTGGCACAACAATTCCTTGATACAGTGCACTTTTTACTTTCACTCCGAGATTTCTCGTCTTCCACATACTTCCCATTGCTCCGAAAACCTTCCTTCCTTCACACACTCTCTGTTTTACCTCCACTTCCATACCTCCACTCCTGCTTATCGTTCCTCCTAGATATTTAAAACACTCTACTTGTTCCAATATTTCCCCATCCAGCCTCACATCTAGATTCACCCTATGCTCTCCCCTATTACACACCATTACTTTACTTTTATTGACGTTCACCTTCAGTTTCCTCCTTCCACAAACCACACCAAACTCTTTGACTACCCGCTGCAGTTTCTCATCAGAATCTGCCACCAATGCTGTGTCATCAGCGAACAGCAACTGATTCAACTCCCAATATCTACCATTCTTTCCTACTAAACCCAATATGGTGATGGGCTGGTCTATCAGAGTGCGAACTGAGCGATCTCTGCCATACCCATAGCTTACTCTGTCTGTTCCTTTTACTTATATATTTGCTAGATCTCAAGTGACGGCGTCTCTTCCGTGGATTGACCTCCCAATCTACCAAGATTGGAAGCCAAAGCGTCACATTTTTCCTTTGCCCCTCAACTTTCTCTTCATAATTGCTGAGGGACACAGGGCCCTGGGTGGGGCTTTTCCGCACCCTCCTCAGCTCCCCGCCATGGAGTGGCTTCGGTCACCCAGGCTTTATTGTGGTCGGCAGGGAGGGTTCTGTGGGGGCGCCCGGTTATGGCCTTGGCCATGCTCGGGGCCTTGGGGCTGTTCGGCCAGGCAGCTTGGGGAACAACAACAACAACAACAACTAAACCCAATCCTCTTCCCATAGTTCTCCTTTTCACCTCCCTCACCACACCATCCATAAACATATTAAACAGCCATGGTGACATTATACAACCCTGTCGCAAACCTACCTTTACCTCAAACCATTCACTCAACTCACCATTTCCTACTCTCACACATGCTCTGCTCCCTTCATAAAAACTCTTAACTGCTTCTAACAAATTTCCTCCTATTTCATAAATCCTTAACACCTTCCACATTTGCTTCACGGTCCACACGATCATATGCTTTTTCCAATTCCATAAAAGCCCAAAATATCTCCTTATGCTTCTCTAAATACTTCTCGCATAACTGTCTTACTGCAAACATCTGATCCACGCACCCTCTTCCCCTCCTAAAACCGCACTGTTCTTCTCCTATTGCAACTTCCGTACACTTTATTATCCTCTCTATCAACACCCTGCCATACAGCTTTCCAACCACTGACAATAAACTAATACCTCTATAACTTGAACACTCCTGCCGATCTCCCTTCCCCTTGTACAACGGCACAATACATGCACTCTTCCAGTCTATTGGTACCATTGACACAACAAAGCACACATTGAAGTCTCACCAACCAAGCTATTATCACATCTCCACCCTTCTTTATACACTCCACAGCAATAGCATCCAAACCTTCTGCTTTTCCCGCTCTCATTTGTCCTGGTTCATGGAGGAGCAATATATTTAATTCTGGAACACTGAGATCATCAAAATGGCAACAATGGTAAATAGAGCATACAAATAATAATATGATTAGCAATTATAAGGCAAGAGTCGAATAATGGGTCCGGACTCAAGTTAACAATAACTCCTCGGATACAATTATAGAGTATCCAAAATAGTGGAGGCTTACCTTCCACTCAACTAGATCTCAAGCAAGATCTCAGCAAGGTAACAAGAGTGCAGTAATGGCAGATGTCGTCTGGATCATACTATGATGTCCCCGGCAATAGTGACGTTAACTGACTCTAAAGCAACAATGACCAAGTGGTCATCAACAATAAGGTGGGGTCTGAAAGGCTCACAAATGAACTGAATTCTACAGGTGTGCTAGATCTCACCTGGCAAGATTATTTATTCTAAAACTACTTGTGTGGGCAACTAGCAAGATGCGGAAGGCTGATACAACAATCGTCGGGAGCTGAGATAGAGTGAGATCTATTCGAGTTATGAACCTGACAGAATGTTAAGTGAATGAGGCTAGAAGTTATACAAGGGAACAAGGTTATGTGTAAATAGGTGTGTATGTCATTATTATGCTGTGGGTCTTATATAGGCGCGTCCCCTCTGACGGGCTATGGGAGACCAATAACCCGGGAATGTGCGGATATAAGGATCCCCTGATAGTTATGTCTAATGTGTCCCGGCAAGTGGGCAGATTAACGTCAATTTACGTAGAGAGAGGAAAGCCCTCTCGCAAGACGTTATTTAGTGAGAACCCCTGAAGATAACTTCAACCACTACCCTGAGACAACTCTATACCCATAAACCATAATAAGGCACTTAAAGGAGAGCTGGAGTGAAGAGGTGCCGTAGATCGAGGGAGAATCCAGTGGTCCAGGATGGCGGCTGGGGCGTGGTACTTCCGGATGTTGGTCCGGGATTAGGCTGCACTCCTACGTCCTTACAGCTCCTTGCTCCTTTGCGCCTACCACGGGAGACACCCGGGTTCCTCTTGCACTCCGCGTGAGCAGGGACTTACTAAGAGTATGCCGGAGTTCTGCTACAGGGTTTGGTGGGGAGTTATGGCGACTAGCATAATGGTCTGTATAGAGTTGCAAGCAGTCTATCCAGTGACACTATGGTTAGTCTAAGGCTTGGGACAATTAAATTACTCCCTTGCAATCTCCTCTGGAACCACAAGACTAATACAGTAGATAGAGACCAGTGAAGGTGGGGCCCAAAGTGGGTTGCACAATCTAGTCATCTTCCTGAAGGGGGGAACCCAACCTGGTCGTCTCTAAGTACTGCACTATCCTTATAATCCCTTGAAAGGAACAAGACAGGAATCCTTATTTACTTGGTCTGGGCACAGCATCGAAGGCCAGGAAGGTGGGGCCCAAAGTGGGTTGCACAAGCTAGTCCTCTTCCTGAAGGGGGGAACCCGACCTGGTCGTCTCCGATCACTGCACACAGCTTCAAGTGTGAACACCAGCTATTCTGGCTGCTTTTGTCTCTGGAACCACAAAACTAATACAGTAAATAGAGGCCAGTGAAGGTGGGGCCCAAAGTGGGTTGCACAATCTAGTCCTCTTCCTGAAGAGGGGAATCCGACCTGGTCGTCTCTAAGTACTGCACTATCCTTATAATCCCTTGAAAGGAACAAGACAGGAATCCTTATGTACTTGGTCTGGGCACAGCATCGAAGGCCAGGAAGGTGGGGCCCAAAGTGGGTTGCACAAGCTAGTCCTCTTCCTGAAGGGGGGAACCCGACCTGGTCGTCTCCGATCACTGCACACAGCTTCAAGTGTGAACACCAGCTATACTGGCTGCTTTTACCCAGATAAAGAGATACCAAAGGCAAGCTTAGTTACTGATGTCCAGACTGGCTGAGTACTTGTGAATAATCTTGCCCAGACTTAAGGCGCCCGGCTTGAGAGGATCAAAGGCGCTGGGGTGGTGTCCGCGCGTGGTGGTTAGGTCCTTGTAGTCCTGGGAGTGGTGCACCTGGACTTTTGGCTGGCCCTTGTAGATGTAGCTGGAGGAAGATTCCTCAGGGCAGATCTGTACACATTATGGGGTGATGGCTTCCTGGTGGGAGAGGAAGCGGATGAGTTTCTTACAATGGATGATCACTTATTCTGGGGGTTAAGACTTATTGTTGGCTGGAAGGATAGGCAAGTTTTGGTTTATGAGTGACTTTAACCCGGGACAATGGTTTAGATTGAATGGATGCTAGAGCTTTAGGTTCCTTGATAGGGGATATGAAAGGCAATCTGGGGAAGAGAGGTTTTGGTTCTGAAAGAGCTTTAGGTTCTTTGATAGGGGATATGAAAGGTAATTTAGGTAACAACCTGGTACCACCTGTGGTTGTGTAGCTAGGTTGAGGAGTTACTGGGCTGGCTGATGGGGGTTTGTAATGGTTACCCCTGCGATGGTCATTTTCTTTGGCTCTGGTGGTTAAAGAAAATGACTTGCCGTGGGTGACTGGTGTGGTCCACTCGGGACGGACGTGTCCCACTCGTTCCACCGTTATCTTGGCGATACGGGCAGGGGCAGGGTTGTCGTGGGTCTGGATGGCAGGGGGAAGGCTATCTGAAGGCTTAGTTGGCTCTGTCGCATGGCTGTGATAAGCTGGAGATGCGGTAACACCGTTTCTAGACTGCATCTCAATAATATAGGTGTTTATGAATTATTGATTATATTGGACTATGTAATGAGGTATATTTATTTGAATAAGTGGTATCAGTGTTATTGAGTTTATCTATTTGTCAGATAGGAGGTCAGCGTGGAGATATTCCAAACAAAAGGTTATATTAATGTAGGTGCCTACGGGTACAGATTTATTTGTATTAGAGATAATAATGTATATAATGTAAGAGTGTTAAATATAGGGAAATAGCAGTCAAATTCATTAAAGCCTTGGTCTTTTGATTAGACATATTGAGGCCCGGTAAAGCTGATATATTATTTTGGAGACTAGTAATGTGCCTTTGGATCGAAGTCGGAGCGAGTCAATACCTGAATAGCGGGTATCCAAATAGGTGGTAACAGGAACTTGCGAGTTCTAAAGTACAATCTATTGTGGGTCGACGATAATATTCAATCTGAGTGTTGAACTCATTTCGGCCTGTGACGCCTCCTGGCGTTAGCAGAATGGTTGCGTGGGGCATTGCAGCTCGCTAGCGCTCGCCAGGTGTGAGATGGGCTACAGTTGTCCTAGAATGATCTGCTTTATGTAATTAGTGTCGTGTTGCCACAGACAAGTCTAGAAATGATCTTTGTTTTGGTCTGTGACCGCGCCTTATATTTTATATTCGCTATAATATAAATGTTGCTTGTGTGGGAGGCGAGCGAGAGAGGGTGAGGGAGTACACCTGGCAGCGGGGTGAGCTATGACGAGGCTCGCTTGGGCGCTGACGGCGTTGGCGGCCGGGTGGTCAACTAGTCCCTTCCCATCGCGGCCTCGTGTTCTTTACCAGCTCAGAGCTTGCATGACACGCGTATCGCCTACATCCTTTGCAATTCTGTCCCCCATACTCGCCACTTTGCATACTATTTCTCTCTCTCGACTTCTCCTTTCTCATTCTCTAATCTTTATTAAACTCAACATCCCTTCTGGTTTCAGCATAGACGTTCACCGTCGGCCAGTCGTATTGTACGCGAAGCTCTCAGATATTTCCATGTATTAGGTTAAGGAGGTATTAGGCTTTATTGAGGTTTGGAGAGACGGACTTTTCCGTATATGTCCTCTCTCGGGAAGGTTGTAGACCGGTATATGTCTCCCTGGCAAGGTGTTGAGTGATTCTGCTTGGTTATCTAAAGCTAGACTAGGGGTAAGGTTACTGTGTCGTTGTCTCCGATGTGTGCAGTGTTAGCTAAGCCCTGCACGACATCGACAGGTACTGTGGGAGCCTAAGTTGTCTTCGGGTGGGTTTACTTTGCGAGCACAGCGCTGTGGTGTGAGAGGGCCATAGCCTATCCCTCACAACATAGTGCTGCCTCTTTGTGTTGACTTCTAGGGATCGCCAGGATAGAACTAGGTACTAGAGACCTAGATTTATCAAGAGAGCATCCCCGTCATATAACGTAATCTTCATTATACCACCTTCGGACAACGTTAGGCTGCGAGCCGCATGCTCGCCCATTGTTGCCCTGCCTTGATACCCCAGCTAGACTTTATTAACTGAGCAGACACTGGTTAGAGATAAGCCCCCATTATTATATGTATGCAACATTATTCACTGCACTTTTGAGCCGAGGTTGTTGTTGAGTTGCACAACCCTAGTAGGCTGTTGCGTTGTGTCACGAAGCATTTCTTTAGTTGTCGAGCATTACTACCTTTGCGCAGTCTTTATTATTCGCCTGCCTATTATTACTATATGTCCTAGTATTTATTGTGACCCGTATTCTGCATTATAATTGTTCAAGATTCTTTACGAACATCTTCCCAGCATCAGACTTATTTCAGAAGTTTCCAGTTGATGTTGCAGGACTAGCATTGCACTTTCTTTAATACAGGAGTGCCAGTTATTTGAGTATCTACCGTAACGTTAATTAATCACGTTAACTATCTTTTCTTTGTGTAACCTAATCGAGTAATCTTTTACTGTTTGAGAATAGGCTGTTTCATCGAGCGTCAGCCTAGTGTGTGTGCACCAGTTACCGAGTCATAGGATACCTCGTTGTCCAGGCACGACTCAGGGCGGTAATGGTGTTTTGTTTATCAGTGTTTAAGGCAGGGGTTGGATCTAGTGTTACCGTTGTTGCATTTTGCCATTATCTAGTTCAATGTTGAAGAGCCCTGTGTCTTTGAGAACCTGGATCGTAACAAATGGCGACCTAGCTCAGGATCTTGTGAACTAAGAGATAATTGCAGGATTGTTGTGGTCATTTGTTTTATTGAGGAATATAGTGGGCACGTTATTTTTTTTGGCAAAGTAGTATAGCACTTGAGAGTCTTCAGACATTTTTGGCAAGTGAATAGTGCTACATAAGAGTTTGGGGTACTTCTTTTCTGAATATTGTGGTGAGAAATTTTTGTGAGCATCATGTCTTATACCGGGTCAGAGGAGAATGGAGACACAGTACGTAATGTCGAAACTGAGGAACAGCAGCATGATGAAAGGGTTAATCGGGTGAACTGTGAGGAGGATGCTAGGATATTTTTGCAATGGCCTGTTACTGCCGAGCGGTTGGAGGGTATGGATCGGTACGGTCTTCAATGCCTGGCCACAGCTATCGGTCATGCGGTTACTAGCAGCATGACCAAGGATAACTTGATAACGTGTGTACTGGGCAGGGTGACTGGTGAGCGAGATGGGTTGAGTGCTCAGAGCCCTTCGGCCATGCTTCCCCTACACTCGACTCCCAGCCATCCCAGTAGTTTGCCGACCCCGGGTACGCTTCCGCAGTTGGGTGGTGACTGGCAGGGTGGGTTTCCCCTGGGGGGGACCACCGGTAATTTCAAACATTGTAGCACCTTCACCTCCTCAAGGGTTATCTCCAGAATTATTGCTTCAGCTCGAATTAGCTAAGATCGAAGAGAGAAAGGCTATCAGGGCAGGTGAGCAGCAAATAGAGCTAGCAAAAATCCAAGCTGAGTCGACTAGGTACTGTGCCGACAGGGACGTAGAGAAGTCGCGAGTAGAGACAACGGGACAGCGACTTGGGGCTGGTAACCGTGCTCATGATCAATCTCTCTCGCACTTATTGAAACTGGTTCCGGTGTTTGATGAGAGTGGTGTAACAGAATTTTTCACACGCTTTGAGAAGAAGTGCCAGATCCACCAGTGGCCTGGGGAGAAGTGGGCAGCCCTTGTTTCCTCTAGACTTGTGGGCAAGGGACTCAGGGCTTATGATGCATTGCCGATAGAGTTGTGTATTATCTACGAGGAACTCAAGGAGGCTGTCCTGAGAGCATACGAACTACAACCAGAGACGTACAGGTTGAAGTTCCGGGGTGTTACAAAGGGTCGGGAGAGCACCTTTTTGGAGCATGCCCGGGAGCTGTCCGATGCTTTTGGGAATTGGCTGAGGTCGGAGAAAGCTACTACGTTTGACGACATTAAACAGTTGGTGCTTTTAGAGCAGTTTTTCAAATGCACGGGCGGCGACCTGACGTTAAACCTGAAAGAAAAGCAACCAAAAACTCTACAGGAGGCAGCTGAGATGGCTGACCTCCGGCTATCACTAATTCGTGGGTGCGGGTCTGCCCAGCGTAGTGAGGCAGGTAACAAGGGGCGTGACGCCCCACCCCCCCGAGTTAGTGATATACCTTATGCAAACAAGTACAAGAGCCATGATACCATGACTGACCACAAGACTAGCACCGTCCCATTTAAGAAGGGGCCGGGCCCTTCCCAGTACCAAGGGAAGCCCAAAGGGGAGTTGGAGTGTTATCATTGTCATAAAAAGGGGCACTTTGCAAGAGTCTGTCCTAGCAAACCACCTACAGCAGCTGTGTCTTTGGCCTGCAACATTGGTGTGTCTCCGAAGTCATCTGAGTTTGCCCGGGGCAGTTCGTCAGAGGCTGAGGCACAGCCAATGCAGAAGCACCTGGGAGGCTCGAACCCTGCTCAGGATGTTTTTTGCGACCATAGAGGGCGGGGTTGCGTGATGTGGGCGGGGCGCAAGCATGGAGTAGAGGTCTTGCGTGATACAGGTGCTTCCCAGACTCTGATGAAAAACTTGACTGGCTACCCTATAAACGCGGCTCGGGTGGTGGTGCAGGGTATTAATGCAACTCGGTCATACCCGCTGGTGCGGTTGGAGTTGGAGGTGGATGGGGTGGCACGTGAATTGGATGTCGGGATTGTGGAGAAACTGCCAGTGGAGGGCGTCGACCTTCTTCTCGGCAACGACTTTGCAATGCCCGCTTCTGTGGTTCTACCCTTAGTCGTTGCCGAGAGGCCGGCCGACGTGAGTAGGGAAGAGCAAGAGTGGGTCGAGCGGTGCCAGACACAACCCATGGCGTGTGTTGTCACCCGAGCTCGGGCAGCTAAAGTGTCACAGCCTAGTCCTCCGTCTTCAGACCAGCGGAGGAACGATCAACAGGAGGAGGCTAAAGCTGGAGTTGGTTTTAAGAGTTTTGACTCGGTGGCTCTCCTGGGTGATTCAGTATTAGCAACATTACTTAATTCTGGAGTAGCCCCTGGGCCTGTCATCGAGAGTGACGAGGCTGGGCATGACGAGTCTCCACGACAGCAACGTTATGTACATCGAGAGAGACAGAGGGAGCAGCCCAGTATCGGGGAAGGTCATGCATTGCTCCGGGAGCAGTTAGATCGCTTGGCACCCTCAGATATACGTCGGTTGCAACTAGAGGACCCTGAGCTCCAAACGTGTGCTAATGGAGCTGTAGAGCTCGATGAGGACGGCGATGCACAGCCAGGAGATTTTTTGTATTTAGAAGGCATCCTCTATAGGCGTTTTCAAGACCCTAAACGTAGTTGGCAAGAGGGGTCCGGAGTAGTGGACCAGTTGGTGGTGCCACGGGAGTGCAGGGATAGCCTACTGAGGTTGGCGCATGACATACCACTGGCAAGACATCTAGGGGTGAGAAAAACGGTGGCGGCTTTAGAAAAATTGTTTTGGTGGCCGGGGTTGAAGGGGCAGGTGGTAACCTGGATAGTAAGGTGTCATACGTGCCAGAGGGTTGGAAAACCTAACCAAACAATTCCGAGAGCCCCGTTGCACCCCATTCCTGTCAGTGGACCGCCCTTCAGTAAGGTCATCATTGATATGGTCGGACCCCTAACCCCTACTAGTGCCGGTAATAAATTTCTATTAACTATCATGGATGTGGCCACTTGTTATCCTGATGCATATCCAATGAGAAATGGCACGGCGAAAACTGTTGTCCGGAACCTGCTCTTGTATTGCTCGCGGTATGGTTACCCGCAAGAGGTGCAATCGGACCAAGGTTCTAATTTTACCTCTAATCTGTTCAAACAAACTATGATTCAGCATGGCATCAGCACTGTCGTCTCTTCTGCGTATCACCCGGAGAGTCAAGGGGTGTTGGAGAGGTGGCACGCCACGCTGAAAAGCATGCTTCGATGTTATTGCGCAGAGAACGGAAAGGATTGGGACCTTGGTCTGCCGTAGGTTTTGTTCGCGGCAAGAGAAGTACCTGGAGAGAGTCTCGGTTTCAGTCCGAATGAGCTTGTTTTCGGGCATCAGGTGAGGGGCCCTCTCCACATGGTGAAGGAGATTTGGGAGGGTACCGCTAAGCCATGTTCTATGTTGAGATACGTCCTCGAGAGCAGAGAGAGAATGCTTAGAAGTCTGGAGCTGGCCGGGCGTAATTTGGTGAGTTCGCAGGCCCGTATGAAGGACAGGTACGATACTAAGGCGAAACTCCGGGAGTTTCAGGTAGGTCAAGAGGTGTTGGTCCTGTTGCCTTTGGCAGGTCATCCTCTGGCTGCCAAGTACACTGGGCCTTATCGGGTGGTGTCAAAGATCTCCGATCTAGATTACCTCGTTGCCACTCCAGACCGGAAGAAGCGTAACCAACTATGCCACATTAATTTGTTGAAGGAGTATGTGAGGCGCCCACCTGAGTCACTAGCTGTCCCTGTGTTGACCTGCTGCGGTCATGGTGGAGAAGGAGAGGGGGGCAGCAATGATCAGGTGGATGATAACTGGGATTGTCATGTCTCGGCTGATCAGTGGGCGGGGAATTCGAGCCAATGTGCGCATGATGCTCTGGCGCACCTGCCGGAGGAACAGCAGGTGGCAGTGCAGCGCCTGTTCGATTCATACCCCACTGTATTTGCCGAGCACCCAGGCCTCACTACTCAAGCGGTGCATGACGTCGATGTAAGAGAGCACCCCCCCTTCAAGTCGATACCTTATCGGGTGCCACCCATTAAACTCCCAGCGCTCAGGGATGAGCTGGAGTATATGCTGGCGAGAGGCTTGATCGAGAAGGGGGCAGTACGGTGGACTTCTCCTGTCACTCTGCAGCCCAAACCTGATGGAAAAGTTCGGTTCTGCATTGACTTTAGACGGTTGAACGGGTTGACCCCCACCAACGCATATCCTCTTCCCCGGGTGGATGACAGTACAAAGGAGTACAAAGGAAATCAAGCAACAACAGATCTAGTGACCCTTCTAGGTTGCTTGTCCTCCAAAACACTGAGGATCAAGTGTCCAAACAGTGGTTTAGAGTGGGTAAGGGAACATTGGAAAGGGAATTACTGCCCTGGAACTAATGTCCGTGGCAGGATTAGGAAGTTAGTAGGGGACAGATGGGTTAGTAACTGAGGGGGGGATAAAATAAAGTTATTCATTTACAAACGCAGTCAGTCGCGGGTTTGATGCGAGATATTTGTCTAAGCGGAGTTTAAATGAATCAACGGTGATGCAGTCTATAACGTTTCGGGGAAGCCCATTCCACAAGTTGACAACTCGATTGAAGAAGAAATTCTTAGATTCGTGTGAGTTAAAAGATTTACCAATAATTTTGCAACCGTTTCCCCGCGTGTAATTAGATTGGTCGATAGTGAAGTACTTACTACAGTTCATATTGTCGATGCCTTTGATGATTTTGAACACTTGAATTAAGTCACCTCTTAATCTGCGCTGGTTAAAGGAAATAGATTTAATTCTCTAAGACGCTCTTCGTATGGTTTGTTCTTTAGGCTAGGTATCATTTTGGTAACTCTACGTTGAACTCGTTCTAGCTTGTTTATATCTTTTTGGTAATAAGGGCACCAGGATTGAATGCAGTATTCCAGAAGAGGGCGGACTAAGGAATTGTAAAGGGTTAGGATAACTTCTTTGGATTTATGCTCAAATGACCTGCCTATAAAGCCAATTATTTTGTTTGCCTTCTTAACAACTTCTGAACATTGTTGACTCGGTTTTAGGTTACTCGATATTGTTACTCCCAGATCGGTTTCTCTGTTTACATTCTTAAGCTGAGTGCCATTCATCGAATAGTTTGCTTTCTCATTTAGGTATCCGATATGTAGTACTTTACATTTATCCGCATTGAAACTCATTTGCCAAATTTGGGCCCAACATGACAATTTATCTAGATTGTGTTGCATATCGTCAACTTGTTCTTTTGAGAGTACGCTATTTGCAATTTTTGTATCGTCAGCAAATTTTGAGATTGTACAGGTGAGACCCTCATCTATGTCGTTGATGTAAATTAGAAAGAGAATTGGTCCTAGTACCGATCCCTGGGGTACCCCGCTACTTACATTGGTCCATTTAGATGCCTTACCGTTTATGACTACTCTTTGCTTTCTGTCGCTGAGCCAATTTTCTATCCATTTCAACACACCGTCTTGTATTCCATGCGCTTTTAGTTTTAGCAGTAAACGTTTGTGGGGAACTTTGTCAAAGGCCTTTTGAAAATCAAGGTATAATATCTACAGCTTTACTCTCATCGTAGAGGTTGAGGATATCGTGGAAGAAGTCTAAGAGGTTTGTTAAACAGGAACGTTTTTTACGAAAGCCGTGTGAGTATCTTTAAGTATGTTATTTTCCTCTAAGTGATTTACGAGTCTGTCTCGTATGACCGTTTCTAGCATTTTACATACAACTGAGGTTAAGCTAATTGGACGATAGTTACTGGGTAGGGATTTGCTGCCTTTTTTGAATATCGGTGTTACGTTGGCTAGTTTCCACTGATCGGGCATAGTTCCAGACTGCAAGGATTTATTGAATAGTAATGTAAGTGGTTTGGAGAGCTCATCCTTAGCTTCCTTTAGAACTCTAGGCGTATCCACAGTGTGGATAAGATCGGGAAAGCAAGGTACTTGACCAAGGTAGACCTCGTCAAAGGCTACTGGCAAGTACCACTGTCTGAGCGGGCTAAAGAGGTGTGCGGGTTTGTGGTGGATGGCAGTACTTACCGTTGCAACATGATGCCATATGGTCTGAAAAATGCACCGGCCACTTTCCAGAGCTTAATGAACGACATCGTAGCAGACATCCCAAACTGTACTGTCTACCTTGATGACGTGATCATTTATGACAACGATTTCCAAAGTCACTGTGAGCACATAGAAACCTTATTTAGTCAACTTAGTAAAGCAGGCTTGGTGGTTAATCTGGGCAAGTGTGACTTTGTGCAAGCCACGGTGCAGTATCTGGGGTTTGTGGTTGGGTTAGGGCAGGTGAGCCCGCCCCAACAGAAGATACAGGCTATCGACTTGTTCCCCAGGCCGACCACCAAGCGGCAGATCATGAGATTTTTGGGCATGATTGGGTATTACCGCCGCTTTATAAGAGGCTATTCTACTGTGTTAGCTCCTTTGACAGATCTACTAGCCAAAGATAAAAAGTTCCGCTGGGCACCTGAGTGTGAGCAGGCGTTTCGAGTAGTTAAACACCTTTTATGCACTCACCCTATCCTCAGGGCCCCGGACTTTGAACGACCATTTCAGTTGGCGACTGATGCCAGCGGAGTAGGGGCTAGTCCCGTACTTTTGCAGACAGACGAAGAAGGTCTTGAGCATCCAGTCAGTTTCTTTTCAAAGAAATTTAATTCAGCACAGAAAAACTATTCGGTTGTTGAAAAGGAACTGCTGGCAATCGTGTTAGCGCTCAGACACTTTGAGGTCTATGTTCCTGCCTATGGGCCAGTCGTGGTAGTGTATACCGACCACCACCCGCTTAAATTCCTCAATCAATTCCACAACCGGAATATGAGGCTGACCAGATGGTCGCTCATGTTGCAAGAGTACAACTTAGACATTCGCCATATTGCCGGTTGTGAGAATGTGATTGCGGACTGTTTGTCGCGGGTGGAGGATCCGGGGTAGGCTACCACAGTATGTTGGTATAGCCTCCTGTCTTGGCTCGCGGTGTATTTTTGCGCTGGTACTTGTTGGCTCACGTGTGTAGCATCAGCGTAGGGTCGCAGGGCAGGAGTTGTTGGCTTTGATTAGAAGAAAATTAGGCTACATCTATAGTAGCCGCCAAAAACAACATTAAAATAAAATATGAAAAATTAAATAAAAACTCTTTCTTTTTGATAAATTGATTTTAAGATAATATTGTAGCTGAGTACTGAGTGCAGATGATTTTCCCTCAGTAGGCTGTGCTTCTTAAAGCTCGCTCTGGGAGCACAATGTTATGAATTAATGTATTATATTTGGGAAGGGTGATCAGATTTTTTTTTATATATAAATGTTGTTGTATTTTTTTTGAGGAGACTGAGCTTGCATTCCATGAGTGGCAGAGTGGTTAGGAGTGGCAGATTCTAGCGACATTCTGCCTGTTCAGATATGGGCTCATGGTTGAGTGTCCCATATCTTGGGGGGGGGGTGTGACGCCTCCCGGTGTTAGCAGAATGGTTGCGTGGGGCATTGCAGCTCGCTAGCGCTCGCCAGGATGGGGGGATGGGCTACAGTTGTCCTAGAATGATCTGCTTTATGTAATTAGTGTCGTGTTGCCACAGACAAGTCTAGAAATGGTCTTCGTTTTGGTCTGTGACCGCGCCTTATATTTTATATTCGCTATAATATAAATGTTGCTTGTGTGGGACGCGAGCGAGAGAGGGTGAGGGAGTACACCTGGCAGCGGGGTGAGCTATGACGTGGCTCGCTTGGGCACTGACGGCGTTGGCGGCCGGGTGGTCAACTAGTCCCTTCCCATCGTGGCCTCGTGTTCTTTACCAGCTCAGAGCTTGCCTGACACGCGTATCGCCTATATCCTTTGCAATTCTGTCCCCCATACTCGCCACTTTGCATACAATTTCTCTCTCTCGACTTCTCCTTTCTCATTCTCTAATCTTTATTAAACTCAACATCCCTTCTGGTTTCAGCATAGACGTTCACCGTCGGCCAGTCGTATTGTACGCGAAGCTCTCAGATATTTCCATGTATTAGGTTAAGGAGGTATTAGGCTATATTGAGGTTTGGAGAGACGGACTTTTCCGTATGTGTCCTCTCTCGGGAAGGTTGTAGACCGGACTAGGGGTAGACTAGGGGTAAGGTTACTGTGTCGTTGTCTCCGATGTGTGCAGTGTTAACTAAGCCCTGCACGACATCGACAGGTACTGTGGGAGCCTAAGTTGTTTTCGGGTGGGTTTACTTTGCGAGCACAGCGCTGTGGTGTGAGAGGGCCATAGCCTATCCCTCACAACATAGTGCTGCCTCTTTGTGTTGACTTCTGAGGGATCGCCAGGATAGAACTAGGTACTAGAGACCTAGATTTATCAAGAGAGCATCCCCGTCATATAACGTAATCTTCATTATACCACCTTCGGACAACGTTAGGCTACGAGCCGCATGCTCGCCCATTGTTGCCCTGCCTTGATACCCCAGCTAGACTTTATTAACTGAGCAGACACTGGTTAGAGATAAGCCCCCATTATTATATTTATTAGTGGCCCCTCCATCATTGACGAACATGCCTATTACATAAGGCATCCTCTTCAAACACTAATCCGCCGTAGTTTGAATCTACCGCGCAGAGCATTTAAAAACTGAGGAGCCTTCATCATGAGCGCACGCGACCTCACTCATGGCTTCAGTCATTATGAATTGGGTTCTCACTACGAAAAAACTTCGTAAAAAATAAAAACAAAAAGAAAATAAGAATAACTATCCAATAAGCTTTCCATCATATCGTGGATGTACTTGTGTGGATTTCTGACCAGACGCTGATTCAGGCGTCATTCCTCCTTCTCTGCTCTGCGCTCAGCCTGCCCGGACGTGCCTTCCACGCTCTGCTGGTTCCGCATTCGTTGCGTCCCTAGTGAGTTTTTTCTCATTTGTTTACTCCAGGATGTATCGAGTAAGGTTAGGATAGGCGTAGCAGGAGTGTCCTGGGCTGGTTGCCCGCAGTGCAGTGTATTTTGGGTCGTGTGTATGGGGCATCTATTTCGGATGTACCCTCGTGGTCCTGTTGTGGACACGTGAACTTTTCACAGTTGTGTTAGTTTGTGATGCAGGCGGCTTTCATTACGCGTTAATTATTGCTGCCTTTTATCCTTCTGATGAGGTAAGCTGTGTTTTTCTGACGTTCCCAGCGTATTTTTCTTCACTTAGTGAAGTTTTTTCTGGGTCCTTGTCAGGCTTCCCGGGGTGGGAAGTTGTCGCTACGGTGGTGTGTTGGCGGTGGTTCCTGTTGTGTTATTCCAGTGTGTGTTTATATTTCAACTATTTTCATGCCGTCTACCTAGGCCTAGCCAGCCGCTCGTAGCTTTGCCACATGTCTAGTGTTATTATTTATTATAAATATGCCCTACTGTGTCATGTGTATCCGGGTTTTAGTTGTGTATTGGCTAATTCCTCGGACTATAATTGTTTCCTGGTTTAGTTGTGTATTGGCTAATTCCACGGATTATGTTGTGACCTTGGTTAGTCGTGCGTGACTCTCCTCGTGTCGTATTGTTCAGATGGTGTCTGTTCAGGGTGGGGCTTGCCTTCCGGCGGGTTTTTTCTCGGTTTCACCATGAAAATCCTGACTGATGAGCCGTGTTGGGCCACACGTGGTTTTTAACTCTGGCTGGTTCCCCGGCGTGGGGAGGTGTCTGTGGCTCTCCAGGACTGCGTCTCTGTGGGTGCCTGGTTTCAGGCCTCCTTTAATTCCCGGCGGGATGGCTGTACCCATCCTTATATATATATATATAAAAAAACGACGTTCTTGCGAACATTCGTTTTTATAGGTTTTTTCTACCTGGTTTACGACAACCACATGGAAAACCTAGCTGTTGTTTAGGCGTTCCTCCCCGGCGATCTTTTACAAAGAAGTGGGGTCAGGAACTTGTGGGGTTAACTTTTAGACTTCTCACCCGGCGGGTGCACCTGAGCAGGGTGGGATAAACGACTTAGGTCTCATATAGTTAACCAATCCATTTTAGTGATACTCTGTGTATCGCTGCCTTTACTCTTACGGCAATTGAAGGTTCAATGAGGTTTAACCAAATCGATTCCCACACCCGGCGGGTGCTCCTAAGTGGAGGAACTAAGGAATTTATAACAAATTCAATTTCGATTAACCTTAATTTGGTGATACATTCAGTATCGCCGCCTTCTATTTTTACGACGATCTTTTGGGACAATTCGTTAAAATATCAGATCTCGTATATTCCTGCCCTGGGCTATTCTACTAAAATATTTCAAGGGCCGGCGTCTTTATGAGGGGGGCTTTGTTACAAAATTGAATCTTGAGACAGTCACCACCTCCTACAGACTATAAGTGCCATGCTGGACCATTATATCAGAGGGTATTCTTCATGTTCTTTAGCTAAAAAGATTTGTTTAGCCTCTTTACACCCCACCGCGTAGCGAGATGTGTTAGCTGTGTCTTTGCATCCCGTTACCCGGCGGGTTATTAACACTTGTATGCGAACACTTGGGTTAACCTTATGAGCATTAATTCCTGGAAATTTTTCTTTATTTTTCCAGAGCTGAGCTCCGGCGGACCAATACAGACCCGGCGGTAGTTTCCTCACACCAGTCTCTGTCATGGCTACTGTGGCCCCAGTTTTTGCCCTGTGCATTACCCCTACTTGCGCGGGTATCCCGATTTTGCGCATACCCTTTGCATAAGGTGTGTTAAATGTCTAGACCGTTCAAGGGGTCTCTGGGTTACACTTAATTGTTCCTTTTGCTCCCAATTAGCCAATAAAGTCCTGTGTGACAATGACAAGACCGCGGCGGTAGCGTTGAGAGAGGTCAGACAACAGATGTCGGCCTACACTACCATTGTCGCACATAAGTCACTTCAATGTGACAACGTCCCACTTTGGGATAAGTTGCTGTCAGAGCACCCTCCCCCTAAACGTACCTCTAGAGTAACGGGTTTTAAGCCGACAGAGACTAGCCAGGGTTCTGTATCGTCTGTGGATACGTCTAAACGCCCGAGAGAGCCTACTCCCCCGGCAGCCACCTCCTCGTCGCGGGCGAGATCGAGGTCAAGGTCACCTCTCAGACAGCAGTCTTCAAGTCGTGCCTCTTCCCCGGCGAGTAAGAAGAGTAAGACGGAAGCTTCCACCAGTGGTCATGGTGGTGATTCTTCCAAATCTAAGTCTAGTTCGCGGTCACACCGTAGCCACAAATCCTCCAAAAAGGATTCCCATAGGAAGTCCTCTCGACATTCTCCTAAGTCTAGTGCATCTCGTCGTACCTCTACACCTGAAAATGTTTCTGTTACAGCCTCAGAGTATAGTGAAGCGCCTGTCCCTAAACAAGATTTACCTATTGATATTTTAACCCTAGAAATGGAAAGTTCAGGAAATTCAATAATTGAGAATGTTTCAGACTCTCAAGAGAGCGTAGGCCAGAGCCTCGGTGTTTGGCGGTTTGCTCAACCAGGGTCTGACCATCCACGTCCGACTCATACGAGTCACACAGTAGCCGATGTCCACAGGGACGCGGCGACCCCATCCTCTATCCCTGACTTATCTTGGAAACAAGGTACCCCTGCCTCGGCGGGGTCTTCTCAGGAGGATCGGGAGGAACAAGATGAAGTGTCAATAATTTCAGATAGGGAAGGACAAGGGTCAGGCTCAGGCTTGGACGCCGCCCATGATAATACTGATTCACCTGTAAGTTCTGCATCTAACCAGTTTGTTACAGCACAAGAAATTGATGGGTTACTTACTCATGCTCTATCTAAATTCTTTAGTCAACAACGAGAAAACTCCACAATGGACTTGGGGGCTCCCTTGACAAGTTCTGCGGTACGGCCTCTGATAACGTCAATCGATTTATCTAAGATTCCTAACCCTCCTACTCTGTCACCGGCAGGGAGCTCTAAGCCAGCTACGGCGGCATTCACTACGTCAAATGTCAGGGTCATCACGGATGTTAATCCACTCCCTCTAGACAAAGCGCCTCTTAGAAAGGTAGCTATGCCCCTGCTTTATGGGCCAGACGAGTCATGGGTTCTTTTGAACCCCTCTAAGCCAGAGCTTGCCCAGCCTACCTTGTCAGGGGAACTCCCGGTACCACGTGAGTGGTTTATCCAGGGAAATAAGTCAAAGAAATTAAGGGCATTGGATGCCTTGGGTAATGATTTGGACGTAAATATCAAGGCTATACCTAGTTATTATCATCAGGATTATTTTGTTTATGCATCTAAGCCTGCTTTACCCCCTGCCTCAGCTTCAAAACTTTTTTCAGACTGGTCTAAGCTGGATGGGTTTAATGATATTAAGGCTCTGTCGGCTCTTACTCCTGAACTAGATTTACAGACCGTCACAGACGAGACAGCTAATCCAGTTTTGAAGGTGGGACAGTTGGGACCAGGACCTTGGGTGGATTGGGAGGTAGAGGCTCAAAACTTTGCAACCACTTTCACTTCTAAATCTTCCCACCAGATCCCTCAGGATACACATTCATGGTTCTCCATGCCGGTGGGTTCTGCCGGCGGAGTTCCGTCAGCTTTATTTCTTTTTCTAGCTGCCCCTAAGATTAATCTTTGTGAACTAAAGGACCCATTCACTACCCCTACCCCTACTCACCTAGACAGAGAATTTAGGCTAAGGGGAAAAGCTTTCCGCCTGTTTTCACAGTACATAGTTTCTCAGCAGGTGGCTAAGTCTTTACTCCGGTCCACTCAGGCAATCGCAGACGCGGATGCTCGAAGATCAGTTGAGTTATCCCGGCGTCTGATTCTTCAGTCGTCGATTCAATCCTTAGGTGACATACGCACAGCCTTACTTGAGGCGGTGCGAACACGACAGGATCTTAGGATGTCATTAGTTCGCAAGCTGCCTGATCGCATTGCTAACCAGGTGGTAATGTCCCCAGTACTTACTCCTTCTTTAATGTCCCCTGATGTATGGCGAACAGTGTTTAACATGGCACAGGCCGTGAAGCACAGTCCCGCACAGGCTAAGAAACCTGCATTTAACTTCCCCAAACCTAGGCCTCCTACTAAAGCTCAGCCAGGGGGTTCTAAGCCTTTTCTTCCGCCTAAGTCCTCCCAATCCCCCCTGGGTCAGTACAGGCATAGACAGAGAGGGTTTTCAGGACAGAGAGGACGCGGCCAGTATAAGCCGGGGCAGGGCCAGTCTTCGGCCAACACCAGCCAGCCGGCGAAGCGTCCAACACCACCAACCCCACCATCAAAAAACTAAAGTCTCTCTCACTCCCAGTGCCTATCTTAAGGCCGGAGGAACCGAGGGAAGTACAGCCGGCGAACCCTTGTCTGCTAACTGGGTCGTTCCGAACGTGTCACCAAGCATGGCCGTTAAAAACCTGGGCACGGATGGTGGCACGCAAAGGCATCACTTGGCAGTGGCTCCGGCGACCTCGCTTACGTCAGCCGACAACGGCAAATTGTGTTTCATTAGAGGTGGAGTCGCTGGTCCAGGAGATGATTGCCAAGAATGTCATCATCCCGGTCCCTCCAGATTACCCTGTATTCACGTCAAAACTGTTTTTGGTTCCCAAACGGGACAGTGTTCAGATGAGGCCGGTTGTAGACCTGTCTTATCTGAATCTTCACATTTACAACGAGTCTTTCAGAATGTTAACAGTTCATCAAATCAGGCTAACACTTCCGCCGGGAGGCTGGATGTGTTCCCTAGACCTGACAGACGCCTATTGGCACGTGTCGGTCAACAAAAGATTTCAAAGGTTTCTGGCCTTACGGATCAGGCACCAAAATTTTGTTTTTCAGAGGATGCCGTTCGGTTTGAACCTAGCACCTCGAGTATTCACGAAACTAGTCCGGCAAGCCCTGATGCCGTTGTTAAAACAGGGAATCAGAGTGTTGTGGTATCTAGACGACTGGCTGGTGGTGGCAGAGACACAACAATTATGCATAAAACATGTCAATATCATTTTAAATCATGTCAAAACTCTAGGCTTCAAGGTAAATCTGGTAAAGTCAAACCTTGTTCCCTCAAGAGTAATTCAGTGGATAGGGCTGGTCTGGGACACCGCCGCTCTCACTCTGAGTCAGAGTGTGGACAATCGCAACAGGTTTCGCAGGAAACTGTTCAGGTTTCTTCACAGTCTGACTACGACACGAAGAGTCGTGTCGAAGTCGAAGTCTCTGGTCGGCTCTCTCAACTGTATTCAGCTAACTGTCAAGTTGGGCCGGTTGAAAGTAAAACGATTAATATTGGAAGGCAACAAATATTTCCCACTCTTACCGGCGGGAAAATTATGGCCCATACCAAAATTAATCCACACCTTACTAGCGGTCTGGGCGAAGAGGGAAACATTGCACTCAATCATGTCATGGACCTCTCCTCCTCCAACGGTATGGGTAGACACGGATGCGTCGGGCACCATAGGGTGGGGATTTCAGTCAAATCAGGGGCACCAGGGTCAGGGGCTTTGGTCCCACTTAGAAATCTCTCACATAAATGTCAAAGAGTTACTAGTCCCCTTGTATTTCCTTCAGGCTCACGGCCCGGCGTTACGGGGCAAGTCGGTGGCCTTCAGAATGGACAATCTGAATGCAGTTCACTGTATTCAGAAACAAGGGTCAACGAGGTCAAGGAAGTTGCTACTCGTGTCGGAAGAGATTTTTGTTCTAGCCAGCAGTCTAGATATTTATCTTCACGCATCTTATCTCCCAGGCGTAGCGAACGTCTGGGCAGACGCTCTGTCCCGGAGACAGAGCACGACAGTAGAATGGGAGCTCAAGCAACCCATTTTCGACCTAATGATTGCGGAGCTCTCCCATCCACAAGTGGATCTTTTTGCGTCCGAGGAGACTCACAAGCTCCCTCTATACCTCACCCGCCGGGCGATAACGCCGGCAGGGGGGCCAGACGCCCTAGTGACAGCCTGGAACAGATGGAGCTCCATCTATCTGTTTCCGCCGCCAGATGCGTCACTAATGTGCCACGTAGTGAACAAACTACGAGTTTATCGAGGCTTAGTCTCGCTAATCGCGCCCCTGTGGCCGGCGCAGGTGTGGTACCAGCAATTAATAATGTGGTGCCCGGACCCGGTATCGCTCCCGGTCGGGTACTTCCACTTAGACATGATTGGCAACCTAGCGACCTCGCTGACTTTTGCATTATGGACATTCAGGAGGCCAAGTGGCTAGCACCATACGGTAGGGATGTGACCAATAAATTGCTCAATCAATATACTCAGTCTACTAAGCGACAATATCAATCACATTGGAAAGCTTTTACTTCTTGGATTGTTAGAACGGAACAAACTGTACCCTCAGTGGCATTGGTTTTTAATTACTTGAACTATCTGTTTGAGCAGAAACGTTTATCTGTGGTAACTTTGAAGAATCACTTAACTGCGATTAGAGTGCCCTTTTTCGACCTTACAGGTCTATCCATACCGGTGGCGGAGGAAACAGGATTTATGAGAGCGTGTTTTAAACTCCGCCCACCTCCCCGTCAGCTCATGCCTACTTGGTCTCTGGACAAAGCTTTGTCTTTGCTTCACTCTCGTCTGTACCAAAATACTGCAGACTTTGCTTTAATCTTAAAGAAGGCAGTTTTCCTTTTGGCTTTGGCCACCGGAAACAGAGTGTCTGAGCTGGCGGCGATGAGCAACACACCTAATTGTCTTAGGTTTGGTAGACTTAATGATTCAATTTCCATTGCACCCTCCCCGGCGTTTGTAGCCAAGAATGAGCATAGTGCACACGTGTTTTCTGAGTTCACGGTGCCGGCGTTAAAAAGGGGAAAGGTGCATCATAATTTATGTCCAGTGCAAGCTCTAACCAAATATTTGAGAATAGCTCCTCAAAACCCCCAAGGTGCTTTATGGGTAGCGAGTACGGGTAAACGCTTACTTAAACGGCGATTAGCCTCTCTTCTGGTAGAAGTCATTAAAGAGAGTAATCCCGGCGTTGTGGGTAGGGCCCACGATTTACGCAAGTGGGCGGCCTCTTTACGTTTCCTGAAAAACTTTTCAGTTGAAGATATTGCGTCCACACAGTTGTGGGCGTCTAATCATACGTTTCTCTCTAGATACTTGTCAGTTGCTCTAGACAAACCTTCCTTACCATGTATAGCTTTAAGGCAGAGGGTCTAGGTGGCCCTGCAGTCACTTATGTTTACTTTCACGGAAGGGGGGGGGGGGTGCAGTCAGTTGACATAGGACACCCTAGACCCCGCCGGAGTATGAGAGCTGTGATACAATTTAAGGTTAAAATGTGATATGAAAATTTCTCTGCGAGAAATTGTGCTAGTACAAGGTTTAGTACAAAACAACGGTGTTGTTATAGTAGTTTTAGCTGCGAAAGCAATGTAATATTAGTTCAATGGAGTTCATTTGCAATTGATCTCCACATGTATTTTGGGGTTTATGATGTGCACATATAAACTTATAACTTATTATTTTTGTCACCACTCGTTGAGTGGGGTGCCTTTTGTAACTACAGATCTGTGTTCAGAATCTTCAGGGTTACCCATTTTTGTCGGGCAGGCTTCTTTGAAGCACGCACCTGCCTGAACCCCTTTTTCTTGTATATTTCCGGCCTACGCCGTATTAAATACATTTTTCAAAAGTAAGAATACTATGTGGTTGTTTTTATTATCTGCTTTTCTAGAGTTATGATATGATTACGAATGTCCCCCTCCAGTCTTAGATATCAGGCATGTTCGTCAATGATGGAGGGGCCACTAATAAATTATAGGTTTGACTCCTGTAAGGAGATAAAGAAAACCTAATATTTAGTAGTGGCCCCGTAATCATTGACGACTGGGGCCCTCCCGACCGTCCCCTTCCCATTCGTTGATGTATTAAGGATTTTGGTTTACTTGATATGTCAGTGAAGGAGGAATGACGCCTGAATCAGCGTCTGGTCAGAAATCCACACAAGTACATCCACGATATGATGGAAAGCTTATTGGATAGTTATTCTTATTTTCTTTTTGTTTTTATTTTTTACGAAGTTTTTTCGTAGTGAGAACCCAATTCATAATGACTGAAGCCATGAGTGAGGTCGCGTGCGCTCATGATGAAGGCTCCTCAGTTTTTAAATGCTCTGCGCGGTAGATTCAAACTACGGCGGATTAGTGTTTGAAGAGGATGCCTTATGTAATAGGCATGTTCGTCAATGATTACGGGGCCACTACTAAATATTAGGTTTTCTTTATCTCCTTACAGGAGTCAAACCTATAATGTATGCAACATTATTATTCACTGCACTTTTGAGCCGAGGTTGTTGTTGAGTTGCACAACCCTAGTAGGCTGTTGCGTTGTGTCACGAAGCATTTCTTTAGTTGTCGAGCAATACTACCTTTGCGCAGTCTTTATTATTCGCCTGCCTATTATTACTATAATTATGTCCTAGTATTTATTGTGACCCGTATTCTGCATTATAATTGTTCAAGATTCTTTACGAACATCTTCCCAGCATCAGACTTATTTCAGAAGTTTCCAGTTGATGTTGCAGGACTAGCATTGCACTTTCTTTAATACAGGAGTGCCAGTTATTTGAGTATCTACCGTAACGTTAATTAATCACGTTAACTATCTTTTCTTTGTGTAACCTAATCGAGTAATCTTTTACTGTTTGAGACTAGGCTGTTTCATCGAGCGTCAGCTTAGTGTGTGTGCACCAGTTACCGAGTCATAGGATACCTCGTTGTCCAGGCACGACTCAGGGCGGTAATGGTGTTTTGTTTTCCAGTGTTTAAGGCAGGGGTTGGATCTAGTGTTACCGTTGTTGCATTTTGCCATTATCTAGTCCAATGTTGAAGAGCCCTGTGTCTTTGAGAACCTGGATCGTAACAGGCCCAAACAGAGAATCAATTGCTAGGGGAACCTTGAACTATTAGGGAGTTTGTTAAATAAAGGATATGAACTTCCAAACAACTGTTGAATTATTCCCACCCTAGTAGTATACGGAGAATTAGAAAATAAGTTATAGGGGAGGTGTGGCGGAGTGGTCTTGCCACTGGACTGGTATTCCAATGGACCCGGGTTCGAATCCCAATATGTCAATGGGAAGATATTATTGGGATGGAATTTGTGCTGTACCTAGTATCAGTGCATTACCACAGCATACCGAAATGCCCCCAAAAATACCCTCATTGTTCCCCAATTAAATAGCATTGTATGAATATTCCCCTATTCAAAAATATGCTACAGGGGGGCAATGCCTAATGAGTTGATTGCTCAATAGGTGGCGTTCTGAGAGTGAGGGTCCGAGTGTGGGGGATGAGACTGAAGCGCAGAGCCGATGCGGCTTCAGAGATGGAGTTGCTTCGAGCCGTGAAGCTTCACATGTCTCACTCCCTAGACTGGAGCAAGACCTCACGGGCCTCACCGTGTTCAGCGGTAGAGTGTAAAGGCTATCAGCCTATACCCGAGAGGGAGTAGTTGGAATATAGAAAAAACAAAAAAACAAAAAAACAATTATTATTACCAGCTCAGCACCTTTCTGTCCACTCTGGCCAACAAATGTTCCTGCTGCCCCACTCTCCTACGCATCTCTTCATTCCTCAATCTGTCTCTACGAGTCACTCCACACATACTCTGTAAAATTTCCATCCAAAACTGCTAAACGCAAAGCCAGCAAGGCAATCAAGTCATCCCTCGGCAGTGACAGTGGTTACAGTGTTTCTGAACCTAAAAAGGCCCTTCCTAAGATGACCATAACAGGAATTTCAACTACAATGAATGATAATGATACCTTTTCAAGAATCACTAATAAGAAGCCAAGGATCAAGTTTCTGATAGACGATGGTCATGAATTTAAAGGAGCAGGAGGTGTGTCGTCATCAAATGTCTCGAGGTCTCCGATGATGAAGCTCTTTGGTAATGTGAGAGGCTTATCTGTGATGATTATGGATATAAAAGTATGGACATATTCCCGCCACAGAGTTTATACAACATTTACAACAGCCCGGAGGCCAACTTATCCCGCCATAATGGGAGGATGCTTGCGCCGCCTGTCGACGAGGACGTCCACTTAGGTCGTCAACAGGATGGCCATTTGAATTTGCCACTACATCACTGTTGGTACAACTATCCCTCGATACATTGCACTTTTAACTTTCATTCCAATGTTTCTCACCTTCCACATACAAAGGAGTACAAAGGAGTACAAAGGAAATCAAGCAACAACAGTTCTAGTGACCCTTCTAGGCTGCTTGTCCTCCAAAACACTGAGGATCAAGTGTCCAAACAGTGGTTTAGAGTGGGTAAGGGAACATTGGAAAGGGAACTAATGTCCGTGGCAGGATTAGGAAGTTAATAGGGGACATATGGGTTAGTAACTGTGGGGAGGATAAAATAAAGTTATTCATTTACAAACGCAGTCAGTCGCGGGTTTGATGCGAGATATTTGTCTAGGCGGAGTTTAAATGAATCAACGGTGCTGCAGTCTATAACGTCTCGGGGAAGCCCATTCCACAAGTTGACAACTCGATTGAAGAAGAAATTCTTAGATTCGTGTGAGTTAAAAGATTTATGTTACCAATAATTTTGCAACCGTTTCCCCGCGTGTAATTAGATTGGTCGATAGTGAAGTACTTATTACAGTTCATATTGTCGATGCCTTTGATGATTTTGAACACTTGAATTAAGTCACCTCTTAATCTGCACTGGGTTAAAGGAAATAGATTTAATTCTCTAAGACGCTCTTCGTATGGTTTGTTCTTTAGGCTAGGTATCATTTTGGTAACTCTACGTTGAACTCGTTCTAGCTTGTTTATATCTTTTTGGTAATAAGGGCACCAGGATTGAACGCAGCATTCCAGAAGAGGGCGGACTAAGGAATTGTAAAGGGTTAGGATAACTTCTTTGGATTTATGCTCAAATGACCTGCCTATAAAGCCAATTATTTTGTTTGCCTTCTTAACAACTTCTGAAAGTTGTTGACTCGGTTTTAGGTTACTCGATATTGTTATTCCCAGATCGGTTTCTCTGTTTACATTCTTAAGCTGAGTGCCATTCATCGAATAGTTTGCTTTCTCATTTAGGTATCCGATATGTAGTACAGTACTTTAGCCTACATTTATCCGCATTGAAACTCATTTGCCAAATTTGGGCCCAACATGACAATTTATCTAGATTGTGTTGCATATCGTCAACTTGTTCTTTTGAGAGTACGCTATTTGCAATTTTTGTATCGTCAGCAAATTTTGAGATTGTACAGGTGAGACCCTCATCTATGTTGTTGATGTAAATTAGAAAGAGAATTGGTCCTAGTACCGATCCCTGTGGTACCCCGCTACTTACATTGGTCCATTTAGATGCCTTACCGTTTATACTCTTTGTTTTCTGTTGCCGAGCCAATTTTCTATCCATTTCAACACACCGTCTTGTATTCCATGCGCTTTTAGTTTTAGTAGTAAACGTTTGTGGGGAACTTTGCCAAAGGCCTTTTGAAAATCAGGGTATATAATATCTACAGCTTTACTCTCATCGTAGAGGTTGAGGATATCGTGGAAGAAGTCTAAGAGGTTTGTTAAACAGGAACGTTTTTTACGAAAGCCGTGTTGAGTATCTTTAAGTATGTTCTTTTCCTCCAAGTGATTTACGAGTCTGTCTCTTATGACCGTTTCTATCATTTTACATACAACTGAGGTTAAGCTAATTGGACGATAGTTAATGGGTAGGGATTTGCTGCCTTTTTTTAATATCGGTGTTACGTTGGCTAGCGTCCACTGATCAGGCATAGTTCCAGACTGCAAGGATTTATTGAATAGTAATGTCAGTGGTTTGGAGAGCTCATCCTTAGCTTCCTTTAGAACTCTAGGCGAGATTGTATCAGGTCCAGGCGTTTTATTTACCTTGAGTTTTTCTAAACAGTTCAATACTTTTCTCTCCGTAATGGTGATATTGCTTAGAACATCTGAATTATCAATCTGAATCGGCGATGGTGTAGGGATATCACCGAGGTCTTCTGTTGCAAAAACTGATGCAAAGAAGGCATTACTCATTTGTATTTCGTCTTTGGTGCATTCTCCATTTTCATCGACTAACGGTCCAACAGTTGAAGTAACTACTTTTTTCTTTCTGATATAACTATAGAATTCTTTCGGGTTTGTTTTACTTTGATTCGCAATATGTAACACTAGGGTCTTTTTACTTTGCTTAACCATCTCACGACCATATGACGCAGAGGTTGCCAGATTAGCAATACTAAATAGAGTTCTCTCACTTTTATAATTACCTCTCCAAAATTAGTTTTCTGCCCACAGCTAACTAGAAGACAAATGCAGAGGTTGAAGTAACTAAACTAAAGGTTTCTAAATACCCCTGATGGTAAGAAAGGTTTTAAAGTATCCCTAATAGGCTTAAAATTGCGTCAAGAACGTGAGAGGGTTAATTAACTTTTTGGCTTTGCGTCGTAGCTCTACAAATTTCACCCGTTTTTCGTCTTTTTGTGAGGATTTTAATCCATCATGAGCAAATTTTTTAGCAAGCAGACAGTTTGAAATATTTTTATTCCACCATTTGGACTTATTATTATGGCCTGGACGTCGTATTTTCGATGGTATGCAGTCTTGCACTGCTTTTAGGTAAGTGGTTTCGAATAACTTCCAAGATGTATTTATGTCGTTATTGTTAATTAAAAAGCTCCAGTCAGTTTCTTTAAACATAGCTCTAAGTTTATGAAAGTTTGCTTTCTTGAAATTAGGGACTTTTTCAATGCTACTATTTGGTTCGTTACTAGTAAACTTTAAAGTGAAAGTTATCGTACGATGGTCGCTGTTACTGAATTCATCACCAACATTCAAATTCTCTCTTAATTCTTCTTTTGTTGCAAGTACAATGTCAAAAACGTTATTACCACGGGTCGGCGTTCGAACAAATTGATAAAGCGAAATCTCTTGCAAGTTCGTATACAAGTCATGTCCGGAGTGTGAAGTAAGAGTATCGCCCCACTTGGTCACAGGTAAATTAAAGTCGTCAAAAATTACGGTATATTGTGAGTTACTTACATCTGCAATTTGTTCGTAAATTTCTTGGTCAGTTTGCACTGATTGAGCTGGAGGTCTGTATATTAACGCAAGTATTATTTTTGTACCTTTATTATTCTTTATTAACACAAAAGATGTGTCGACGTTCACAATTTGAGGTTTTGACAAGAGGGTAGGGTTAAGACTTTCTTTGATATAAAGTAAAACGCCACCTCCATTTCTATTTATTCGGCTTTTCTCAAACATTACATAACCGAGAAATGAATATTCTGCTAAAAAGTCTCTATCTTCTGTATTGAGCCAAGATTCTGTTATGCCAATCACATCATAATTTTCTGTAAACACTAGCTTCTGTAAATCTGAAAATGTATTGCGTATGCTACGAGCGTTTGCATAGAAAACCTTTACATTTGTTATTTTAGAACTCACGGAACGCTCTTTAATAATATTTTTGGTTCTTGTCGGATATATATTTATGTTCATGGCTGTCCTCGGTCCTCGCTGTCTTCGGTCCTTATCGCTGGTGGTCCTCGGTTGCCTCTGTTTTTTACTTGGCGTTAGATGATTTATGTCACTGCTGCTTCTTCTCGGATGGCGTTTTTTTATCCATGGCTGCGGACTGCTTCGTGTAGGAGACGATCCATGCGTGCTGAACCCACAGGGTTTAGATGAGTGCCATCCTTGCGGAACAGAGTAGGCTGGTTATAGAAATTATCCCAGAGGTTGATGAATTCAACTTCTTCCTTCAGACACAAATATTTTAGTCGGCTATTTGTGCTGAAGGCCTTGTCGTAGAATTTGTCAGGTGCGTCGATCTTGGGGATAATGCCTGAGATGATGATATTCCTTGACTTGTTTTTGTAGTGCTGGATCATCTTGCGATATTTCTCCATCAACTCTTCGGATCTGGTGCGCATGACGTCATTTGAACCAGCATGGATGACAAAAAGGGTATTTTCGTTTGCATCCTTTGTGGTATCTTCGAAGGCTTCCACAATGTCGTCCAGTCCAGCTCCTGGGATGCAAATTCTTTTTCGTCGATTTGGGACTCTGCCGCAGAACTCTTCGACCTGTCCTCGTAGGATGGAATCCCCAACGAGCCTGGTCTCTTCTGGTTCGTCTTCCATCTCTACCAAGATCTCAAATCTGTTTGACATTGTGACTGGTAGATGAGACCTTTTCTGCGTTGGCCGTGCACCGTTCCTCACTGGTGTAAATCCGGAAACCTGTGGTGGTGAGACTCTGCATACAGGTTGGGGAGAGGAGTGGTTAGAACGGGGGCAAGGGGTTGGTACTGTTCATGCTAGCAGGCTTCTTGCACGAAGAGTGGGGGAGAGACTAAGGTGAACAGGGCGGCTGTCCTGGTTTGATGTCGGCTCAGGTTCATCAGAAGCATCTGCTGCAGTGGCTACTGCAGGTGTTGGATTGTTGGCAGATGACATTGGGGCGGTGGTAGATGCTGGAGTTGAAACAATTGGAGTTAGTGATACTCCAACGTTGAGTGTTACAAACTCTTGGAGTGATTCCAGCTTCCTGGTGAGGGCATTGATCTTGTTGTGGGCTTCATACAATTTCGCTGTCAAATCCTCTCATTGCTGGCAGAGTCGGCAGACTTGTGGATCGGCAGGAGCAAACATGGAAGCACCAAACCTACCGGCGCAGTTCGTACAGGCACGAGGCATGGTGACGATCACTTTCTTCAGATCACTTCACTCACTTAAAAACACTTAACATACTTCTCATTGCTCCGAAAACTTTCCTTCTTTCACATATACTGTACTCTGTTTTACCTCCATTCCTGCTTATCAATCCTCCTAGATATATAAAACATTCCACTTGTTCCATTATTTCCCCATCCAGCCTCAACCTACGAGAACCTCAATTGCACACCATCACTTTAATTTTATTGACATTTACCCTCAGCTTCCTCCTCCCATAAACCACACATACATACATACAGTATTAGGCGGGCCGGGTGCCCAACCCCGAAAGGAGTTAAAATAGGGGAGCTATCCCCCCGCCAAAGGCGGCTTTCTAGGGCCTTTTCTAGCTGATGCTTAAAGGATTGGGTTCGTCATGTGGTGATGGGCTGATCAATCAGAGAGAGAGCCGAGCGATCTCTGCCATACCCTTAGCTTACTCTGACTGTTCCTTTTACTTATATATTTTCTAGATCTCAAGTGACAGCATCTCTTCCTTACTGCCAACCTAGAGGTTGGAAGATTTGGAGCCAAAGCGTCACATTTTCCCTTCATAATTGCTGAGGGGCACAGGGCCTTGGGAGGGGCTTTGGTTTCCCGGGCGTTTCCGTACCCTCCTCAGCTCCCCGCCTTGGAGTGGCTTCGGTCACCTGGGCTTTATTAGTGGTAAGCATTGTGTTGTGGAGCCGCTCGGTTATGGCCTTGGCCTTGCTCAGGACCTTGGGGCTGCTCGGCCAAACAGCCTGGGGAACAGCAACAACAACATACATTATTATTATAGAAAAGAAAAGGTATGTACGAGAGTGGGACAACAGGAACCCTTATCGGCCAGAGTGGAAAGAAGGGTGCTATGCTGGTATGGACATGTTGAACGAATGGGAGATGAAAGGCTTACAAAGAGAATATATGAGTCAGAAACTAGGGGAAATAGATTGAGAGGAAGACCTCGGAGGAGATAGAGAGATAGTGTTAAACAAGCGTTGGAATTATAAAGTAAAACTTGCAAAATAAACAAACCAAAACTGGGACGACATAAGATAAATGCAAAAGAACTTATCAAAATCGCTATGTGGAAATAACACTTAATAAAATAAAATTTTGAAATAAAATAACACGATCCACCCCATACCTTACCTTTGGATACCTTTGGATGTGTTCGCCGCTCTTCTAGTGGCACCAAGGAGCGCGACGCCCCTCGTTATGGGTGTACATCACTAGATGAGCAAGTCAATCTGGTTTCCAAGAAAACTGATCGCACATATAACAATGCACGATCGTCATGTTCAAGGAATTAGTCAAAATGGGAAGTCCGGGACGTTCTGGTAAATTTGACTGCATTATGTATGAATATAGAAACTACAATTTATATCAAATTTTATATTAAGCTAAATCTGCAATTTGACAAGATATCAACAATAGTACAAAAAAAATATATATAAAGCACTCACTAACGATAGTGCTATCGGGTAGGTACCTGTAAGCATAGTATGCTTCAAGTGACCCCTAAAAATTACTACCCTACAAATAACCTAAATATATTGTACAAATAAACTAAGGAAATCGCACAAGCGAGCAATTGATACTATCGACAATGAATAGATGCAATCCAATAAAGAAAAATAATTGCAAAATATGAAGAAGCAATAACAGATTTTAACAAAAGAGTACTCTTTTCACAAGAACAATTCATTAGAAAAAAAATAAAATACATGAATAAATAATAAAGTAGACACCGCCCTTTCGGACCAATTGGGGGAGACCCCTGTCCGAAAGAGCAGAGTCTGAACTTCACACTTCAGCCATTCGGACTTGTCCAAATGGCTGAAATAATGTCCGAAGTTTATAAGTCCGAAACTCGGCTCTTCAGTCCGATGGGATTTATTTTTTCTCAGCCTTTCAGACAAATCCGAAAGGCTCTAAGGCGCCTACGGGTTAATCTAAGGCTTAAAACCAATTAAAACTGCACTAGAGAAAGTTTTGTTGTCTTGGCGGGTCGTCCGTATAAACAACAACAACAAGGACACACAGCCAGCCAGTCAGCTGACTCCAGCTTACGAAAGCTTGTACCTTCTGAACCTGAGTCCCAAACCATGCATGAAAGCAGACGACAGTGACTAAGGAATGGTTACAATGGTGAAATATATCAGTAATCAATATTATTACATAATAAATAATCAATAATCAATTGTTGAAAGAATATATGCAGACTGTAGCCGCGGTTGCCAGAGCGGCGCTGCCGCCTAACTTGCCGTCTTATTTCTAACCTCGCACAATAACTAAACATACTCATATGACATTCAAACAGCACACCACAAACATTAAAAAGAAACTGACACCCAGACTTAACGCCCTCAGGTCACTTGCTCACACAAAATTTGGACACAACAAAGAAACTACCACCACAGTATATAAACAATACATAAGATCAGTGATGGAATACGCAAGCCCAGCCTGGGCTTCTAACCTAGCTGAAACACATAAGACTTTACACACTATTCAAAACAAAGCCCTGAAGATCATTACAGGCTGCACAGCTACTGCACCCACAGATCACCTACATCAAGAAACCAAAATCCTCAAAGTCAAAGACCATCTGGACATGAGAGGCACTCAATTCCTGGCAGCAGCCTCCACGAACCAAGACCACCCACTAAACTACATGGCAGCACACCCACAGACACCAAGAAATATCAAAACAACACCCAGCACACGGTATCACACACAATTATTGTCCTCTCTCCCTCCCTGCCCACCCCGAACCAACTTCCAGAAGCACATCCATACTAATATCTCTCACCGATCCATCCACTCACTCACAGACAACACGCAGCTGCATGCACGACCTCCCGAAATCCATCCTTCCGAATCCTCCCTTCCTCGCGAGGACAGAGTCCACCTGGCCAGGCTGAGATGCGGACACCATCCAGTAGGGGTGGGCAGGAATCGAGCCCAGAATCGAGTCTTTCGAGTCCAGGTGAACGATCCCAGACTCGAGTCCAATTTATAGAGAATCGATTCTACTAGGCCTACAAACTTGTACAAAGACTGGCAGTCTGGCAGTCTGGCAGCGAGGCGCATAGGAGAATTAGAAAGTAGAAAGTAGTAGAAAACGAGTCTTGTGGAAGCTGCGGATTATAGCTAGGAGGCTCACTGGCTGGCTCACGGAGTCACGGGGTCACGGGTCACAGACTCAAGCATCATTCTAAGTTCTAACCCCATCCAGCAAGCATCCATCCACCACGGCTCACTCTCAGTCTCTCACCCGCAGGTAAAGTACTATAAATTGAAATATTTAATTTAATTTGTGTAAGAAAAATAGATTATTCAACCATATGCATGTTCATTTTGCTGTGTTATTGTTCATAGTCATTCAAATCTTCAAACAAAATGGCTCATGTTTAACACCCTGTGTCTATTTTTCTTGAACGAATCTATATTCATTCATTCATTCAAGAAAAATAGACACAGGGTGTTAAACATGAGCAATTTTGTTTGAAGATTTGAATGACTATGAACAATAACACAGCAAAATGAACATGCATAAAGGTTGAATAACCTTATGATTTCATTTCATCTGGGGGAAATCCCCAACTGTAGTTTTCAATTTTTTCCCTTGTATTATTATTATTATTATTATTATTATTATTATTATTATTATCTATCTATCTATCTATCTATCTATCTATCTATCTATATACTCGGGCACAATCCCCATTCATTTCATTGGATATAGCAGGTAAAGTACTATAAATTGAAATATTTAATTTAATTTGTGTAAGAAAAATAGATTATTCAACCATATGCATGTTCATTTTGCTGTGTTATTGTTCATAGTCATTCAAATCTTCAAACAAAATGGCTCATGTTTAACACCCTGTGTCTATTTTTCTTGAACGAATGTATATTCATTCATTCATTCAAGAAAAATAGACACAGGGTGTTAAACATGAGCAATTTTGTTTGAAGATTTGAATGACTATGAACAATAACACAGCAAAATCAACATGCATAAAGGTTGAATAACCTTATGATTTAATTTCATCTGGGGGAAATCCCCAACTGTAGTTTTCAATTTTTTCCCTTGTATTATTATTATTATTATTATTATTATTATTATTATTATTATCATCTATCTATCTATCTATCTATCTATATACTCAGGCACAATCCCCATTTTGGGGGTAGCCGACTGAAGACAGAGCAAGAACAGGGAAAACACAAAAACAACATAAAACAACGAACAAACACAGATAAAAAACACAAACCCACACACATCCAGGTCACCCAGGAGAAGACCCAGAGACCAGGGCCACCAAGGTCGCTCCAGCACATCAGATATATTTTCTTATACTGCCAATGATAAGAACATAAGAAAATGGGAGTCTGCAAAAAGCCGATCGGCCCATACAAGGCAGATCCCTGTCACACCCAACCCCAATTACAAGGCCCAATTATAGACACATCTCACTAATACCTTGAGTACTGACCCCACCAAAACTGCTGAGCCCCGATTGGCCCACACCTGGTAGATCCCCCTCACATCCAACCCATCTCGTCCATATGCCTATCTAATTTTATCTTAAAGCTCCCTATCGTTCTTGATCCCACTATATCACTTGGTAGCCTATCCCACCCATCTACAACTCAGTTACCAAACCAATATTTGCCTATATCTTTTCTGAAACGAAATTTATTATTTAATAATTGTTTGGTATTACTACTTATTATTTAGCCTACTATTCTTTATTTTGTGATTATAGAATGTATGTTTTCCTTACAGATGTGCAGACATGCAGCCTGCAAAAAAAGCAAGGAAGAGTCCTGTGTGGGACTACATGGAGCAAATTTCCTCAAACGTTGTGCAATGCCGTATATGCAAGAAGACATTGTCATATAACAGAACCACTTCAACTATGATAAAACACCTGCGGACACAGCATCCACTCGAATTCGGGCCACAGACTAGAGAGGATGCAGCCGATGATCCTGTAGCACGGCCAGCGTCACTTCAACCGTCTCAACGGATGCAGCCAACACTGAATGATATGATGGCAAAGCGAGACGGCTACAAGGAAGGCGGTTCAAAGAAAAAACAGATGGATGAACTACTCATCAGGATGATCACCAGAGACTTGCAGCCATTATCTGTAGTGGAGAATAAGGGCTTCAGAGAGTTTGTCCATGCACTGGATCCACGGTATGTCCTTCCGAGCAGGAGAGACCTGACTAGGAAACATTTGCCTTCCATCTTTGAAGAAATCACCAAACGAGTCCAACAGGATTTGAGAGAAGCCTCACACGTTGCCTTAACGACTGACATATGGACCTCAAGGCAGACAAGAGGGTTCCTAACAGTGACTGCCCACTTCGTGTCTGCTGAATGGTGCTTACAATCTGTGGTCCTTGAAACAGTGAGGATGAAGAAAGACCACACAGCAGCAAACATTGCAGACGAATTAACTCGGATCTGCAATGACTGGAGTGTGTTAAATAAAATAAATTGTATTGTGACTGATAACGGTGCGAATATTGTGGCAGCAGTAAGTAGAGTGATGCAGAAAAAACATCTGCCCTGCTTTGCTCACACACTAAACTTGGTGGTCCACGATGCAATAAGAGAAACAGACGAAGTGAAAAATGTCAAAGAAAAAATAAAACACATTGTGTCCTTCTTTCACCACAGTGTCAAAGCCACCGACAGGCTAGGTGAAATTCAGGACCAACACAATGTGTCTAGAAAAAAACTTATCATGGATGTTGACACCAGGTGGAACTCGACCTTCTATATGATGGAAAGATTCCACGAACAGCATGAATTGGTCACCACCACTCTCTGCTTGTTAGGCAGAAATCAAATGTGCCTTAACAGTGAGGAGTTGGAGGTTGTCAAGAATGCTGTGTCCGCACTGGAACCCTTTGAAGAGGCAACGAGAGAAATGTCATCGGAGAAATTTACATCCCTCGCAAAAGTGATACCCATAGCCAGAGCGCTACAAGAGTGTACTAACGCAAGAACTGAATCATCCACTCTGGCCACTGGACTACAGCGACAACTGCAACGTAGGTTTCCTGCGGTGGAAAGTGTCTTTTTAGTTGGATCAGCAACCTTGCTCGACCCAAGGTTTAAAAAGATGCCTTTCGCTGATGCCGGGAATGTGAAGAGAACGGAGGAGAGGATTGTCAATTTAGTAAGAACTGATTACCTGACCCAAGAGCATGCGGTGTTACCAGACTCATCAGTTCCGGCATCACCAGTTCCGACACAACCAGAAAGTCGGAAATCGTCATTGTGGAACAATTTTGATGCCAGAGTAGTGAGTACTCTGAAGTCAACGCACACTACAGCATCAGGACCTCACATTGAAATGAGGAGGTATATGGAGGAACCTCTGATTCCCCGAGAGGAAGACCCTCTCACATGGTGGAAGCTGCACTGTCCACTCTTCCCAAAACTGCAGGACAGTGCAAAAAACTTTCTTTGCATCCCAGCCACCTCAGTGCCTTCTGAGAGACTCTTTTCCAAAGCAGGAGAACTTGTTTCTCAGAGGCGCAGCTGCTTAAGCGACAGCAATATAAATATGATATTATTTCTAAATAAAAATATAAATTAAGAATGCTGCAGGTTGGGTGTGAAACGGATCTGCTGTGTGTGGGCTAGTCTGCTGCCTGCAGACTCCCATTTTCTTATGTTCTTATGTTCATATAAGCTTAGGTGAATGACTGTGATCAAAACTATACTCAATTTTGTTTAAGTTGGCGAATATTTTACCCCCTTAGCAGCTCATTTCTCGATAACTAATGGAAAAATATGAAACTATGTCTCTGCATCATATTATTGCCAGGTTTACGTAATTAACAACATATGTGGCTATAAAAACGTTATAAGAGCAGAGTAATGAAGACAGAAACAAGCCAATTTCTCGCCAGCTTAAAAAAAAAAAAAGTATAGTTAACTAATGGACTTAATAAATACAATTTTATATAGAATTATACTGACAATGATAAATGTAATATAGCCTAACAATGGTACGCTCTGACGAGATGAGTTGGCTGTGAAAGGGATCTGCCTTGTGTGTGTGCTAGTCAGCTGTCTGCAGACTCCCATTTTCTCGGGTGCTAAAAATATGAATGACTGTGATACAACTAGTTATCAAATAGATTTAACCCCTCCAGCATGATGACGATATTTTAATAATTATACTGTATATCTAGATACCAATAGACAATTTTTTTTTAGATGGATTGGGTGTCAGCCAAATGGCGCTCTGCACTCACATTGTATTATGTTCTTATGTACAAATAAATATCTATTCATGTAAAAATTGTATTATTTTAACATTCTTAGATAATAATAATGATGATAAAAATATATGTGGATATACACATGCACATAGCTGGGTCTGACCGACTCCAGATAGAGCCCGAACACAACAGGGACAATACTACATAAACTAATATATGTAATAAAAATAAAAATAATGGTGGTCAATATACAGCCACTCGAGTTTCTTGCAAGGAAGTTAGAGCTGAAGACATCAGGTTCACTAATATACGGTTGAAATGTATTTATAAATGCATCAAATCAACTGTTGAAGCCATCAAAAGTATTGTATTTCCATATAATATTGATCTCTTTGGCTTCAAATTATTTTACCCTGAAACTCGCAAACGGTTATAACGATAAATATGTATTAATATATATTAATAATATCATGATAATGATATGCTTAATGATGAAAATGATAATTATGGCCCAGAATGGCGTCTGGGGAAGAAGATGGCCGCTCTCTTTTTACTACAGTATCTCTAACTATGGCCCGTCTCACCGCCCGAGGGCGATCACCTGCCACCTGGTCGTATGGACTCGCTATAGTGACCTGAACCCCTTTAGAGTGACCCGGGTGACCTTTCACTTCTTTCAGATCACTAAGGTGTGTCACTGACCACTGTAGAATAAGTGTAGGGAAAGACTCGAGTCTGGAATCGAGTCTATCGAGTCTGTCCCCAAAAATACTCGATTCCATCGAGTCCAAAAATATCGAGTCTTGCCCAGCACTACCATCCAGCTCTCCTGAGCTATCAGAAGAGACTGGATGACTCCGTTGTCGACTCCTGCCCGGGATGTAACACAGCACCCCATACCATTAAACACATCATAGAAGACTGCATTTCACACAACCACTTATGCCAACAACACCATCTACACTCAATGAGAGCTCTGTGGGAAAGCCCGATCGTGGCCATGGCCTTCCTCAGGGACTCGGGGCTGTTCGGCCAGGCAGCTTAAGGAACAACAACAACAACAACAACTAAACAATGTAGTGTTCTAGTCTTCACTCATCGCACGGCAACGACCATATCTACCTCTGGTATGCATACAAACTTGGTTAGGCCATTTATTTGCAGAGATATGAGCATCGGTATATGACGAAAGTCGGAAGTAAACACTGAATTCCTTTCGTCCAGCTTAGGCTACTGACCTAATTATTTTTATCATAAAAACTGAACCACTTGGTCTAGAGACTTAGTTTTCACCAAAAGCAAGACAACGACAACTGCCGCTGGATATATATATATTGCGATGAGCGTCGTAAAAGCGATGGAGCGCGGCCGAGAATAATCATCACTCACTAGGTTAGGCCATTTTTTCATGTATAAAAAAGCGCGCCAAAACCCTGAGAATTCGAAGATATCGCCGGGTTCGGGCTTGGCGGGAGTATTTGAAAAGTGTACAATAGTTCGAAAGGACAGAGGTATTTTCTCAGCCTTTCAGACAAATCCGAATGGCTGAACCATGAATCCGAATTGAAATGCTAGTCCGAAAGTCTTGGAATTCCGAAAGGGTGGAGCCCGAGAGGGCGGGAGTTTACTGTAATATTATTTTTATTAATCTCACCACCACACCCCCAATGTAACAATAGAAAAAGATAAAAATTAATACAAACAGACCAAAAGTAAGCAGAGGTTATACGAGAAATTTCAAATTAATAATGCTTGATTAGAATTATTGAGATCAAATTTTAAAATAGTCACAATAATTGACCTTAAAAAGATTAAATTTATGCAACAATTTACTTGCAACAAAACGAAAACTATAAAGGAGAAAGAAAAGGACATGACAAAATTAGTTGGAGGTGATAGGGTGAGCGGTCAAGGACCTTGGCCGCTCCACCAACCAGCCCGTAAGCCCCCAAAGATAGAAGATAGAGATAGAGAGACGACTGAACAACAGGCAAGAGAAATATTGATGAATAGGAATGAATGGAGAATGAATGTGAATAGATGTGCCACAGGCCGTAGCTCGATTGGTAGAGCATTCGCCTGCTAACCGTGAGGTTGACAGTTCGAGCCTCGGGCCAGCCAGTGAGTTATTGGCAGATGTCAGTGCTGTTGGTGAACGGCGCCGTCTAGCAATCTGTGGCAATTATTCACTAAGTCCCTGATTCATCAGGGCACCCACCCTAACCTTGCTATTCAGCAGGGAGTGTATGGTGGTAAAAACTGCATCATCAACGCGGTCGTAGGGAGTGGGGGTTGGGCGCCAGTTGGACCCTATAATAGTCCGCCAGGCACCCGGCCCAGGGAACCGGTGCATATACAAAGGGCCATGCCTGGAAGTGATGTGGGCGGGCACTGTGATGCGCTCCGCTATGTGTCTGCATGCCGAGACCGAAACTTCTCTGGGAGGTCTGACACCTGGGAGTCTTTTGCTGGTGACCCGAAATAGGCCTTGGTTTCTAAGTCTTTTCCTGGACGACCTAAATGTGTGTGAATTATATTTGATTTTGTTGCTTCTGTTCGAGCTCTGTCTCGAGTCAGCCACCCCCAGGTATGGGGCATGTGCCTGAGTATATACACACATACACAATAATACTAATAGGAAAAAATGTACGTATGTATATAAATACTCAGGCACATACCCCATAGCTGGGGGTGGCCGACTTGAGACAGAGCCCGAATAGGGCACAGCACAATATAAAAACTAAATATAAAATTCACACATATCTAGGTCGCCAAGGAGAAGACCCAGAGGCCTAGATCCATTTGGGGTCCCCAGCCAAGGCACCCAAGTCCCAGACCTCCCCCGAGAGGTTCTGGTCTCGGCAGGCAGACATGCAGCGAAGCTTACCACCACAACGCCCGCCCACCTTACTTTCAGGCATGACCCTTCACAACATAGACCGGCTCCCCGGGCCAGGCGTCTGACGGACCATTAGCTAGTTCACACAAATTAACACATGATAATAGCAACATTTGCAATTGACAGGAAAATAAAATTCAAGGTTTTAAAATTATCTTATATTATCGTGGCAATGTACAGTATTTGTTGTAGTGAAAGGAAGATTCACCAAATGCCAAATAAATATAATCTATGTACACTAGTTTTGCTTTCACAGTTGCTTTTTCTCCTGAACTTGTTAGATATAAAAAAATATTCTAAAACGATAGCATGTAAACACTGTAAATACAATAGGTTTACTTTCATGTCAATAAACATTCAACAGGTACACTACAAAAATCAATAGTTCACCGACAACCTAAATGATAACGCAAGATAAAACACTTTATATTGGCAGTTCTCATACCAACAGAAGTTTCTTAAGAATTTCATATCTTTTTATCAATACCTGATTAAGGTTGTTGTTAAACTATTAAATAAGAATGTACCAAGGCTCTCAAAACACATCTGCATCCAAATCAATCCAGTACAGTAATCCCAAACATTTACAGTAGATAATCCTAATAACAGTAAGTAAAACAAGATCAGGACAAGAACCAAAACTGGAACTTAATAAATTATTTCCCCATCCAGTTTGTAGACTTTACACATTGTAGCAAATTTCAACCAACAATATGACCCCCACATTCTTTCAGATGTGAAGAACAAGAGCATAAAATTGTTTTGACATTAATTTTATCAGTAAAGAAAATAACAGGTAATGATAGTTATCTAATGATGGATACCAGTATTTGTAATTACATATGCAATGCAATTATTTAACATTCTATTGATACTGGTGTTTATAAATAGCTTTAATTTAATGGATAATTTCTACATATACAGGCAAGGAGAGTAACATGCAATTGTATTGCATACTTTACACAGTACTCATCAAGTAACAAGGGTAGAAGTTCTATTTATTTACTTAATACTTCAATTTGGATCTTTATAGCAATTAACATAGAAATGTTAAAGTAATAAGTAGCTAAGCCAAAGGAAGAGAATGTGTGTTCTTGATGACTAATTGTTGATATCTTGGAACTTTTGAAATCAGTATACTGAATAAGATAAGATGTTGATGTGGATTTGTTAGTAACCTCTTCAAACTTCTCCTAGATATACCAGTATATTAACAGTGTTTGGTCAACTCGGTGACTATTCTAACTTTCCGCAAATCCAACTATCCACTCTGGAATTATATTACTGCTTGGGTTCTTCATAGGCAACTTTACGTTCTCCAGGAAAGGTATAACTGTGGCTCTTGATGGAATCTATTACTTCTTGGGTTGGTAGGCAAACTTCCTGCTCTTGAGAACGGTCCACTTATGGCGCTTGATGTAGTAGGAGATGCAGAAGAGGATGGAGAACATGAAGCACGCCTTAAGTGCATACTTCTTGCGGTCGTCGTGTTCAGGTTCGGCAGACCACTTGAGGAACACAGCTATGTCCTTGGCCATCTGGGAGGAGGTGGCTGGGGTCCCATCAGTATACTCCATTGCCTGGAAAACATCAAAGTTAAACTGGTGTCAGACGAGAGCATATAGTGTCGGATGTAACAAAGTGAACGTAATGAACATAATGAACCAATGTCTATTTTAAAATTATTTTTATCTCCAGTATCTTGTAGCTCATAAACTTTTAACAATCCTTTGCTATATAGCACAAGAATAAATAATACAAATTCCATAAAATAACATAACAATTAGCGGATCAGACTCTGATACACTTCACTGATAGAACTGGTCATGTGACACAGGCTTGAGTGAGGTCATGTTACCTTAACTCTCCTCGAACGGGGGGTTTAAACCTTCCCGCCAGTGCTTGATCCGGGTGCAAAATCGAATTCTCATGATAATAGCGCACTTATAAATACGCAAAAGAATGGCCTAACCTAGGTTATATATATATCCAGAGACAGTACTCCTTGTTATCTTGCGATGAGTGAAGACTAGAAAACTGTACAGTACATTAAGCAGTTATTGTGTGAGGTGTACAATGAAAGAGTGTTTTGTCATGTGACTGAGAGTTGTCCGAATGCGGCGATGCAGTAATGATATCATGGCCACGGCTACGGTCTGTTTACATTCGTTAACAATTAATTATTGATTACAGATAAGGGATTATTATTGATTACATCGAATATTCACATGATCTCTGTTTTACCCCCATTTCCATACCTCCATTCCTGCTTATCATTCCTCCTAGATATTTAAGGAAGGAAAGGAAAGGAAGGAAAATTTTCAGAGCAATGTGAAGTATGTGGAAGGTGAGAAATCTTGGAATGAAAGTTAAAAGTGCAATGTATCAAGGAATTGTTGTGCCAACAGTGATGTATGGGGCTGAGACATGGGCTCTGAAGGCAAAGGAGAGAAGAAAGCTGGATGTGATGGAGATGAGCTGCTTGAGGAGTATGTGTGGAGTTAATCGTAGAGACAGATTGAGGAATGAAGAGATACATAGGAGAGTGGGGCAGCAGAAACATTTATCGGCCAGAGTGGACAGAAGGGTGCTGAGCTGGTATGGTCATGTTGAACGAATGGAAGATGAAAACCTTACAAAGAGAATTTGTGAGTCAGATACAAGGGGAGATAGATGGGTAGGAAGACCCCCATTGAGATGGAGAGACTGTGTAAGACGAGCTTTGGGTGATAGAGGAATGACTATAGATCAGGCAAGGGAAGTGTTGTACTAAAAAATTGTGCTTCCGTGCTGACCCCCTGCCTAGGCAAACTCTTTAGTCTCTGTCTCTCCTCTAACGTCTTCCCTTCTTGCTGGAAGTTTGCTCTTATTCAACCTGTCCCAAAGAAGGGTGAACACTCTCATATACCAAAGTGTACACCTTTCCCTACAAGAGGAGTAGGAGTCTCCTCATCGTTAGAAATAGCAAATTTCTCTGAACTTTTCTAAGCCACATCTAAATCTGGCGAAAGCGGCAGCTTTGGCTCCACCACCGGCAGAGATGGTATATCTCTAGTAATGATCAATGATCACTAAACGAAAAGTAAATCAAACTGGTCAATAATACAAATTCTATATAAAATGTGTGGCATGGTGTATGAATGGCATTAGAATGAGGTATGGAGTGAAGCAGGCAGTGTACATACCTCATTGTAGAGAGCCTGGGCCATGCCAATAGCACCACCACTGAAGTAAGGGTTGTAGTAGAGACCTTCCTTAACATCAACACCCGCTGGAGGGTCACAGTAGCCCGTCAGTAGTGAGAAGATGTAGTTCTGGAAGGTAATAGTATAATAAGTCATATACGGTTAACTTGTGCTTGTTCTACTACTGACTGCAATAAGGAGAAAGCATTCAAGAGGTACCAACGCCTTCAAACTCCCGCATTTCGAAATCTTAATGTTTCTGCCTAATATTGTGCCAAATCTGTTCTTCATCTTGCCAAAAACTTTCTAATTCTAGCTCACCCCAAGCTTTCTGGCATCTAGCCAAAAACCTCTCCAACAAATTTACTTCCTGCGTCTTTCCCTCCTCTTTTCCACTCCGACGGCACCATCGTCACTTATTCCTCTGACAAAGCAGAATTCTTCGCTCAAACCTTCGCTAAAAACTCAACCTTGGATGATTCTGGCGCTATTCCTCCCTCTCCACCCCCTTCTCACTTACTTATTATAATGTAAAACTTGCCAAGTATCTCAATCTCTTCCAAAGATGTACTTTCTGCCCTCTCTGGGCTTTAAACCAAGAAGGCGTATGGACCAGATGGTGTTCCTCCTGTTGTACTAAAAATCTGTGCTTCCGTGCTAACTCCCTGCCTAGGCAAAATCTTCTATCTGCCTTTCCGCTAACATCTTCCCTTCTTGCTGGAAGTTTGCTCTTATTCCTGTCCCAAAGAAAGGTGACCGCTCTCAACCCTCAAACTATCGTCCAATTGCTCTCATTTCTTTAAAGTATTTGAATCTATTCTTAATTCAAAATTTCTTGAGCACTGGTCTTCCCACAATCTTCTTTCAGATCGCCAGTATGGTTTCCTTAACCCTAAGCTCTGCGAGGATCTTTCGGAATATTTTATAGTGCGAATGCGATGTTCCTTCCGGAATCTGACACTTAACCCATGAACTGCTAGAACCTGTGCAAAATATAAGGTCAAGATGAGGGAGGGAGGGGGGGATTGGGTATAAAAGGGGGGAGGAGTGGAGGATGTGGTATGAAGAGATGCCACTACTTTCTGTGTCCCCCAATTTTGAACATTTCCCAGCACTAGCATGATATTTGAAGGGTATTTTATACACGCTTAGATACCATGCCATCCGGAAGGAACGTCTCAAATCCTGGGTTAATTCTACTTTTTCCCTCCCCCACTCCCTATACTTCCTCCCTCCTGCCTCAAATACGTTCAGTCACCCTCCTCTAACTCCCCTCTCCCTCATACAGTGCAAGAGAGCCACGAAAATGTATTCAGTGTGGCGAGAGCCTCGAGACAGAGCGAACCTATGTTGCTCTGCCTCCTATGCACTCGATACCCTCCTGTCACAATAATCTGCTTTTTGTCATTGGATATTTGCTCTTTACACCTATTTTCTGGTTCTTCAACGTTTACATGTTCAATATAAAAATAAATACAGGAGTCTCGCAATATTCGCGGATTCACTTATCTGCGGTTGGCTCCTAGAATACTTAAAAATATATAGGAATAATAAAAATAAAGGTTATAAATAGTTTGAATCGGTAACGCCTGCCTAACGTTTATTTACCGATTGACAGGGCTAGGGCGTGCCCTTGTAACAGGGACTTTAATGGACAATTGCTAATAATATTTATTCCGTACTCATAAATTTTGCTACCTTCATTAACTCCTTGATTCTCACATCTAAAGCATTGCATCTGACCCATTCACAATACAGCAGTGTATGACATATGACAATAGGGAAGTTTGTGCCCTTACCTCACCACCGTGTCGAGCAGAGGTGATATAAGAGAGGTCAGGTGGCAGGGCTCCGTTGTTGGCAGAACGGGCAGCCTCGTCGTTGGCATAAGGGCTGGGGAAGTAGTCTGACAACTTCCCGGGACGTTCAAACATATTGCCCTCTTCATTTGGTCCATCTAGCACCTGATATAAAGAAAAATAGAAATAAAATTATATAAATACTGTATCAGTAGATATTTAAATATATAACTGGGAATATAATACTGTAGAAGGATAGTAGAATAGAAGGATTTCAGGTGGATGGGACTCGTCAGTCTTGGTAGGCAACCCATCTTGGGGAGACATACATATATACATACCATTTACTAATACAAATTAATAACTCCCAAACAGTCTTGATACAATCCCAGCCACAAATGCAATCCTCTCATGGTTAAGTTCCAAGGCAAGAGATCACCTTTGGAGTTGACCAGGCAAGGAACACACTCCAGAAGAGGATCTACTCAAACTCAACTCGGAAAAATAAACTTTATTTTAAAAGGCCTGTATACACGCACACATGACAGATATGCAATCACGTGTGAGCCCTGGGCACGCAAAGGTGGCTGTGGAAACAGAAAGGGTTTCCCCCAATCTCTTCCAAGTCTGTACTTTCCACACTTTCTGGGCTTAATACTAAGAAGACGTACGGACCGGACGGTGTTCCTCCTATTGTACTTAAGGGGACATGGGCCAGTTTTCTGGACCACTTTCTCTCTCATGTTTAGCCCCATTAGTTTTCAGATGTTAAGATGTTTGCCCCATTAGTTGGTCGATTTTAAGACCTTTCGCCCCATTTCTACGTCAATATTTAGACCTTTTGTGCTATTTAGGTTTCAAATTTTTCCCCTGGCGAACGATAGTGAGCTTGTAATGTTGGAAGGGCCGGAAAAAATTTCTACCGAAAAATGTACAAATTAATCTAGAAGGGGGATCTAATGGATTTTTTTTTTTTTTAAATTTGATGGAGGTCTAAGGAGGAAACTAGAAAAATAATGAATACATGCAAAAATCGCCTCAAAAAGTGAACTATCCCCCCTTAACAACTGTGCTTCCGTGCTGACTCCCTGCCTAGGCAAACTCTTCCGTCTCTGTCTATCCTCTAACGTCTTTCCTTCTTGCTGGAAGTTTGCTCTCATTCAACCTGTCCCAAAGAAGGGTGACCGCTATCAACCCTCCAACTATCGTCCAATGAGAGAAATTCGCACTAAAAATCCAGATGGCGCTGGGGGTCCGATTGGATTATTTTCGTTTGTGATGCACCATTAAGGTGTTTTGAGGGCTTTCGTGATTTAAGAGGTTTAATACAGTTCGCAAACTTATCTATGACACATAGTTGTGTAGTATATTTTTACTAGATTCATAACATGATGGTTATATACTCATTAACCCTCTCACCACGGAAGGGCTCTTGAACGCCCATAAAAAAGCATATAACAGGTACCCGGAAGGCCTCTTGAACGCCCAGTGGTTGAAAGCCTGTGAGCTTCGTGTGCGAGGCGTCGGTCCGACGCATGTAAACAACAGCCGGCTGGACCGACGCCCCGCATCTCCGGCCACAAGAAGGAGAGCGTCGCTTGTTCGTGTGTGACTGTATGTTGTTGTTAAGTATCGAAAAGTGGTGTAAAGTGGCTGTTTTGGCCATAAAGTTATCTCCAATGAAATCATCATCACAGCTCAACCAGTTGACTTCGAGAGCTCTACTTAATGCCACTCTACAGGTAAATAACACAGCTACGCTTGGGGATGCGCGGGAATGCGGGAAGCAGTCTGATTAACGAATATACGGTAGCCTAGCCTAGACGTTTTTCGGCCAAAACACCCGGGTTTCGAGGAATATATATATAATACATAGCCGGGGCTGGAGGGTTAATGCAGTGAATATATAATAATTAACATAATTTTATACATAAATATCAGCTTCCTGACCTAGAAATTTACTTTCATTCTAATGTGGTGTAATAGGCTGGGCAAAATGCTTAATACTCATTGAAGTATTGTATTTGCTTCCTTTTAGTTACTAACAAATACGTGTTTCAGTAGATATTGGCTGAACATACGGAATTATATTCTTTAGTTTGTAGTATTTGGCAGGTTGAATTTTTGTGCATGTGCACCACTTTCTTTCCTAAAAAACAAGCTCCCATGCGCTTTTAAGTTACCAATTTAATAATCCACTCTCGAATCGGGCAGATAAATAGGCTACCGGCTATATTTCTTATTAGACCAGTGACAGGAAATCAATCAATGTGTATCAGAATGTCATAGAACACAGTCGCAGCAAATTACGTACGTGGAGATGCAGGAAATTCGAAAAAGATGATGCCAACAAAAATTGACAACAATGCCTCTTCCACGGGCGAGGGCTTAGGCGAGGTTTAGGTGATCAGCTGACCGCGGCGTGATATACGAACACAGTGTTGCCAAAGTCTTCATTTGTTCGCACCATTGGTCTAGTTAGGATTCGTTCATAAGCGTAGATTTGCAAGATTGAGGGAAGAACATTTCTCGAAAATCGGCTCCATTCCTAACGATATTCTTGATTTACAGTGTGATGGGGTTGATACTGATAGCCTCTGAAATACTATCCTAACTAACTAAAATTGAGGAAAGCGGAATTGGGCTGGTTCTATATATTATTTAAGTTGTAGAGGTGTTGAGATATCAAGTGTCGAGTAGCTAGGCTACATTTCATACAAACGTTCATCATGGCTTTCTGTTGGTTGGACTATAGGCTACATGTATGGTAACCTATGTGGCGGTGACTGAATAATCAAGTGATTGCTTGTGAGGGGGGATTGGGACATTGATGCAGATTTGATGAGTGCATGATTGTGATAATAATGTATGTGGTTATTTCATTAATATTTAGATGATGTGACACGTAGGCTACTACTCATACGGCCTAAGCCTAGTGATATTTGGGGAACTCTTGGGCTACTTTTTGGAGAGTTTTGAGATGCGATGTGCACTGGCAACCTTGGAAAAAAAATTAAAAAAAAACACGCGCACGCGCGCACACACACACACACACAATCTATAACCGACCATTTTACCTCCATTAACCCTTAAAGAGCGGCACTCGACTTAAGTCGTGCACCAATTTGCAGCAAGTTAGGAGCATTATTAAGGCTTTTAAAGGGTTAAAATAGAGTGCAAATGGCCGGGAGCGCAGCAGGCCACACGTCCGACACCCAGGGCTTACCGCCACCCACTGACTCACGCTCCCTGTGTTCTCGAGAGGCCGGCAGTGTAGCCAGTAGTGAGCATAGCTGGGAAAAATATACAGCTATACGCTAAACTCCCATGTTGGTGGCACCACTGCATGAGAAACCACGAGTGCTACGTAGCTCGTTCTGGTCTCATTTTGAAGCTTTTAGAGCCTAGTTTTTTGCTGAATACATTTCTTTTCATGCAGATACTTGATTGATCATTCAGGAGGGCCTGAATATGCCCAAAATAGCCCAAAACACCCCGCTAGACAAGGGTTAAGGCTATAATCCACATTATATTAAGATTTCCATCTGTGGGAAACAAATATCTACCACCATTACTGCTAATGTGCACATAGATGCACAACAAATGTCAAATTTAACAATGTAAGTCAAGTGGGGAAGAGATGTTGACTGTCTGAGAAGTTTCGTTTAATGACTATTATGGCTAGCGAACACTGGCATCAATTTATGATGCGCATGCCACTTCTGAAACTAGTTAATAATTGTATAATCTAATTTCCAGTAAAGTGGCTAATGCCGATTATTTTATACGTTCATCTCGAGTTTTTATACATATCATTTTTAGGACATGGATACCTATCTATTGAAATATTAATAGGACGACTTTTAGAGCTCTTACCAATTGTTTGTGTAGGCCTAATAGAATAGTTTTTATTTATCATAAATACTTTGTATATTGGACAATATACTGAATAGAATTTGAGAGTAATATAATTATCTGTAACATTCATGACTATAGAAATCGAGTGATATTTTAATGACTGCGATTTATAAATTTCAATTCACTCGATGGTAACAGATTTTGGTTCGGTGCGAACCGAAGCGGGAAAAATAGCAGACAAATGTTTAATTTTCCCCCATTGCTCTCTTTTCTTGCATCTCTAAGATTTTTTTTTAAACTATTCTCGCCTCAAAATTTCTTAAGCATTTATCTTCCCATAAACTACTCTCAGACTGCCAGTATGGCTTCCTTAACCCCTACTGTACCATGGGGTACAGTAATGAAAGCCCCCCCCCGTCCCAAGCAAGGTGGCCAAAATGGCAAGATAGAACAACCTCCCACCTCAAAATATGGAGAAATACTGGCTCTCCCACCCTGCAGAGGCTTGGATATAAGCTGAGAAGTGTTGCCAACTCTAGAGCAGTGCTCAAACGGTTGTGGTACCAGGCACTGCCTGATATTGGCAGTTACAAAGTATATTACTGACAGCTCCCTGCCGTTGCTGGGACTGGGGAGTGATTTATCTACCGACGGCAGGGAGCCGTTACTGGTGATTTTCTTTCTTATCTTACTAACTCTTGGTCATCCTCCATTCGAGACTTCGGTGACTTATTCTGTTGCGCTAGACATATCGAAGGCTTCCGATAGAGTCTGGCACAAATCCCTTATTCCAAACTAATCTCCTACCATTTCTATCCCTCCATCTGTGCCTTTGTCTCGAATTTCCTTTATGGCCGTTCCATAGCCACTGTTCACTACCTCAACCTATCAACTGCGGTGTTCCTCAGGGTTCTGTCCTATCTCCAATTCTCTTCCTATTATTCATTAACAACCTTCTCAGCTGCACCTCCAGCCCCATCCACTTATATGCTGACGACTCTACATTACACTTATCTCACTAGACTTCAACAAAATCATTCACAGCAGGAACTCCAAAACTCAAGAAAGGAGTCCTTAACCCGCAGAGTGCCAGACAATTATTGACCCTATGCATCTGCCAGTGCCAGAAGATTTTTTATTTTTATTTTTTTGGCTAAATCTATCAAGTTGGGTGAGAAAGGAAGGATAATGGTAAAAAAACCACTTCCCTTGTCCATTTTCGCCAGAAATCAGGTCCCCGATGGTCCAGAATGTAGCTGAAATTTTCAGAGTAAATCATCGACTTTTATGGTATCTGAACGTATAGGTAGGAGGGAGGTAGGAGGGTGGTTTGGGGGATGGTGGGGGGAAGGTAGAAGTGTAATTGACCCGTGTTACAAATATGAAGCCGATTGGTGAGGTAGTTTTGCCACCACAGATTTTCCTTTTTTTCCTTTTCTTCGTATGGATACGCTGGAAGTGGGTGGTGGAAGGCGGTTGGGGATGTGGTGGGGGGGAAGGCAGAAGGGTAAGGGACTTGTCACACAAATATGGAACCGATTGGTGCAGTCGTTTCGCCGCCACAGATTTTCCCTTTTTTTCCTTGTGAGGCGACCGATAGTCAGCGAGTGGGTGGGGGGAGGGGGTTGTGTTGGTGGTGGCAAGAAGCAAGAAGGGTAAGGTACATGTGGTAGAAATATGAAAGCCATAGGTGCAGTCGTTTCGCTGCTACGATTTTTTTTCGGCGAGTCCGTATATATACGGACCTGGCACTGGGCGTGACAAGACCCTAGTCCGTATATATACGGACCTGGCACTCAGCGGGTTAAAACACCTATGTTCTGATCATCATCATCATCAATCCGATGCCTCGCTTCCAGAGGAAGCGCCCCAAAAGGGATAGCTATGGCAGAAACTGCCTCCAGGCTCCAAGACATGCCTCCACTGATAAACTCCACAGTGCCATTTCCACTATGTGGATTAACCTATATGGCCCTTAACACTGAAGGAGCAGACCCAGAGCAGTCCCTCACCCGGATGGCAGTTCCACCACTGTTTTGCTATTTTATTTACTCCAGTGTGGCCCTGGCTGGAAGCATAACAAGCACAGGAATTTTCTGAAGATAGGAACAAATGGTCCATTGCTCCAGAAGCTGATTGCACCACCAAAGTGGCGGGCGGTGGGGTCGCCGCATCCCTACGCCAGAGAAAGGCCGACTTGTGCCAATGGGCAGAGAAAATCTTGTTGCTTTCAAAACTCAATTTCTCAATTGTTCTCAATCTGTCTACTCATCACCCCCTTCCAGTAATATGACCTAATCTTCAACAACATACAAATTAACCCTTCATCTTCTCTTAATATTCTTGGTCTCTCTTCTTCTTCTTCTGATCTCTCTTGGAAAAATCATATTACCACTCTAGATAAAACAGCTTCCCCGAAGCTGGGTGTATTCAACCACCTCCTGGGGTTCTCTACCCCTGCGCAGCTTCTTGCTCTGTACAGAGGCACAGTGTATCCATGTATTGAGTATTGTTCACACGTGCCGGGAGGATCCTCTCACACAGCACTTCTAGACAAAGTAGAAAAGAAAGCCTTCCGTCTCATTAACTCACATCCACTCAACAATTCTCTGCAGTCTTTCTCTCTCCGCTGCAATGTTGCATCTCTCTCACTATTCTACCGCTATTACAATAATCAGTGTTCCTCAGAGCTCTCTCAGTGTATACCACTCCCTCATCGTAGAGCACGTAGCACCCGTCTTGCAACACAATCCCACCCCTACTCTGTGCAACTCTCCAACCCAAGAGTGAAACATTATTCTGTCTTTCTTCTATTCAACAGCTGAGCTCTGGAACTCTCTCCCAGAATCAGTCTTTCCCTCTTCCTATGACTTAAATTGCTTCATACTCTGTGTGTCCAGGCATCTTGGGTCGAACATCCCTTGATTTTAGCCCTGTTACTCTTTCAACTCTGGGAGGGGCACTCGCTACAGGCAGTTCTGCCTATTGTATACCTCACTTAAAAAAAAAAAAAAAAAAAAAAAAAAAAAAAAAAAAAAAGCAACCCAGCAGTTATAAGGGAGACCCTGGCTCCAGTACCACACTACCACCTCCAGATACCATATGAGACTGCTGGGAGCAGGACACTGCTCCCAAATACAGTACAGTATTGGCGACTGAAAATAGCGGCACAGGAACAACACACGCATAACACGCAAGTGTAAATCACCACTCTGGGTTTGTTTTTGTCCAAGTAAAGATGTGTTATGTGTGTTATTGGACAATTACATGTTACATCATAGATGTAGTTATAAATTAACCCATTGCCTGCGGGAGACGTTCCGAAAGCCATGGCAATTTACAGGCTTTTAAAGCCTCATAACCCTTCCTCCCCGGTTGTCATTTTAAAATGACACCGCAGCAGATGGCCAGGAGCCCGGGTGTCAATTTAAAATCCGTAAGTTTGAAAGCCTATTAACCCTTCCTGCCCGGGCAGCCTTTCTAAATGACAGCACCGAGAGCCCGGGGGATATGGCCGAAAAACGTTGTAATAGGCTAGCCGTATCTTTGTTATTTTAACTGCTAGAGAATTCGCACACATCTCGAAACGTAGTCCTGTTTCATATCTGTAAATTGGTGTTTAGTAGAGCTCTCTAGGTCAACTGGTGCAGTTGTGATGACGATTTCCGTGGAGAGAGATTCGATGCGATGTTAGCAATATCGGACATTTGCAGACACTAATCTCGTCATAGCATACAACAACAACATTGATCCGACGTCTCCTTCTTGTTTTCGGAGGTGCGGCGTTGCAAAGACAGGCTTTGTTTACATGCGTCGGACGTACGGCTTTCAAAACACGCTTAATAGGCTTTCAAGCTTACGGATTTAAAAATTACACCCGGGCTCCTGCCCATCTGCCGCGGTGTCATTTTAAAATGACAACCGGGCAGGAAGGGTTAACCCTTCCAGCCCAGCTGTCCTGTTATAAGGACACCGCGGCAGATGGGCATGACCCCGGGTGTCTTTATAACAGGCAGTAAGCTTGAAAGCCTATTCAGCTTGGTCTGAACGCTGTGCGTCCGACACATGTAAACAAAGCCGGTCATTGCGTCACCGCACCTCCAAAAACAAGGATAAGGATACGTCGGATCAATGTTGTTGTTGTATGGTATGACGAAATTAGTGTCTGAAAAGCTCCGATATTGTCAACATCGCGGCAAAATTCGCTCCACGGAAATCGTCATCACAACTGAACCAGTTGACTTACAGAGCTCTACTCAACGCCAGTCTACAGATTGGAAACCGCACTACGTTTAGAGATGTGTGGGAAATTTCTAGCAGTTAAAATAATAATGATACGGTAGCCTAGGCCTAGACGTTTTTCGGCCAAATCGCCCGGGTACCAGACACTGTCCTTAGGAGGGGGACACCGGGTCAGAAGGGTTAAGCTTGGTTTGAAAGCCGTGCGTCGAACCGTATGTAAACAAAGCCTGTCGGAGCGACGCGCACCTTCGAAATCAAGAAGTCCGACTTTTGTTGTTATGGTTTTGGAGAACAAGATTAGTTGTTATTATAGTGAGATATTGCTATAATCGCGGAAAAATGTGCTCCACGGAAATTGTCATCACAACTGAACCAGTTGATCTAGAGAGCTCTACTTAACGCCAGTCTACAGATACGAAACACGGCTACGTTTTGAGTTGCGTGTGAATTCTCTAGCAGTTAAAATAACAAAGATAGGGCTAGCCTATTACGACGTTTTTCGGCCAGATCGCCCGGATCTCAATAATGTCCTTAGGATGGCGAGCCCGGGCAAGAAGGGTTAAACCCTGTAGAATCGAGTGCGAGGGAGCGGGAGCGCGACAGGCCACACGTCCTTCCTCCAGCCAGCTGGCCGCGGCACTGAGGAGTCAGAGTCTTGCGAGATATACAGCACTGCCAAAGGCAAATATAGCACGACATTAGCGATAATTGCTCATTTTAGCGAATGTCTATGGCGGGTGAAGCCCGCGAGCTACGAAGCTCGTTTTGGTGTAATTTTGAAGCTATTTTCTTCTAGTTTTTGGCTGAATACATATTATTTCATTCAGAAACTTGCCTAATCAATCAGGAGTGCCTGAATGAGCCCTAATATAGCGGAACTATGACCGCAGCTAAAGTGTTAAGGGTTAGGGAGTCATATAATGCACCAATATAATTCAGATTGGGTTAATACAGACTCAAAAGTTGGTGCACAACTTAATTTAACCCCCCCAGTCTGATATGACGCGATCTCGTATATACAGTAAGTACTTTGGACCAAACACCAATTTTGACGCGATCGCGTATATAATACCGGGCGAAACATGGTGAAACTTATTTTAAACCTAGCAAAGTTATTATATACGCGATCGCGTATATCTTTTCACCAGCGTGCCACTGAAAATCTCAGGATTTATGGGAGGTAACTTACAACACTGTAAGGTAAAAGTATCCCTAAACGAGTAAGGTCTGAATATAGAAATTCCTTAGTTTGACTCGGCCAGTCACGCTGGGAGGTCGCGTAGCTGCAATATTTAAAAATGGCCGCCTGCTGGATATCGTCAAAGAGTGGCTATATGTGATATATGTGATAATATATAGCATTAAAAATTACTGAAATGGGGTTGGATAGCATCAATACATAAGGGGTTAACATATTACGTTCACGGTCGACGAAATAAGATAAGTTCCGGTCAAATTTTTCGATGTAAGGTATCCGCATATGAAAATATTCATATAAAATAGTTTTTGTCGTACAGAGCGGGTTCAAAGAAAATAATAACCTGTAGGCATTGCCGATATACGAAATTAATAAATAAAAACTGTATCGATCCTTTACCCTCCAGCACCGGCTTCGCATTCTGTAAGATATCCCTGAAACCCGGGGGATTTGGCCGAAAAACTTCTCGCCTAGGCTACCGTATCTATTATTTTAACTGCTACCGCATTCCCACGCATCTCTAAGCGTAGATGTGTTTCGTACCTGTAGATTGGCGTTGAGTAGAGCTCTCTAAGTCAACTGGTTCAGTTATGATGACAATTTCCGTGGAGAGAACTTTGTGGCGATGTCAGCCATATGAGACACTTTTCACTACTGAAACAACAACATACAGCCACACAAAAACAAACGACGCCTCTCCTTCTTGTGTTCGGAAGTGCGCGGCGTCGGTCCAACCAGCTGTGTTTATATGTGTCGGACGGACGGCTTTCAAAACAAGCTTACAGGCTTTCAAGCTGCCGGAGCCTCAGAGCCCTTCCGTGTTCCTGGCCCTAGTTTGTTATGGGTGCCTCAGAGCCCTACCGGGTCTGAGGGGTTAAATGATATTTAAATAGAGCATCAAGTGAAGCGAAAATCTTGACCAGTCGGCGATTGTGGCGCACGGACAAAAAGAAATTCTGGAAAAATATAAGTTTTTGTCGTACATTGATGATATACATACCATTGGAAAGCTAATGAAAAAAAGAATTAGCGCGATTTAAAAAATATCCATTGTCTCACATTTGATCGGTGAAAATAAGGGGGGGGGGGGGGGGGAGTGAGGAGGAAAAACCTTGGCGGACGGAACATTTTGATCGACGTATGGAGCCATTATGAATATATTCATATAAAATAGTTTTCGTCGTACAGAGCTGGTTCAAAGAAAATAATAATCTGTATGCACTGCCGATATACGAAATTAATATCTCAAAACTGTATCGATCCTTAACTAATATGTAAATAGAGCGTGAAATAAAGCAAAAAAAAATCCAGTCGGCGAGGGCTGAACACTGTCTAAAAATATGCGGCACATGGACGAAAATATTCTGGAAAAATAGAGGTTTTGATCGTACATTTATGATATTGATACCAATCTTAAGCTAATGAAAAATCCTAAATATTGCTCGCTTAAAAAATATCCATTTTCCCACAATGTATTGGTGAAAATGGGGAGGGAAAGTACGGGCGGACTGAACAGCTACCTTCACCTACGGTGAAATTCCACATAGTATTTATTTTTTTTTTTTTGATGAAATCTTATAGAATAACCTTTCCTCTTCCTGTTCATAAAAATAATAATAAAAAGAACAATTATTATGGGTGAAAACCGACGGTGAATATTTTGTTATGGCATGGATTCTACAAGAGCGAAAAACTATCGCTATAGATTTATTTCTATAAAATCCAATATTGATGATAGAATATTCTAAACACCGCCATCATGTTCAGCGGAAAAAATAGCTGTGATTTAGTATGAAAATAAAAATAAGTTATTTAGTAAGTTTCGGAAATATCTTGAAGTAAAGTGAAAAAACAAAAACACAATTTACAGCAGAAATATTTACGAATATTGACTTTACAGGATAACCATTATAGATACACTATTTTTTGTTGATAGAAATATTGTTGCATAGACTTCCTTCTATCCCGTGATATGTATTTAAATGCAGTTGGGGTGATATTTGTTGATGAAAAACGAGCGATAAGATTATTATGTTGGCCGCGCCTAGAAACTTTTTGGGTGGGAAAATTCGAATTTCAGTGATGTCTGTCCACAGATCAATAAGCAATAATCATCCATCTGAAGGGGTTAATATAATTTATTTCACTGCAACAAACTGCCGGTTGTTGGGTCATTCCGGTTGATAGATTTCCGGATAATAGGTGTTCTACTGTACTGTATATAAAAACATTGTAGTTGGTGATGGAAGTGCACAAGATTCTATCTATCTATCTATTGCCTGACGCCGTGATCCCCGAAGGGGTGGCCACGAACGAACCGCCCCCATGCACCTCTGTCCCCAGTCAGTCGACGCCCCTCCCCCCAACCAGCACCGCCTTCGTTCATGTAGTTCCTCACTCCATCCTTCCACCTCATATTCGGTCTACCTCTCCCCCTCTGTCCCTCCACCTCGCTCTCGTACACCCTCTTAGTCATTCTCTCGCTTTCCATACGTTCCATATGGCCGAACCATCTCAAGTTGTTCCTTTTCACACTTTCCAGCACATCTACCTCCACACCACACCTCCTTCTTACTTCCTCATTAGTCTGTCTATCCCTCCATGTAACTCCGCACGCACTCCTTAAGTAACTCATTTCCACTGCTCTCACTCTTGGTCTGAGTCTCTCAACCAACGTCCATGCTTCGCTTCCGTAAGTCAGTGTCGGGATTACCACACTGTCATGCTAGGACTTCTTCACTTCCATACTGACCACCCTATTTCTTGTTACTGCTTTTAGCGTTCCTACAACCCTCTTCCCCTGTTGTACCCTCTCCCGCACCTCTTCATCCATAGTCCCATCTTTACTCAACACACTGCCCAGATACTTAAAAGAGTTGACGATCTCCATAGCCTGACCGTTCAGCTTCACCTCACACTCTGTGACTTCACCCCTTTCGAAGACCATAACCTTGCTCTTCCCCGTATTTACCTTCAAATTCCGTTTTTCGCACACTGTTCCAAACTCATTTACCAGACCCTGCAACTCCCATTCATTATCACTCATCAGAACTGTATCATCCGCAAACAGCAGTATAGGTAGCTTCCACTCAATTCCCTCCCTTTTCAGCGATACACCAACATCCACTGCTCTTGATAGTATTTCTTTCATAACTCCATCCATATACAGTAAACAACCACGGGGACATCACACACCCCTGTTTCAAACCAACATTCAGGTCAAAGAACTCGCTCTGCTCACTCTCCACACGTACTGCCGCCTTTGCACCCTCATACATGCTCTTCACTGCTTTCAGCAACTTGCCCTCTACTCCGTATATTCTAAGTACTTTCCACAAACCTTCTCTATCCACTCTGTCATAGGCCTTCTCCAAGTCCATAAAGGCAACATACACCTTTTGTTTCTTCTCCAGATACTTCTCCACAACACAATTCAGGGTAAAAATCTGATCTACACATCCTCTTCCCTTCCTAAAACCTCCCTGCTCGTCGCCTATCCATTTCTCCGTTCTCACAAGATTAAAGAGGGTAAATTAGGAGGGTTATATATGCCTTTTCTAAAATAAATTGTTCTACCCACAATTACCTGTTATATAAAAATATTGTAGTTGGTGGTAGAAGTGCATAAGATTAACCCACAAAATCCGGGGGGCTTCGTATGATTCCGATCGCTGTGTCCGGGGCTTTTGGTATAAGCAAACTTTATAATTCAGTAGCTACTGATTCAGACCACCTAGAGCAGTCAATTGTTTTGCAAATTGTAGAACTTTTTGTTGTCTGTAGAATGCCGTTGAGATGACATAGCTACGAATCGTGGTTGCGGAGTTATGATGATTTTAGCGCTGATTTTTAGCCGCGCATTATGCCTCATATTAGGCCTCCCGGATTCCTGCCAATTTTTGTTTTGCCTGATATGAGGTCTCCCGGATTCCGAGGGTTATTATGAGGGTTATAGTCCAAAGATGTAGTCAGATAATTGAAAAAAAAAAAAAAAATGCCACTAAAAGATGCCAATATACGGTAGCTAACAAATAAAAAAAATAAAAAAGTTATTGCTCATTACCTGGATACTCAGTGCCTCGTCCTTGGCCTCAACCTCTGTGTGGGAAACTCCGATCAGGTTACGATAGGCCAGGTACTTCATAGAGTGGCACGCTGCGCATACGTTCTTGTACACCTGAGGGAGAAAAATATTTTAGTACTGCATAGGGTATAAATACTACATACATAAAACCTTAAGACTGAGTGCTCCACACATACGTGCAGTTTCAGTCTCTTGTCCTAATGGCGGTGTTCCAGGCAACCCTGTTAACCCCTCAGACCCGGCTATGTATTCCATACCGAAACCCGGGGGTTTTGGCCAAAAAACGTCTACGCCTGGGCTACCGTATCTTTGTTATTTTGACTGCTTCCGCATTCCCGCGCATCCCCAAGCGTAGATGTGTTTCGTACCTGTAGAATGGCGTTGAGTAGAGCTCTCTAAGTCAACTGGTTCAGTTGTGATGACGATTTCCATGGAGATAACTTTGTGGCGATATCAGCCACTTATCATTACTTTTCACTACTTAACAATAACATACAGGCACACACGAACAAGGACACCTCTCCTTCTTGTGGTCGGAGATGCGCGGCGTCGGTCCAACCGGCTGTTGTTTACATGCGTCGGACGGACGGCTTTCAAAACAAGCTTACAGGCTTTCAAGCTGCCGGAGCCTTAGAGCCCTTCCGGGTTCCGCGGGGGTGTTTTTTATGGATGCCTCAGAGCCCAACCGGGTCTGAGGGGTTAAGGGCTGTTTCACTTGTCAAGTTTTTGGATTCGAGATCGGCAAGTATAGTCCGATCCCAGGTCTTCCTCGGTCCACCCCTTGGTGGATCACAGACCTGCATCTTTTCACCCAATTTTGTTCATCCATTCTCTCTACATGCCCATACCATTCCAGTCTACTTGTACGCATCTTCTCGCTAATACTCTTTATATCTAAGCATCTCCTCAGCTCATCATTTGTTATTCTATCTTGCAGTTTTGCCTCGCACATCCATCTCACCATTCTTACCTCATTACGTTTCATTCTGTCGACATCCTCTACTTTAACGGCCAAAGTTTCTGAGGCATACGTCATTGAACTTCTAACACATGAGGCATACACCTTTCCCTTCAGGGGGAGAGGCATTCTTTTCATGGTCAGAAATGGCAACAGTTCTCTGAACTTCCCCCAGCCACATCTAATTCTAGCGACAGTGGCAGCTTCGGCCCCACCACCGGCAGAGATGGTATCTCCTAGGTAACAAAACTTGTCCACCAGCTCCAGTGACCCATTTCCAAAAGTCAAAGCCACAGGATCATCATTTAATACAAGCTCACCCTTGCACACTACGCACTTAAATTTCTCTATTTCTGACTTATCCTTCAGCAGGGGTCCTTTTACTCTACTAGAGTGCTTACTCCCATGGTGCACCCAACATCGAGAGACGCTAAACCGAATCGAGTTAGCGCCCACACCCTATCCACACACTGCACATGGGTATGCACCGCTCTTTTCCACATTGCCTCGTCTCAATCTACATAACCTTGGTTTTGTTAATATTGACTCTTAAACCCTTACTCGCCATGCCCTCTCTCCATCTTCTGAATTTGGCCTCAGCATCTTGCATATCGTCAGCTATTAGGACTAAATCGTCTGCATAAAACAGTTCACACGGGAGTCCAGATCTAAAATCTCTAGACAGTGCCTCCAAGACCATAATAAAGAGGAGGGGGCTAACACTGAACCCCGATGACCTACAACACGGACTGTGAACTCCTCACTCAGTACATCTTTCACCCTCACCGCAGTTTGCTAATCCTGATACTTATACATCTTCCTTATCACACGCACCAGCCACTCTTCCACACCAAGTTTCCTCATAGCCCACTGAACATCTCTAGGCACCCTGTCAAAGGCCTTCTCCAGGTCTACAAACACAAAGTAGAGATCCCTGCATTTTAGTAAGTATCTTTTCTGTATCTGCCTGACTATGAAGATAGCATCGGTTGTACCACGTCCTGGCATAAAACCAAACTGCATATCATCAATGGAGATGCTTTGCCTGATCAAACCTTCAAAGACTCTCTCACAGACCTTCATGATTTGGTCAAGCATTATCAGGCCCCTATAATTACCTCTATCTAGCGCATCCCCCTTTCTTTAGTATATATTTACTATTACACTTTTTTGCCAATCCTCGGGGATTTTCCCATCTTTAACACACAAAGAGCGGGTGGTAGGGTATTTTACACTGTGCCGCCCAGAGTTTTTTTTTAACCCTAAATAGGGTTGTTTCCATGTTCATTTTCATGCATAAACAAGACCCAGAGCGTAAAACAAGTATCTATCCCTGAAAGGGCGTAAACAGAGCTTTCCAATGACACCCGAACCATCCTTGTACGACCACTGGTTCTCTTGCAACGATCGTGCAACACGAGTGCAAAAAACCTAAAATAAGGTAATTTCCGTACATAATTTCCTGTGTAGCGAGTGAGAGAGGGAGGGTGAGGGTGGAATATAGTTCAGTACGTCCACGGTGGTCGTGGGGAGCGGTCATAAGGTTACTACGCTCGTCCCACCGCTCAGCTCTCTCTCTCAGCAACATTACGTGCTGAAAATGGCACTCGACAGCTGTCGTGCACCGCCACATTGTCCAAATTTATTTAACTCGACAGATATCGTGCGCCGTTGGTTAAGGGTTAATAATGGTGTTTATCAACTCAGTGACTAAGTTGACACCAGTCTCCCCTGAGGCTTTTATCATCTCAGCGACAATGTCAGAGAACCTGGAGCTTTACCGTCCTTCATTTTATTGATTGCGTCACTCACTACAGCTGGTGCTATCAAAGGAGGGGGCCCAGATATTGGTTTTTCGATACTAAGCTGTTCCTTATCCCATTCAAACTCTACATTTAGCAATCGTTCATAGTGTGCCTTCCATGCTTTTCTGCTTTCATTTTCTGCATACACAATCTTCCTATTATCGTTTCTAACACACTGTTCACCTATAATATCCCTACTGTAATTTTTAACTCGCCTAGCTATGTTGAAGATCCCATTGGGATTGTCAGTGTTACACACTTGTTCGAGGACCAGGTACTTAATGACTTTTTTAGCATTGTAAATAACTCTTCTGGCAGTTCGTTTGGCTGCCTGGTATTCCTCCTTGCTGCCTCCCTTCTTCCATGCTTTGAAGCATCTCCTTTTCTCTTTCACAGCATGTTCTACCTCATCGTTCCACCACCAGGAGGTCTTATTCCTGGGGTGACCCTTTGTTTTCCCACAGACTTTGTCAGTGGCAGCGAGAAGATTATGCTTAAGAAATTTCCATTGACTATTTACATCGCTAGGCCTGGCTTCCTTATTTCTATTAATTTCCTCCAGTTCACTATGAAACCTATCTCTAACTTCCTTGTTCTTCAGCAGCCACACTTTCCTTTTGGGCATGTATACCTTCTTGCGCTTAGGATCTCTGTATAAGCTCATGTCGCACATCAGTAGCTTATGCTGGGGGATACATTCTTCGCTCGGGATGACCTTTACATCCCGAACCAGTTTCCAGTCTTTCCTGTTAACCAAGAAGTAATCTATCTGGCTACTGGAGACCCCAGAGTTATATGTGACTGGATGGCTCTGTCTTTTCTTGAACTTCATGTTACATACAACCATGTTAAGTGTAACGCAGGACTCCAGTATACTGTATATTCGCCTTCCAGATTCCTCCTTCCGTAACCATTTCCTCCATGCACTCCCTCGTATCTATCTGCAGATGCTCCCATGTGACCATGCAGGTCCCCTCCCAGGATGTTATTTCATTCTCCGAGAGGCCCGAAATGACACTGATGGTGTCATTCCAGAAGTCCTCTTTTATCTCTTTCTGTAGGCCAGCCTGCGGAGCATATGCAGATATCACATTTAGAATTCTTTCACCAACTTTCAACTTCAAAACAATCAGCCTTTCACTAACTCTCGTAATCTGAAGCACACTTTCCGCCAGCTCTTCAGCCACCAGAACACCCATTCCTCCTTTCGCTTTATCAGTCTCCACCCCCTTCCAGTAGATCCTATATCTTTTCTTTCTTCCAACAATCCACTGTACCCCAGGCCCTTTCCAGAGTGTTTCCTGGGCACAGCAGACGTCCACTCGCCTCCTCTCACATATCTCAGCCGCTTCATGTGCACGCAGATTCAAACTGCCAACATTCACACTAGCAAGTCTGAGATTGTGGGGGGCATTTGTCCTTATCCTGTGCGGTTTTGAATCATCGGACTTACGTTGTTTCTCTTTAGGTTTTGTCATATTCGGTAAATTGGCTGGCAAATGGGCATCACCCCCCTCCAGAACTCCGGCTACAGTCTACCCCGGGACCATTCCCAGCACCTTCCCCCAAGAGATTACAAGGGGGTAGGATCCAGTGGCCTCGGTGCGCCCCACCAGAACCAGCCGCAGGGATGCACCCCGTGCACGTACACGGCACTACGACTGGTCTGGTATTTTTCGCCCAATGACAGGGCAGCCTCCCGGAGGGCTACCACCAGGTTCGGGCCCCTATACTATTGGGCGGAAAAGTGCCAGTCCGGGGAAACGCTACGCACTATACCCTCTGGATCCATTTCATCCAGGTTGGGCCCAAGGCGCCAGGTTCGGGTCCAGAGGGGGCGACATCCACCACCAGTGTGCCGCCATTAGGCAACTTGGAGCTAGAACAATGAAGCCCTGTCACAGCATATGAAAACAATGCCAGCGCCAATAACAAGGCTTCATTGTATAGTGATAGCTGTTGGTCCGCAAGTCTAACTCCATCCCCCCTATTAGTTGCCTTGTACGACACGCAGTAGTATGCGTGAGGCATATTCTTTTTTTCCTCCACCATACTGTAGGTGGAGGTACCCCTGGGGTACGCATGTATTTGCCTGTACCCCTGGCTAGAGCGTCAGGCAGGAATATTTGAATGCCTGGGGTCTGGGAGTTACATTAATATATCATCTTGTATAGCAGGCGATTCTGAAATGAAAATGTACTAGCAGTATAATTTAAAAAAAAAAAAAAAAATATATATATATATATATATATATATATGGCATTTTTTTTTTCTTTTTTACACATTACTACCTACTGGTAAGTATAGGTAAGGGTCTACAACCTAACAGTGGCCCTCCAGATCACCACTTAAATAAAGTGTTTCAAATTATTTAACAGTGGCCCTCCAGATCACCACATAAAGTGTTTCAAATTATTTACAGGTAGCCAGGTGGTACAATTACTGGGATTGACGTAGGGATGCGGCGACCCCACCGCCCGCCACTTTGGTGGTGCAATTAGCTTCTGGAGCAGTGGACCACAGGTTCCTATCTTCAGAAAATTCTTGTGCTTGGTATGCTTCCAGCCAGGGCCCCACTAGGGTAAATAAAATAGCAAAACAGTGGTGGAACTGCCATCTGGGTGAGGGACTGCTCTGGGTCTGCTCCTTCAGTGTTAACCTCTCCACTGCGTAGGTGGGGTAGTGGCCACCCCTCCCTGTGCGGAGGTATTTAGAGTGTTTCCTACACTCAAATCGTCATCGTACCATAAATAGCATTAACCCTTCAAACCCGGCTGGTACACGTGTGTACCATTTTGTTTTGACCCGAGGAACCCGGGTGGTACAACATTGTACCAGTGGTTGAAAGCCTGTGACCTTGGTGTGTGAGGCGTCGGTCCGACGCATGTAAACAACAGCCGGCTGGACCGACGCCCCGCATCTCCGACCACAAGAAGGAGAGCGTCGCTTGTTTGTGTGTGCCTGTATGTTGTTGTTAAGTATCGAAAAGTAGTGTAAAGTGGCTGTTGTTGCCGTAAGTTATCTCCAATGAAATCATCATCACAACTGAACCAGTTGACTTAGAGAGCTCTACTTAATGCCATTCTACAGGTAAATAACACAGCTACGCTTGGGGATGCGCGGGAATGCGGGAAGAAGTCAGAATAACAAAGATACGGTAGCCTAGCCTAGACGTTTTTCGGCCAAAACACCCGGGTCTCGGGGAATATTTATGTAATGCGTAGCCGAGGCGGGAGGGTTAATACTTATCCATATGCGCCTATTTTACGTTGATTATAAAGGTAATAATCTGTTACAGCAATAAAACAAGTGGAAACAGCGTTTGGATGGTCAAAATCGGCGATAGAGGCCGGGAGTTACATAACGTATGGCTCAGGCAGCCTGCCTGCCAGCCAGCCAGCCGTGAAGACGGCTGGAGAGACACTGTTGCGCGGTAGTCTCTCTCTCGCTCTTTCACACGCTTGGTAACACAGATGACCACGCCCTGCTAGCAACTCGCTAATGTTAGCACGAATATATACCTAAGAATAAGGGAATAACAGGGAGAAATGGTGATAATTGAGGGGGGGGGGGGGGGGGGAGGGTGGAAGGAGGGGATGTGGAGGAGTGATATTTGGCATGGCCAAGGGGCAATTACAAAAAAATATACTGGGCTGATTTAAATGGGATTTTTTTAGGCCTTGGATTATATAAGGCTTCCCGCAGCCCACCAGTAAAACTTATATTAATCTTGCCGCACTTGCTGGGACCCTTCCTACACGGTCTGCCTTAGGTAAGGACAGCACGAAAGAAGGGCAAATACCCGGTATGCCTTATCTAAGGCATGAGCTTAATAGCCTAATTAAGCTTGGTCCGAACGCCGTGCGTACGACGTATGTCAACAAACCCAAGCGTTCGTCACCGCACCTCCGAAAACAAGAAGGAGAAGACTCCTCAATGTTATTGTTCTGACGTCATGACGAAATTAGTGTCTAAAAAGCCCCCATATTGGCAACATCTCTGCAATATTGGCTCCACTGAAATCGTCATCACAACTGAACCAGTTGACTTACAGAGCTCTACTCAATGCCAAAATACAGATTGAAAACCGCACTACGATTATAGATGAGTGGGAAAGTTCTATCTATCTATCTATCTATTGCCTGACGCCGTGATCCCCGAAGGGGTGGCCACGAACGAACCGCCCCCATGCACCTCTGTCCCCAGTCAGTCGACGCCCCTCCCCCCAACCAGCACCGCCTTCGTTCATGTAGTTCCTCACTCCATCCTTCCACCTCATATTCGGTCTACCTCTCCCCCTCTGTCCCTCCACCTCGCTCTCGTACACCCTCTTAGTCATTCTCTCGCTTTCCATACGTTCCATATGGCCGAACCATCTCAAGTTGTTCCTTTTCACACTTTCCAGCACATCTACCTCCACACCACACCTCCTTCTTACTTCCTCATTAGTCTGTCTATCCCTCCATGTAACTCCGCACGCACTCCTTAAGTAATTCATTTCCACTGCTCTCACTCTTGGTCTGAGTCTCTCAACCAACGTCCATGCTTCGCTTCCGTAAGTCAGTGTCGGGATTACCACACTGTCATGCAAGGACTTCTTCACTTCCATACTGACCACCCTATTTCTTGTTACTGCTTTTAGCGTTCCTACAACCCTCTTCCCCTGTTGTACCCTCTCCCGCACCTCTTTATCCATAGTCCCATCTTTACTCAACACACTGCCCAGATACTTAAAAGAGTTGACGATCTCCATAGCCTGACCGTTCAGCTTCACCTCACACTCTGTGACTTCACCCCTTTCGAAGACCATAACCTTGCTCTTCCCCGTATTTACCTTCAAATTCCGTTTTTCGCACACTGTTCCAAACTCATTTACCAGACCCTGCAACTCCCATTCATTATCACTCATCAGAACTGTATCATCCGCAAACAGCAGTATAGGTAGCTTCCACTCAATTCCCTCCCTTTTCAGCGATACACCAACATTCACTGCTCTTGATAGTATTTCTTTCATGACTCCATCCATATATACAGTAAACAACCACGGGGACATCACACACCCCTGTTTCAAACCAACATTCAGGTCAAAGAACTCGCTCTGCTCACTCTCCACACGTACTGCCGCCTTTGCACCCTCATACATGCTCTTCACTGCTTTCAGCAACTTGCCCTCTACTCCGTATATTCTAAGTACTTTCCACAAACCTTCTCTATCCACTCTGTCATAGGCCTTCTCCAAGTCCATAAAGGCAACATACACCTTTTGTTTCTTCTCCAGATACTTCTCCACAACACAATTCAGGGTAAAAATCTGATCTACACATCCTCTTCCCTTCCTAAAACCTCCCTGCTCGTCGCCTATCCATTTCTCCGTTCTCACTCTCACTCTCTCAATCACTACCCTACTGTATACCTTCCCTACTACGCTTAGAAGACATATTCCTCGGTGGTTACCACACACTCCTCTTTCCCCTTTGCCCTTATATAGGGGGACTATTATGCCAGTCTTCCAGTCATCGGGTGCACTCCCCTTCTCCCATGCTAGTTTGCACATTTTCCATACCCATTCTATCACTATCTCACCACCATACCTCAACATTTCCCCACACACTCCATCTGTTCCTGGTGCTTTCCCCAACTTCACTCTTTTCATGGCTTCCCACACTTCTGACCTCCTGATCCCCACCTCCTCCTCCACTACTTCTCTTCTTCTCCCTCCCATACCATATCCAGCTATGTTTGCTGGCTCTTCATTCCTTTCATTTAGCAACTCACTGAAGTACTCCCTCCATCTTTCGACTCTCTCTTGCTTCTCGGCTAGCATTCTCCCATTCTTATCTTTCACACCCTTACTGTTTCCCTTGCTACCTTCCCTAACTTTCTTGACTTCTTTCCAGAACAGTTTCTTACTCTCCCTCCATTTTACACTCAGATTCCTTCCAAATTCCTCATCTACTCTTCTCTTACTTTCCTTCACTACTCTCTTCACCACCCTCTTACTCTCCACGTACCTCGCTCGTTTCTGTCTCTCGGAATCTTCATTCCCTCTACTACCCAACCACACTCTATATGCTTTCTTCTTTTCTTCCACAGCTATTCTTACCTCTTCTGTCCACCATGCTGTACCTTTCACTCCCCTCCCTCTTCTCCTCACTCCACACACCTCCTCACATGCTGCACAGATCTCATCCTTAAACACCTTGCTCATCTCCTCCACTTCCTCCATAACTTCCAGGTCGAACCCACCTAGTCGTCTTTCCACTGCTCTCCTGTACTCCTCCCTGACTTCCTCCTCCTGCAACCTCTCCACCCTCCTCACCATTCCACCCTCCTCTCGCCTCCCTCCCGCTCTCCTCACCCACTTCTTTTGTATCCTAACCTTAGCTACCACTACATAATGATCAGACAGACCCCCTCCAATACCCCTATACACCCTAGCATCCATCACAGATTTCTTCATTCGTTCATCCACACATACATAATCAATCAATGACTTTCGTTCCACCACTGTCTTATCTTTCATCGTCAACATCCGTTTCCACGTGTACCTGTGGATCATTCTGTGTCGGAAGAAGGTGTTGGCTATCCACAGCCTCCTTCCCACACATACGTCCACAAGTGCACTACCATTCCCATTCACCTCTGATGGTACCCCCCACCCTCCCACCACTCCCTCAACTTTCCTATCACCCACCTTACCATTCATATCCCCAATCAGAAATATTCTTTCGTTCTTGTCAAACTTCTCCAGGCACGCCTCCACATTCATCCAGAACTCCTCTTTCTTTCTTTCAAGTATATCCTCTGTCGGGGCATACACGCATACAATCACCCACGTTTGTATTCCTACTTTCATTCTCACCCACACAATCCTTGAACCCACAGACCCATACTCTCTTACACATTCCTTCCATTTGCTACTTACAAACAAACATGCACCTTCTCTCGCTGTTCCTTCACTCACTCCAGCACACACACCCATTCCACATTCCCATTCTCTCACATCTGAACCTTTCCATTTGGTCTCTGTCATTCCACATACATCCAGTGGAGCTTCCACTAACACTTCCAGAACCTCTCTCTCTTTTGTTCCATCATTCATGCCACTAACATTCCACGTAGCCATTCTCAGAATGTCCGAAGGCATGTCCTTAGTCGGTCGTGGTTCGTCAACGTTGGTTCCGTCCGCATCCGAGGCTGTTCGTTCGTTTTTCTTTGCTTAGATATTTTTTCCGGGTGGGGGTCGCAAGCCCACCGACCCAACCTCTTTAGTCGCCTCTTACGACACGCAGAAGGCACGTGGGGCATATTCTATTCCCTAACCCCCAGGGGAAAGTTCTAGCAGTGAAAATAAACATAAATACGGTAGCCTAGGCCTAGACGTTTTTCGGCCATATCGCCCGGGTAGGGGCGACCGTCATTGGGTAACACAGCCCGGGTAGGAAGGGTTAAGGGCCATCTATATTATTAAATCAGTTCGTGTGTCTGTTTGTCTGTGTGTTCTTAATAGGCGGCTGCAGTTTTGGACCTGGGGAGCTGAAACTTTGCATGTGGGTGTCAATTGACCTGGGTCAGGTCATAGAGGGGGCGAGGCCACGATCGGAGGTTGTTTCGAGGCCGAAATTGATTTTTTTTTGAAAAAGATTGCCGTTACGGGCAGGAGGCCTCCGATCGAAAAGGTGTATGGAACAAAAGTTGTTCGCAGCCCCCCAAAATGGGTTTACGGATGAGGTCAGATCCAAAATCGGAGGTCATTTAGCGGCCGAAATCGAGGTCGCCGTTTAATGAGGCATAGGGAGGTCGAGGCCGGTGATTATGGTAGTAGTAGTATTGTGATGATTGTGGTAGTAGTGATTGATGATGGTGATTATGGTAGTAGTAGTGGTGGTAGTAGTGATGGTGATTATGGTAGAATTTAAACCCGGGCAACGCCGGGTACCCCTGCTAGTATAGGTTAATCCACGTAGTGGAAATGGCACTGTGGAGTGGGTCAGTGGGGGCATGTCGAGAGCCTGGAGGCAGTTTCTGCCATGGCCATCCTTTTTGGGGCACTTCCTCTAGAAGAGAGGCATTAAATTGATGATGATGATGATGCCCTCACTGATACTGCTACAGTACCAAGAGTGCTACCGGTACCTTTGGATGAACCCCCAGGGGGTAAGGGAGCCTTCATCTAATGTTTGCATGTATATACTCAGGCCCAATCTCCACTTTTTGGGGATGGCCGACTCAAGACAGAGCCCGAATAGGGACAACACAACAGAAAACAATGAACACACATCTAGGTCATCCAGAAGACCCAGAGACCAGGGTCCCCCGACCACCCGGAGAGGTTCCGATCTCAGCAGGAAGAATTAAAGCGAAGCCCTACCACCATTCTTCCAGGCGCACCCTTCATATAAACCGCCTCCCGGGCCATGCGCCTGATGGACTATTATCTAGTCTAACTTGCGCCCGACCCCTTCCCCCAAAAGACCACTTGTTCACTCATCTATTCACAAGCATTCTCCATTCATTCCTGTTTATTACCACTTCCCTTGCCTGATCTTCAGTAATTCCTCTATCATCCAAAGCTTGTCTTACACAGTCTCTCCATCTCAATGGGGGTCTTCCTGCCCTTCTATTTCCCCTTGTATCTGACTCACATATTCTCTTTGTAAGCCTTTCATCTTCCATTCGATCAACATGACCATACCAGCTCAGCACCCTTTTTTCCACTCAGGCCGACAAATGTTCCTGCTGCCCCACTCTCCTACGTATCTCTTCATTCCTTAATCTGTCTCTACGAGTAACTCCACACATACTCCTCAAGCAGCTCATCTCTATCACATCCAGCTTTCTTCTCTCCTTTTCCTTCAGAGCCCATGTTTCAGCCCCATACATCACTGTTGGCAGGAGGAAAAAAAGAATATGCCTCACACATCCTACTGTGTGTCATACAAGGCGACTAATAGGGGGGATGGCGATAGACTTGTGGACCAACAGCCATTACTATGCAATAAAGTCTTTATCTTAGCACTCTCTTGGTATGGCACTGCCGAGGCTGGTGGGGTGCGGATAGGTGCCACAGGGGACTGAGTCTTACCTGGGCGCTGTTTGGTACCACACCTGTGTCGGCAACAGTGTTTGCATGTTGGAGTAGTGTTGGGGCAGGACTTTGTTTTTCTATAGTCCAAGTTGCCTAATATACAGTAGAGTCTTGTTATGGTGCTGTCTTTTTGTAACACTTAAGGCTGGTGTGGTTGTTGTTGTTCCCTAAGCTGCCTGGCCGAATAGCACCGTGTCCCTAAGGAAGGCCATGGCCACGGTTGGGCTTTCCCACAGAGCTCTCAAGGAGCGTAGATTGTGTTGTTGGCATAAGTGGTTGTGTGAAGTGCAGTCTTCTATGATGTGTTTAATAGTATGAGGTGCTGTGTTACAACCTAGGCAGGAGTCAACGACGGAGTCATCCAGTCTCTTCTGATAGCTCAGAAGGGCTGGATGGTGTCCGCATCTCAGCCTGGCTAGGTGGACTCTGTCCTCGCGAGGACGAGAGGATTTAGAAGGATGGATTTCGGGAGGTCGTGCCTGCAGCTGCGTGTTGTCTATGAGTGAGTGGATGGAACGGTGAGATATATGAGTATGGATGTGCTTCTGGAAGCTGGTTTGGGGTGGTCAGGGAGGGAGAGAAGATAGTATTTGTGTGTGATAGCGTGTGCTAGGTGTTGCTTTAATTCTTGGTGTCTGGTGTGGTTGCAGATACTGCAGGTGCAAGTGCTGCAGGGGGATTCTGTTGAGTCTTGCTGAGGCACGGTTAGCACTATACCACAGTGATGACTTGGTGGGGCAGTGCTGTGGCGGGACTTTATTGTACTACAGTACACTCCAACTACTGAAAGGCAACCCCGTCTGAGCCGTTACAATGCATGTAATGGAAAAATTATGCTAAACCATTGTATGTATCCAAGTACTTTAAAATATATCAAGCTCCCAAACCACTGTACCTCATAGCCGCGTCTGATGGAAGCGTGGTCATAGGAGGAGAAGTAACCGTCGTGGGACCAAGGGAAGTTGATGGTATGCAGCTCCAGTTCCGAGGCCTTCACGGACTGGTTGAGGGCATAGGCCAGACTCACTCCACCGGCACCCACCATACCAAGGGCCGCTGCCATCTGCGGAAACACGGATATTTAAATCTTTACAGTACCAATATAATGCCAATATTATGAAACATCAACACAGAACATATTACCTTCAATAACACTATAAAACAACTCATTGCTTTCAATAACACTATAAGAGTCTATATTCATTATGGTAAATCTAAAAATTGTCATCCCTAGCCTCTTGTAACTCTGGGAGGGCTACACTAAATAGGCTGTAAATATCCACACCTATTTAATGAAGGACATTTCAAAAATGGTTAAAATATAATTACGGTATAGGCTTATTTGCTCAAGCTTTTTTGGAGTTATGAGCGGTTGGGGTGTCAGGATATCTAGACTCTAGTCACATTGTATAGAATATAGTCACCATATAGGTAAACTGTTTAACACACTATCTACAAAATTAATGTCAACACAGGGGCATAATTTAATTTCTCCTTGTGAGGGTGGGGTGGGGGGGCAAAGGCTGTTTAGGAGGCCCCCCTTCCTCCTCACAAGGGTGGGCTGGCGAATAAAGCAAGCCTAATAAGCTGGGGGGAGGGGGGGGGATTTTTTTTTTAAATATTAAATTATGTACAGTCGAGGTTAATAAGTGTTGTCAGATATTTCACAAAGTTTCGGACACTGACTAATACTCTGAGGGATAAGCGCTTTTCCCAGTAACTATAAAGATACCAATAACACTTGTTGAGCGAAAACCACTGGAATCTATAACACTTAATACCCCTGATTGTACCATACTTTAAAATGTAAACAGTTATAAATTTTCAATCAAATTTATCTATCCTTCATCTGAGCTTAATATATATATATATACAGTATTGCTTGATCCCCGAAGGAGTGGTCACGAACGAAACGCACCATGCACCTCTGTCCCCAGTCAGTAGACACTCCTCCCAACCAGCACCGCCTTCATCCATATACTTCTTCACTCCATCCTTCCACCTCTCTCTCGGTTTACCTCTCCCTCTGTTATTTCACCTCGCTCTCGTACACCCTCTTAGTCATTCTTTCGCTTCCCATACGTTTCATATGGCCGAACCATCAAGGCGTTCCTTCCCACACTTTCCAGCACATCTACCTTCACACCACACCTCCCTCTTACTTCCTTATTCGTCTGTCTATCCCTCCATGTAACTCCGCATGCACTTCTCAAGTAACTCATTTCCACCCCTCTCACTCTTGGTCTATCCACCAACGTCCATGGTTCGCTTCCGTAAGTCAGTGTTGGGATTACCACACTGTCATGCAAGGATTTCTGCACTTCCATGCTGAGCACCCTATTTCTTGTTACTGCTTTTAGTGTTCCTACAACCCTCTTCCCCTGATGCACCCTCTCCCACACTTCTTCATCCATACTCCCATCCTAACTCAGCACATTGCCCAGATACTTAAATGAGCGGACAATCTCCATAGTCTGACCGTTCAACTTCACCTCACACTGTGGCTTCACCCCTTTCGAAGATCATAACCTTGCTCTTCCCCGCATTTACCTTCAGATTACATTTTTCGCACACTGTTCCAATCATATTTACCAGACCCTGCAACTCCCATTCATTATCGCTCATCAGAACTGTATCATCAGCAAACAGCAGTACAGGTAGCTTCCACTCGTTTCCCTCCCTTATCAGCGGATGGATGGGACTCGTTAGCCTTGGTCGGCAACCCATCTAGGGGGACACCTTATAAAAATCCGGGTGGATGGGACTCGTCAGCCTTGGTCGGCAACCTGTCTAGGGGAGTAAACCTGATACAAATCCGTACTGCTTATCTAAGTGTAAGGCAGGTAAGTGGATGAACTAGCCGAACACCACTGTAGAAAAATAGTGCTAACAAGATACATATAGGGCCTCGAAGTCGGACGGAGCCTAAATTGAGTGGTCAATCCTGTAAGTCCTTCAGTAAACTGGCTCGGGTTGTCCCTCTTACAGGGGATAGGGCAGCTTGGGGCCTTCTGTGTATGGCCACCCTCATTAAGGGGAGTAAGGCATCCGGCAATAGATAGATAGATCAGCGATACACCAACATCCACTGCTCTTCCTTGTATTTCTTTCATGACTCCATCCATATATACAGTAAACAAACCACGGGGGCATCACACACCCGTTTCAATCCAACATTCAGATCAAAGAACTCGCTCTACTCATTCTCCACACGTACTGCCGCCTTTGCACCCTCAGGTCGCCCAATATGCGAGTTCCGAGTACGCGAATTCCCTAATACGCGAGAGGGGTCGAAAATAACCAAAAACTTTGAATACATAAGAGGTACAACTAATACGCGAAGCGAGAGCGAAGAAGTGGCCAAATCCGCCATTTCCCGCTTAGTAAGCGGGTGTGGTCTAATTTTAGCGAAACGTATGGCACTTAATAGTGTGAGGGAGGCCCAGGAAGTTCCTTCCTAATACACGAGGTCGTGTGTCGCCCATAAACTCGCGTATTGGGGGTCCTGACTGTATACATATATACAGCTCGGTCCCGCATAGTGCGAGAAATTGGTCGATACAGTGCGTCGCTATGTGAACAACGTACAGTATCATGGGAAAAAACGTAATTGGTCGATCGGTCCTCCATATAGCACACATATCTTTCCTTATATCGTTATTTATACTGACACAAACATACCAATAAATTTTAATGGTAAATATAGCATATATATGGTGAATTAAACCTTTCCTTACCTTAACCCTCCTGGCCCGGGCAGGCTCTCAAAATGACAGTGTGGGCTACCCGGGCGATCTGGCCGAAAAACGTCTAGGCCTAGGCTACCGTATTTTTGTTAATTTAACTGCTAGAAATTTCCCACGCATCTATAAATGTAGTGCGGTTTCCAATCTGTAGACTGGCATTGAGTAGAGCTCTCTATGTCAACTGGTTCAGTTGTGATGACGATTTCAGTGGAGAGTACTTGCAGGCGATGTTAGCAATATGACGATCTTTTCACTACTGAAACAACGACATACAGACGTACAATAACAAACGAGTCTTCTCCTTCTTATTTTTGGAGGTGCGGTGACGTAACGATCGGCTTTGTTTACATGCGTCGGACGCACGGCGTTCAGACCAAGCTGAATAGGCTTTCAAGCTTACAGATTTTAAAATGACACCCGGGCTCCTGCCCTTAGTTCGTGGTGTCATTTTAAAATGACAACCGGGCCAGGAGGGTTAAATTCTACACTTGATATGATCACAAACCCGAGAATGTGAGATAACAGTATGGGGTAAAAAATGTCTGATTGACCAGCCTCCCTCCATGCCCAAGCTACTCAAGCACCAGTGATGCCATGAGTCAGGCGGGAAATATATCGCACTGTACAAATTTTGGCCGCACTAATAGAAAACTCCCCGGATTTAACCCATATTGCCACTCGACTCGCAATAAAAGATCGTATTCGCATTGGTTGATAATTTTGTGTTTAATATTTTCATTGCTCGCACTAATAAAAATTCGCACTATATATATATATTATAGGTTTGATTCCCAAAGGGAAGTAGAGAAAACCTAATATTTAGTAGGGCCCCATAATCATTGACGACTTCGCCTATTAGTAATAATAGTCTCCATTCAACATTCTGCGCCAGCATTTTGAATAGCCCACGCGGAAGTATCATGGAGTACTCGTCATAAGTGCACGCTTAATTCCCTCATGGGATCGTCATTTTGATCGGGTACCCTACAGAAAAAAACTGTGTAAAAAAGAAAAAAGAACTTAATGTCTGTTATCATATGACTTGCCATATTTGTGGATTTCTCATGCTTTGCTTTCCCGACACCAGGCCCCCTAGCGGCCATCTTCGTCCTTCACTGATATACAGTACCAAGAATAAACTATAGAAATCAGCGAATGGGAAGTGGGATGGTTGGGAGGGCCCGAGTCGTCAATGATTACGGGGCCCTACTAAATATTAGGTTTTCTCTACTTCCCTTCGGGAATCAAACCTATAATTTAATAGGGCCCCTTCATCATTGACGACTTAGCCTGAATATCAAGACTGGAGGCGGGACATTCGCAAAATATCCTAACCTTAGGGAAGAAGAATCCAGATAACATTTTCTTAAGTTTTATTGTATGCAATACAAAAATAGAAAAAGGTATAAAAGATTTGCTAGCAGTGCGTGGCATTAAGAAACTGCTTGCTCATGGTCAGATCGTTGCAATCGATCGCATGCATGAAAAAAAGGGTTGACACGCATGTGTCCTGTAGAACTATAACTCTGCAGTAGTTATTCGTTCTCTCCTTAAACTAATTGTACAGTAATATTTTTGTACACTTTGGTAAAACAGACATAGTTGCAACTATGCGATATATCTTCTTAAAATTTAAAAACAAATAACTCATACTGGACTGTAGAACCCGTCCTATCACAGCTCGTGATGCATCACAATCTCCAAGGGTACAGGGGGGGATATGGACTATTCCGCACCCCCCCCCCCTTTTTAAAACAACACGACATATAATATAACAATACCTACTGTACCCGTTGCCGTAAAGCTACACAGGTACGCTTTGGTTTATCTAGAGCAACAGACAGGTAGCGTGTAAGGAACGTATGATTGGAAGCCCAAAGTTGGGTTTTAGCAATATCATCAATCGAAAAATTTTGCAAAAAATCTGAGGGATACTGCCCATTTCGTAATATCGTGAGCCCTGCCTATCACGCCGGGATTGCTTTTCCTGATAACGTCGACAAGTAAGGAAGCTAACTTCCGTTTTGTAACATGTTTACCTGTCCGGTTAACCCATAAAGCACCTGGTTGGCGAGGTTGCGCAGCCCTCATGAACTTTGTGAGTGCTTGCACAGGACATAAAATGTGATGAATGAGGCCTCTCTTTAACCCCTCCACCCCGGAAGGGCTCTTGAACGCCCATAACAAACTCGGCCCGCGCAACCCGGAAGGGCTCTTGAACGCCCATTGCTTGCGTGCGTGCTTTCGAATGCCGCGCGTACATTTTCGGTATCGTGGGACGGTAGGTGGCGCCACCAGGCGTAAACTACGCCACAGCAACAGTATCTACCCCGACGCCATCATGGACAGTACGCCAAATAGTGATTCCGCTGTGTCCGATACCGTGCTTCCTACGACGCCCTTGCTAGTTCGTCGCGCCTTACCCCGACGCCATCGCCTAAATGTGTTATCTCCCGGAGGTATTGAGACGACATTGAGACTTTATGAGCGAGCTGATGCCAAGCATAATGTTGATGATGAAGTCAGTGACGACTCCAGTAATTATAAGTCGAGTGATTATGGCCATGAGAGTGAGAAAGAAGAGCAATTCCTGGGATTTGCGAGAGAACATGACAGTGATGAGAGTGATGAAGGTGATGTACCAGTTGTTGAGGAAGCTGGTTTACCTAAAGACAGTGAACTTGAGAGAGTGAGTGAGTGGGAGAGTTCAAGGTCACTCACCAAATTTCGCATAAGTGACACGACGCCAAGCCCTTCCCCAGGTAAATCGCCTTTCAAGCTACATTTGTATAAGCAGAAAATACTTGAGAAGGCGGCCGCGGCAGCTAGGGAACAAGCAAAACTACTTGGTGAGGATGAGGCTGTGAGTGAGGGTCAGCGTGGTGACCCTTCTCGTCCGCCATTGTCTCCCTTATCTACCCACGCCACCCAAGATGACCCGGATGCCCCGCATTCTTCCCCACCACCCCCACCATTGCCAAGGGTTGAGGACCCCACACTTTCGGCCTATTTGCCTCCTAGGTCCCCCGACAGGAGACATACTGCTGCCGAAAAGGGGAAAGGTAGGAAATATACCAAAAAAATTAAGAAAAGTAAGAGAGTTTTGTTCCCGCGGCGTCCCCCAGCCATACGTCCCCGCAACTTTCCCCACGGTCCTCCCCACCTCTCCCGCCTTCAACATGTCTTCCTGAAGAAGTCTTTGAGCTCGCATCACCAATACCTGGGCCTAGTGACAGTGAAACATTGCTTTCTGTCACTCGTCGCAGGCCAAGGAGCCCAGGACCTCGGGGGGACACAGCCTCACCTGCCACTCCTTCCCCACCTCGCCCACCCGCACGCCGCCCACGCATCACTGGTTTCCCGCCAGATTATGTGGGGGCCACTGATGATGAAGGGCACCTCTCTGAAGACTCTGGCCATGATTACATAGGTCCACCGTCAGGGTAAGATGACCACTCTGACGATGACTATATGGACATCGACGACCTTCGACCCATCCGCTTGGCCCGGCGTCGTGCTGCCCACCGCCCTGCCGATGCCCTCGCCGCCCTAGGGCGCGCGCCTCCCGAGTTGGCCGTGGGCGTGCTGGGCCACCAGCTGGAGCTCCTCGTCAGCGTAGACAAGACCCATTCTACGTTTTTCAGTGGCAAGACGTAGTTGATGAGGATGGATACAACCCTGATGTGCCAGCTTTTGATGAGGTACTGGAGGGTAATTTTCCTGCAGGCCCCAATGCTCCACCACACGAACTATTTGAGGCCTTCTTTGATGAGGAGGTGGTAGGCTATGTTGTCAAAGAGACAAATAAGCAGCACCAATTCCAGGTCCACTTTTTGGGCAAGGTGACCAAGGGCCACATGAGGCAGTGGACCCCAGTGACTCATAAAGAGTTCATGGTGTTCCTGGCACTCACCATGCTAATGCCTCATGTCAAGAAGCATAGGTTGCCTGACTATTGGATCACCAATGATCTGATATCCACCCCTGCCTTCGGGAAATATATGTCTCGCGAGTACCTTGATATCCTCGCAGCGCTCCATCTTGTCACCAACCTTGACGTCCACCTCCCAGACAAGCTGTGGAAGATTAGGACGTTGTACGAGATGATGCGAGAACGCTTCACCTCCTACTTCAAGCCCTTCCGCAAGGTCGTCATTGACGAGTCTCTTGTGCTGTTCCGGGGAAAACTCAGCTTCCGGCAGTACATCCCCTCAAAAAGACATCGCTTTGGCATAAAATTCTTTGTGCTGTGCGACTGCCAAACTGGCTATGTCCTGGACTTCCTGGTCTACAGCGGGAAGGAAGGGGACTTGCTTGTGGACCCCCTCATTGGCTTTGGCGGAGCAGTGGTGCAAGCCATGATGGACCGCTACTTTCACAAGAATCACGTCCTCTACACGGACAATTATTACACGTCCCCCACTCTCTCACAGTACCTGCATGAGCGCAAGACAGGGACTGTAGGCACAGTACGAGGGAAAAGGAAGGGCATGCCACCTTTCCCTCCAAAGACCAAAAAAGGTGATGTGTTCAAGAAGAAGTCGGGGCCCATTCTGGCTATCCACTGGCACGACCAGCGGAAGGTCAACCTCCTGACCACCATCCACAAGGGGGAAATGGTGGAGACTGGCAAGGTGGATCGCCGCACCCAGGCCAGGGTGACCAAGCCCGATGCTGTCCTGGACTACAACATCAACATGAGGCTGGTGGACAAGTCCGACATGCAGATAGGCTTCATTGACTGCCTGCGTACCTCGTGCAGATGGTACAAAAAGTTCTTTCTGCATATGGTGGACATGTCAGTTCTGAATGCCTACAATATATACAAGCTTCGGAATGTGAACACACCCATGAAGTTCAATAGCCTGCGGAGGTTCCAAAAGCAGGTGTTGACGGAGCTCCTGGAGAAGTATGCTACGCCACAGAGGGCAGTGGCACATCCTGGGCCCGCCGTTATTGACCGCTTGCAGTGTGCTCAATACTTGATTAGGCACAGGCTTGGTTCCCTGCCTCAGAATGAATCAGGAAGAACACAGCAGAAGCGGTGCCATGTCTGCTACAACAGCAGGGTGTGGAGTGCAAGGTGGCACTCTGTGCTTTAGAGTGCTTCTTTGATTACCACTCCAAGCTGGAGTTCTAATAATCATACTGAAAGTGCCAAATAAAATGACAATATGTACACTATATATATATAGGCAAAAAGTGGAAGAAAACCAATTTAATGTTATACAAAAGTCATGTATTATGAGAAAATTGATACAAATACAATTACACCATAATAATATGTGAAAGTGACATATGTATATACCAAGTGACATTCATATGATTAGAACCTATAGAAATATAGAAATCAGTGAAAAAAGACAATAAATTGTATATAAAACGTTTACAAATCATATAACTAAGTGAAAGTGACACAAGACCTAATATTTGATGGCCAAAGTATAATAAACACCTGTGATAACGAATAATCAGTGCCTAATACAACAATAACCTACCTCAATTACTAATAAAATGTACGGTATCGAGTGAAAATGAGCATTATCAGTGACAGTGACACTCTCTAAAGCATATTTGTCAAAGTGAAAGTGACACAAGACCTAATATTTGATGGCCAAAGTATAATAAACACCTGTGATAACGAATAATCAGTGCCTAATACAACAATAACCTACCTCAATTACTAATAAAATGTACGGTATCGAGTGAAAATTAGCATTATCAGTGACAGTGACACTCTCTAAAGCATATTTGTCAAAGTGAAAGTGACACAAGACCTAATAATTGATGGCCAAAGTATAATAAACACCTGTGATAACGAATAATCAGTGCCTAATACAACAATAACCTACCTCAATTACTGGCGATGGGCTGGTCTATCAGAGTGAGAACTGAGCTGACTGTTCCTTTTACTTAAAGTGACGGCGTCTCTTCGGGAATAATCAGTGCCTAATACAACAACAACACCTCAATTACTAATAAAATGTACGGTATCGAGTGAAAATGAGCATTATCAGTGACAGTGACATTCTCTAAAGCATATTTATCAAAGTGAAAGTGACACAAGACACAATACTTGATGGCCAAAGTATAATAAACCTGTGATAACGAATAATCAGTGCCTAATATAACAATAACCTACCTCAATTACTAATAAAATGTACGGTATCGAGTGAAAATTAGCAATATCAGTGACAGTGATACCCTAATAAACATACTTTATATAATTGGCCTCAAAATAACTATAAAAATATCAAATAAACATCACATTCTCAATATCAAACACTAAAATCGTCTAAGGGAGATAAATACTTTGGCGCGACGAGCGGCTCGGTGCGTCGTAGCCATGGCCGGGGCGACGCGTCCGAACGCGGGAAGAATTTGCCGCCGAAAAGCACTCGTCTTCCCGCGCTCACCATTATGCAACCAGAGGGGCTAGAGACCTCTACTCAACGCCATTCGACAGAGGAAGGTTTGTGGAACATTATTTTTATTCATAACATTACATGCCATATTCATTGAATTACAGAGGAGTTAACATACCCCAAAGATCGTCAAAACACCCGGTACCACAGCACAGTCGCGAGCTATAGCCCCCGGGGCTGGAGGGTTAAGGCTGGGACGGAAAATTCAGAAAAAACATGGTCCGAATGTTCGTTCTTAGCAATAAAGGAGGGAGACGGCGCGATTTGAACATGGTCGTGCAGTCTCCCAAACCTGAGACAGTTTGGTTCGTTGCTCATCGCCGCCAGCTCAAACACCCGGTTTCCGGTGGCAAGTGCCATGAGAAAGACAGCCTTTTTCAAAAGTGAGTCAAAATCCGGTGCATTATTATACTTGCGCGATTAAAGCAGTTCTAAGGCTTTATCAAGGGACCAGGTGGGCATGAGCTGGCGGGGAGGTGGACGAAGCTTGAAACACGCCCGCATAGAACCTTTCTCCTCCGCCTGCAGTATGGAAAGGCCGGTGAGATCAAGGAAGGGGGTCCTAATGGCAGACAGATGATTTTTTAACGTTATGACCGAAAAAAATTCTGCTTTAAGAGATAGTCTAAGTACTGTACTTGAAAATTAGGGCTCCCGAGGCAGTCGTTTGCCCTGACTCAACAATCCAGGTTGTAAAAGTTTTCCAATGAGATTGATATTGTCTCCTGGTAGACGGTGTGTACTGATTCATTAGTTTCTTAGTGACACTTGGCCCAAATTGATTTAACCATTTGGCATAGTAAATGTCCATAAGGCAAAACTGAGCGAGGTCCGAAGGTTGCCAATCGTTTCCAAGTGGAAAACGGAGACCGGGAGGGACACCGGGGTCCTGCACCACTGTTGCAATTGGTGGTACCAAACCTGGGCCGGCCAAAGCGGCGCGATCAAAGCTACCCGGCCCCGGTAATCCCTCAGTTTGTGAATGACTTTGCACATTAACACAGAGTCTGGCGGCGGGAACAGATAGATTGAGGTCCACCTGTTCCAGTCCACCAGCAATGAATCGGGTCCCCCCGCCGGGGTTACCCCATGACGTGTAAGAAAGAGAGGGAGTCTGTGGTTCTCTACTGACGCAAACAAGTCCACCTGTGGACGGGCCGGCTTTGCAATCATCTTGTTAAAGATAGCCTGTTTGATTGTCCATTCTACTAGAGTGCTCCGCCGGCGAGAGAGAGCGTCTGCCCAGACGTTCGCCACGCCGGGGAGGTAGGTGGCATGCAGGGAAATCCCCAGCGAGTCGGCTAGGGTAAAAATTTGTTCTGAAACTATCAACAACTCTTGTGACCTCACTGAGCCTTGTTTCTGAATGCAAAAAACTGCGGTCTGATTGTCCATTCTGAACGCTATTGATTTGTTCTTCAATGTCCTGCCGTGAGTTTGGAGAAAGAACAGGGGAACTAAAAGCTCTTGCTTGTTGATATGTGATTGGCCTAGGCTTGACTGATACCCCCAACCTAGGGTCCCCGAGGCGTCTGTGTCTACCCATACCGTAGGTGGGGGAGAAACCCATGTTACGACCGAGTAGAGGACTTCGCGCTTGGTCCAGGCCGATAGTAAGTTGTAGATTAATGGATGAATTGGCCATAATTTCTTCTCCGGCATGAGAGGGAACACTTTGTTGCCTTCCAGGATTAATCTCTTGGCTTTCAATCGGCCCAACTTGACAGTTAATTGTACCCAGTTGAGAGAACCGATCAGGGAATCCCACGTTTTCCTGGTCGTATCCAGACTGTGGAGGAACCGGAACAGTTTCCTGCGAAACCTGCTGCGGTTGTCCACACTCTGAGTAAGAGTCAGAGCGTAGGTGTCCCAGACCAGCCCTATCCACTGAATAGTCCTTGAGGGTACAAGGTGCGACTTTGCCAAGTTCACCTTGAACCCTAGGGTTTGTACATGAGCTAACACTTGATTTACATGGTCTTGACATAATTCTAAAGAGTTCGCCACTACTAGCCAATCGTCCAGATACCAAAACACCTGTATGCCTCGAACTAACAGGGCTAAAAGAGCTTGCCGGACGAGTTTGGTAAATACTCTCGGTGCTAGGTTCAACCCGAACGGCATCCTTTGAAAGATATGTCTCGTGCCGGATCCTCAGAGCGAGAAAATTTTGGAACCTCAGTTTATAGGGACATGCCAATAGGCATCTTTGAGATCGATCGAACAAATCCAACCTTGCGGCGGAAGTGCGAGTCTGAGTTGCTGTACAGTCAACATCCTGAAGGGTGAACTCTCTATAAAGGTGTTCAGGTGCGAGAGATCTAGAACTGGTCGCATCTGCACACTGTCCCTTTTTGGCACTGAGAAGAGTCTTGACGTGAATACTGGCTGATAGGCATTGACCTGAATAAGGACCCGTTTGGCAATCATTTCCTGTAATAGGACCTCCTCCTCCTAAGACACCGGGGTATATTCCTGCGGCCGACGCAGTCGAGGCCGCCAGCGCCACCGCCAGATGATTCCTTTGCTCACTACCTTCCTGGCCCAGGTATGCTTGGGCCAGGCTGAGCGGAATGATCGGAACGAACCCAGGTGCAACCGGGGTTCGTCCTTCAAGGCAACTCTCCAATCCTGGTCCTTGGAGCTCGGCCCTGGGATGTGGCGAGTATGAGTGGCTAGTTTTTTGGAGGGGGAGGTGGGTTGGCATCGGATGCTTGACTAGTTTTGGCTGGTGCAGTGCCCTGATGACCTTTGTATGGGGCCTTACCCTTATATCCATGCTGTTTACCTTGTTTGGGTTTGTGCTGATTACCTCCCTGCTGAGGAGGTGGTCTGGGGTCTCTTGGTGACGGCTTAGGTTAGGGTTGGTACGGTTTGTTACCACCCTTTGATTTATAAAAGGGTTTCTTAGGTGGGTCCTTCCTAGCTTGGAAGGTAACCTGCTTCCACCCACTCACCATATTAAAAACTAGACTCCAAGTCTCAGAGTTAAGCAGGGTGGCAGTAAGAACCGGGGAGAAAGTTACCCGGCGACCTATGTTCGCCGGCAACTTCCTCACCAGATGGACTCTCAGATCTTGGCGGGCTCGAACCGCTTCCAAAATTGCAATTCTAATGTCCCCTAGTGACTGAATGGCATTTTGTAGCAAAAGTCTACGCGACAGCTCAGTAGCTTTTCTAATTTGGGGTCATCTATGGCCGAGATAGTGCGTGCAAGAGAGGCGGCTATTTGATGACTCACCAAGTACTCAGAGAACATCCAGTAGGCTTTATTGCGTAATTTAAAATCCCGCTCCAAGTGAGCAGCCGGGGGGGGGGGGGGGGGGGGGGGAAGAGGAGAAAAAGGTTCATCAAGGGCATGTAATGACACTTTGGGGGCTGCCAGAAATGTTAGTAAGGCTGGGACACCCCTTCTGCTTTGGATACCGGCAGGGAAAAGTAAGCATGGTTATCCGGAGGAATCTGATGAGAAGATTTGGAGGTGATAGTAGTGGCAAAAACCTGAGCTTCTAACTCCCTATCGACCCAAGGGCCTACTCCTACCTGCCCCATCTGCAGTACCGGAGTCTGAGCTTGGTCCAGGGCCGGAGTTGTAGCCAACTCCGGCGTAAGAGCATTCAAGGCTTTGACATCATTGATGCCATCAGCCTTCGACCAGTCAGCAAATAGTCTTGCAGATGCGGCGGAAGGCACGGCCGGCACGGCTGAATAAACAAAGTAAGCTGGGTTAAGTGAACTTGGTACACCCTTAATCAGTACATCCAAAACCCTCCCTACCTCGTCTTTGGCCCTAAATTTACGGTTCTTATTGATCTCAATTGACCACTCGCCGGGAACTGGGGGGTCCCCTGACACCGAAGGTTGAGCTAAAAGGGGGTTCTCTGGTACCACAGGTACCCAAGAGCAGTCAGTACCATAGAGGAGGGGAATGGGGCCCTTCCTCAGAGGCGCCTTATCTAAAGGAGGAGGTTGGACATCAGTAACAACCCTGAGGGTGGACATAGCTAGCGTCGCCGGCACTGTAGGGCCTGGGGCAGCTGCTACCACCGGGGTCGGACAAGAAGGAGTGAATGCTGGGGGTTCTAGAGGTCTGATAACAGAGGTGCTAGGGGGCGCAGCTGAGAGAGTAACCGGGGGATCCAACGAGGCAGGGACTTGATAATGCTGTATCACTTTATGTAATAACTCATTTACCTGATCAGAAGTCATCCATTTCCTATAGGGATCTTTGGATGAATGTGAACTAGCCTCAGAATAATTACTAGGGATAGACTGAGGAGCCGGGGAGAACACTCCGTCCGCCGGCTCCTCACTCTGCTCCAAGGTCTCTTGTGATTCTAACTCATTATCCGCCGGGGGCCAAGACAAATCTGGCACTGACGACGGTAACACGTTTATGTTTCCGTCCTTAGTCCATTCTGGAATGACGTTTAGGAGAGGACGAGATGGTTCTGAGTGACGCCAATACCCCCCTGCCGCTATGGGCTGGGAATCATGAGTCACCTGTGAGCTTAAATGGGTCCCCGCCGGATAACTTCTATATTGGTCAGCTAGTACCCTACTCGGGCCTGTCAACCTAACACCCCGGGGAACAACATTCAATTTTGGTATGGCAAAAATCACTTTAGGAGGTACCCGCACTGAATGTTCCTGACTAGGTGTGGATGCCAATAACTCAGATCCTATTTCCGACTCCCCTGAATCACGTGTAGGTGTGTCAGAGGGAGGTGTGGGAAGAGGCGGCTGAGGAGTGTCCTCATATTCCTCTCTCCGGCGCTTGTGAGACCGGGAAGAGTCCGAGGCGGAGTGGCGAGAGTGTTTCCGGGGAGACTTAGACCTAGACCTCGACTTCCGCCGCGGAGAGGGCGAGCGTCTCTTGGTACGGGCAGAGGAGGGGACCTCGGTGACTTCGCTCTCACTGCTACTACTCACCACCTCTTTGCTGAGGGCTTTTGTTTTGACTTTGGGTCTGACAGATTTGGAGGAGCCGGGTTTCACTAAAGGTGACTTAATAATGAGATTTTCCCAAAGGACTTTGTCATCACACTGAAGTGCCTTATGGGCAGTGTCCTTAGCATAAGAATTAAACGTAGCTTTAATCTTGTGTAAGGCTGCTAAGCATGATAAGTCTTTCTTCGCCAGCAAGGCGGTTTTTAATTCAGAGCAGATGGCGCATCTTTTAGACAACCACACGCCTCGAGAGCGATCCAAACACTTGACACACTTGATGCAAAGTTTGTGAGCAAAAATGGGTAAAAGGGAGCAAGTGGGTGTGACGCAAAGTTCAAACCTAGGCATGTTGCCTGTAATGAGAGGGTCCCCCCCTCCGCCGAGATTGGTGTCCAACTCCGCCGGAGAAGCAGTCTCTGGGGCCTGGATTTTTGTTTTCCAGGAATCAATGCTCATAAGGATAACCTGCGAGGTATTAAACATCCTAACCCAAATCCGCCGGAAAGTTAGCTATAGCGTACCACTACTCTAACCTTCCGCCGGATCTGTCTAGCTGACTTTCAATAACTTACCTGTGACAAGAGCCACAGGTCCCTTGACCCTTTTAGTGTCTGATCATACTGAACAAGTTTGCAAAACTAATCTTATCACTTCGTGTACACTCGACTGGTGGCGCCGCAGGCGATAAAGTCTTAACGTGTCACGGGGCCAGTCAGGGCGAGTTAACCCGGCGGGCCGAGTTTGTAGCCCTGCTAGGAATGCAATTCCGCCGGGAGAGTGTGGTTCAGCTAACCACGCCGGGATCTTTTGAACGTTCCTCCCCGTTAGAGACGGATAACTTGGACCCACCGCACGGGGCCGCCGGAACAGACAAAAACTACCGGGAAACAGGGTTGGCACAGCCCTTATCCCGAAGTCCCACACATATATAATATACATAATGACATATAGGGACATTTCCCTTACCCAAAATGAACAAGCCCGCATGCATGAAACAAAAAAGGGGGCATACATAGGCATAAAATAATGACAGAAAATGTAGAAACCTAAATTACCTGAAGCCTACGCCGGAGACCCCTAACTAGGCCGACCACGTGGTCCGAAGAACATCCCGGCAGGCGACACTCCGGCACCCAGCAGCAGGACAATGAAGAGGGAGGCCCACCCAAGGGGCCCAAGCAAAACACGAACCCTGGAAGGCGGAGCACCACGTGCAGACACCCTTAAGGGGACCGACCGGATAATTACCCTACTTCCAGGTCTTACTATCAATTTAAATTAAATTTGGCACAGGTGTATATGACCATAAAACTAGATCAAATTTTTTTTTATTTTATTTTATTTTTGCTTTTTTCTTGCAATTTAGGTAAAAAAATGTTGAAAATCATAGTACAGTACTGCAGAAAATGATAAACTCCTACAGAAATACCCATAGCACATGTTTTAACCCCTCCAACCCGGAAGGGCTCTTGAACGCCCATAACAACCTCGGCCCGCGCAACCCGGAAGGGCTCTTGAACGCCCATTGCTTGCGTGCGTGCTTTCGAATGCCGCGCGTACATTTTCGGTATCGTGGGACGGTAGGTGGCGCCACCAGGCGTAAACTACGCCACAGCAACAGTATCTACCCCGACGCCATCATGGACAGTACGCCAAATAGTGATTCCGCTGTGTCCGATACCGTGCTTCCTACGACGCCCTTGCTAGTTCGTCGCGCCTTACCCCGACGCCATCGCCTAAATGTGTTATCTCCCGGAGGTATTGAGACGACATTGAGACTTTATGAGCGAGCTGATGCCAAGCATAATGTTGATGATGAAGTCAGTGACGACTCCAGTAATTATAAGTCGAGTGATTATGGCCATGAGAGTGAGAAAGAAGAGCAATTCCTGGGATTTGCGAGAGAACATGACAGTGATGAGAGTGATGAAGGTGATGTACCAGTTGTTGAGGAAGCTGGTTTACCTAAAGACAGTGAACTTGAGAGAGTGAGTGAGTGGGAGAGTTCAAGGTCACTCACCAAATTTCGCATAAGTGACACGACGCCAAGCCCTTCCCCAGGTAAATCGCCTTTCAAGCTACATTTGTATAAGCAGAAAATACTTGAGAAGGCGGCCGCGGCAGCTAGGGAACAAGCAAAACTACTTGGTGAGGATGAGGCTGTGAGTGAGGGTCAGCGTGGTGACCCTTCTCGTCCGCCATTGTCTCCCTTATCTACCCACGCCACCCAAGATGACCCGGATGCCCCGCATTCTTCCCCACCACCCCCACCATTGCCAAGGGTTGAGGACCCCACACTTTCGGCCTATTTGCCTCCTAGGTCCCCCGACAGGAGACATACTGCTGCCGAAAAGGGGAAAGGTAGGAAATATACCAAAAAAATAAGAAAAGTAAGAGAGTTTTGTTCGAGGCTCCCGCGGCGTCCACCCCGGCCGGCCCCAGCCATACGTCCCCGCAACTTTCCCCACGGTCCTCCCCACCTCTCCCGCCTTCAACATGTCTTCCTGAAGAAGTCTTTGAGCTCGCATCACCAATACCTGGGCCTAGTGACAGTGAAACATTGCTTTCTGTCACTCGTCGCAGGCCAAGGAGCCCAGGACCTCGGGGGGACACAGCCTCACCTGCCACTCCTTCCCCACCTCGCCCACCCGCACGCCGCCCACGCATCACTGGTTCCCCGCCAGATTATGTGGGGGCCACTGATGATGAAGGGCACCTCTCTGAAGACTCTGGCCATGATTACATAGGTCCACCGTCAGGGTAAGATGACCACTCTGACGATGACTATATGGACATCGACGACCCTCGACCCATCCGCTTGGCCCGGCGTCGTGCTGCCCGTCGTGCTGCCCACCGCCCTGGCCGCGCGCCTCCCGAGTTGGCCGTGGGCGTGCTGGGCCACCAGCTGGAGCTCCTCGTCAGCGTAGACAAGACCCATTCTACGTTTTTCAGTGGCAAGACGTAGTTGATGAGGATGTGCCAGCTTTTGATGAGGTACTGGAGGGTTCAGGCGTTACCCCCAATTTTCCTGCAGGCCCCAATGCTCCACCACACGAACTATTTGAGGCCTTCTTTGATGAGGAGGTGGTAGGCTATGTTGTCAAAGAGACAAATAAGCAGCACCAATTCCAGGTCCACTTTTTGGGAAAGGTGACCAAGGGCCACATGAGGCAGTGGACCCCAGTGACTCATAAAGAGTTCATGGTGTTCCTGGCACTCACCATGCTAATGCCTCATGTCAAGAAGCATAGGTTGCCTGACTATTGGATCACCAATGATCTGATATCCACCCCTGCCTTCGGGAAATATATGTCTCGCGACCGGTACCTTGATATCCTCGCAGCGCTCCATCTTGTCACCAACCTTGACGTCCACCTCCCAGACAAGCTGTGGAAGATTAGGACGTTGTACGAGATGATGCGAGAACGCTTCACCTCCTACTTCAAGCCCTTCCGCAAGGTCGTCATTGACGAGTCTCTTGTGCTGTTCCGGGGAAAACTCAGCTTCCGGCAGTACATCCCCTCAAAAAGACATCGCTTTGGCATAAAATTCTTTGTGCTGTGCGACTGCCAAACTGGCTATGTCCTGGACTTCCTGGTCTACAGCGGGAAGGAAGGGGACTTGCTTGTGGACCCCCTCATTGGCTTTGGCGGAGCAGTGGTGCAAGCCATGATGGACCGCTACTTTCACAAGAATCACGTCCTCTACACGGACAATTATTACACGTCCCCCACTCTCTCGCAGTACCTGCATGAGCGCAAGACAGGGACTGTAGGCACAGTACGAGGGAAAAGGAAGGGCATGCCACCTTTCCCTCCAAAGACCAAAAAAGGTGATGTGTTCAAGAAGAAGTCGGGGCCCATTCTGGCTATCCACTGGCATGACCAGCGGAAGGTCAACCTCCTGACCACCATCCACAAGGGGGAAATGGTGGAGACTGGCAAGGTGGATCGCCGCACCCAGGCCAGGGTGACCAAGCCCGATGCTGTCCTGGACTACAACATCAACATGAGGCTGGTGGACAAGTCCGACATGCAGATAGGCTTCATTGACTGCCTGCGTACCTCGTGCAGATGGTACAAAAAGTTCTTTCTGCATATGGTGGACATGTCAGTTCTGAATGCCTACAACATATACAAGCTTCGGAATGTGAACACACCCATGAAGTTCAATAGCCTGCGGAGGTTCCAAAAGCAGGTGTTGACGGAGCTCCTGGAGAAGTATGCTACGCCACAGAGGGCAGTGGCACATCCTGGGCCCGCCGTTATTGACCGCTTGCAGTGTGCTCAATACTTGATTAGGCACAGGCTTGGTTCCCTGCCTCAGAATGAATCAGGAAGAACACAGCAGAAGCGGTGCCATGTCTGCTACAACAGCAGGGTGAAGCCGAGGTCAGGTAAAAAGTCAACCATGGAGTGTGTGGAGTGCAAGGTGGCACTCTGTGCTTTAGAGTGCTTCTTTGATTACCACTCCAAGCTGGAGTTCTAATAATCATACTGAAATTGCCAAATAAAATGACAATATGTACACTATAATTATATATAGGCAAAAAGTGGAAGAAAACCAATGTATTGTAATACAAAAGTCATGTATTATGAGAACATTGATACAAATACAATTACACCATAATAATATGTGAAAGTGACACATATGTATATACCAAGTGACATTCATATGATTAGAACCTATAGAAATATATAAATCAGTGAAAAAAGACAATAAATTGTATATAAAACGTTTACAAATCATATAACTAAGTGAAAGTGACACAAGACCTAATATTTGATGGCCAAAGTATAATAAATACCTGTGATAACGAATAATCAGTGCCTAATACAACAATAACCTACCTCAATTACTAATAAAATGTACGGTATCGAGTGAAAATGAGCATTATCAGTGACAGTGACACTCTCTAAAGCATATTTGTCAAAGTGAAAGTCACACAAGACCTAATATTTGATGGCCAAAGTATAATAAACACCTGTGATAACGAATAATCAGTGCCTAATACAACAATAACCTACCTCAATTACTAATAAAATGTACGGTATCGAGTGAAAATTAGCATTATCAGTGACAGTGACACTCTCTAAAGCATATTTGTCAAAGTGAAAGTGACACAAGACCTAATATATGATGGCCAAAGTATAATAAACACCTGTGATAACGAATAATCAGTGCCTAATACAACAATAAGCTACCTCAATTACTAATAAAATGTACGGTATCGAGTGAAAATGAGCATTATCAGTGACAGTGACACTCTCTAAAGCATATTTGTCAAAGTGAAAGTGACACAAGACCTAATAATTGATGGCCAAAGTATAATAAACACCTGTGATAACGAATAATCAGTGCCTAATACAACAATAACCTACCTCAATTACTAATAAAATGTACGGTATCGAGTGAAAATTAGCAATATCAGTGACAGTGATACCCTAATAAACATATTTTATATAATTGGCCTCAAAATAACTAGAAAATATCAAATAAACATCACATTCTCAATATCAAACACTAAAATCGTCTAAGGGAGATAAATACTTTGGCGCGACGAGCGGCTAGGTGCGTCGTAGCCATGGCCGGGGCGACGCGTCCGAACGCGGGAAGAATTTGCCGCCGAAAAGCACTCGTCTTCCCGCGCTCACCATTATGCAACCAGAGGGGCTAGAGACCTCTACTCAACGCCATTCGACAGAGGAAGGTTTGTGGAACATTATTATTTTTTATTCACAACATTACATGACATATTCATTGACTTACAGAGTAGTTAACATAGGCCAAAGATCGTCAAAACACCCGGTACCGGAGCACAGTCGCAAGCTATAGCCCCCGGGGCTGGAGGGTTAAGTGATCAAACAACTCACAAAAGGTGTATCTATAGTTTCTATAAAACACATTTTATATATTTTGTGTATTTGTTCGATTTAGGTGATGACGGATTCAGGCAAATATATTTATAGAAAATTACAACTTTGACGACATATTGTGAAATTTTTTAAATTATTAGAGTAAATTTGGTTTATAGGCCTTTTAGTGTTTTTAATTACCTTTCCAATGGTATATACACCATTCCTATAGGTCCAATAATAACTGTAAAATAACATCCGATAATGCGGCAATATAGGTTTTGAGAAAAACAGGTGAAAGTCTAAGATCATTAGGTGAACATTTTTACTTTTGTTTTTTAGATTTACAATATTTTATGCGGGAACATGGCAAAGTAGAAGATAAAGCGTATGGTAGGTGTAGAGTAGCTTACACTCTTTCGATTTATATAGGTATGCTCCTCGTACGACCAGTAGTTACTGAGCATGTTAATTTCAAAGTTCGCTATATAACGTTTTTAGAATTACAGGAAAAGTTTGGAAAACATAAAAAAATACTATTTCCAATGGGTTTTCACTAATAACATTTCACTGGCTTATGAAGGGATGTTGACTCTTGTTGAGTAAACACCTATTGGTGTTTTCAGGATTTCAAGTTTTTAAAGCCTAAATTAACCGGTCGGTCCCCTTAAACCAGAGCTTTTGCTGATAACTGAAGACAATGGCATGTACTTTCCTCAATATTGACAGTCTGTATCATGCCTCGTAGAGTGGTCGCCTTCTAGCTAAGTAAACACAACAGCTAAAGGCGTATCACAACAACAACACACGCGGTACGAAAATCCGGGACTCGTAGACGCCTGCGACAATGGTACCCTAATTTAACACCCACTTCCTGCAGACCTACCAATCTGGCAGCTGTGCTAGCTAATCTAAACCCTGTTACCACAACACAGATGTATACAAATGAGTAAGGACTCACTAGAAGCTCTGCAAACGTCGAATGAAGCGGACACGGCGCGAGCCCTGTTGACGGGAGGGACGCGGAAGTTGGAAGTTGGAAGGACGAAGAGGGCCGCTAGGGGGCCTGGTGTCGGGGAAGCAAAGCATGAGAAATTCACGAATATGGCAAGTCATATGATAACAGACATTAAGTTATTTTGTCTTTTTTCTGTAGGGTACCCGATCAAAATGACGATCCCATGAGGGAATTAAGCGTGCACTTATGACGAGTACTCCATGATACTTCCGCGCGGGCTATTCAAAATGCTGGCGCAGGATGTTGAATGGAGACTATTATTACTAATAGGCGAAGTCATCAATGATGAAGGGGCCCTATTAAATATATATACTGTATATACTGTACCGGTATACAGTGTATATATATATATATATATTTTTGTTTACATTAAAGCTCTCTTGCACTCCATACAAATATGTGGAGTGGTCTACCTACCTGGAGTCTACCTGGAGTTGTTTCGGCCGTCCGTCAGTGGCCTCGGCGAGAGTTGCCCCCCCCGAGTATGTTTGCTGCCAGTGCTTGATGCAGCAGGCTATTCGAGGAGGCAGCTCTCACCCCCGCGAAGTATGGCTGATCAGGCATCGACTTGAGATGGTTGTCAAAGGCTTTCTTGAATACTTTCGTTGGCACGTCCATCAGGTTTCTCACGTTCTCTGGCATTTTGTTGAAGAGGCTTGGTCCCCTGTTTGTCAACCAGGAGTCCCTCGGTGTGCCCAGAGCTCCCCTACACTTTTGGGGTGGGATGTTACATTTCCTACCCCCTCTGACGCTCCAGTTCCATGAAATTGTGGTGTGAAGGTTTGGAACTAGACCCTCGATAACTTTCCATGTGTAAATTATCAAGTATCTCTCTCTTCTTCCTCCAGTGAATATAAGTTAAGAGCCTTCAGCCGATCCCAGTAATGAAGATGTTTTACCGAGCTGATGTGGGACGTGAAGCTTCTTTGAACACTCTCTATTTCATATATTTCGCAGGCTTTGTGTGGAGATGTTAGCACACTGCAATACTCCAGTCGTGGGATCACCAGCGATTTGAAAAGTATTATCATTGGCCGTTCTTCTCGTGTCTTGAAAGTGCGCAGTATCCAACCTACAAGTTTCCTTGCCGCTACTGACTTGGCCTGATTATTTTCTTTGAAAGACATGTTTTCTGACATTATTACCCCAAGATCTTTAACCTCTGATTTTTGTGGGATTGGCAGGAGTGACTCTGTTAAGTAGGTTGTGGTTTCTTTAATCTTTTCATTTCCTCCATACCTTATCAGCTGAAATTTATCTTCATTAAATTGCATGTTGTTATCTTTGGTCCACCGAAATACAGCGTTTATGTCCGCTTGCAAGATTTCTTTGTCTTCTATTGTGGTTATTCCTAGACTTAGTATTGTGTCGTCTGCAAATGATGAGACACTGCTGTGTTGTACATTAGCATCTATATCACTTATTAGTATTAGGAAGAGTAAGGGTGCCAACACTGTACCCTGGAGAACAGAGCTTTTAACCTCTGAACCTTCCGATACCGCTTGATTTACTGCTACTGATTGTCTTCTGTTAATGAGAAAATTATAGATCCACCTCCCCACCTTTCCGATGATACCTTTTTCTTTCAGCTTATGTGCTATAATTCCATGATCACACTTATCAAATGCTTTGGCAAAGTCTGTGTATATGACATCTACATTTCTTTTCTCTTCCAGGTCATCTAGAACTTTGTCATAGTGTTCTAGTAGCTGCGAGAGACATGACCTTCCTGCTCTGAACCCGTGTTGTCCTGGGTTGTGGAGCCCGTTTTCTTCCATGTATTCCGGGACTTTTGCTCGTAGTACTCTTTCAAAGATTTTGATGATGTGAGATGTTAAGTGCTACTGGGCGGCAGTTTTTTGGCAGAGCTTTACTTCCTCCTTTGTGTAGTGGTGCAAATGTTGTGTTTTCAAGGCTTTCTGGGATTTCTCCTGTATCTAGGCTCTTTCTCCACATTATGGCTAGAGGTCTTGCTAGCGATGTTTTGCAGTTATTGAGCAGGACTGAGCTCCATAAATCTGGTCCTGGTGCTGAGTGGAGCGGCATGCTGTTTATTGCCCTTTCTATATCTATTGGCCCAAATTCTATATCTGATATATGGAGAGGGGCTCTGTTCTCGCCCATAAAGAAACTGTTTGGATTGTCAATAGTTTTAGATGGATCGGGTTGACTGAACACGGTTTCATACTGTTTTCGTAGAAGTTCACTCATTTATTTGTCATTTGTTGTATATGATCCGTCAAGTTTGATGAGTGGGCCAATGCTTGATGCTGTTTGTGATTTTTTTCTTTGCATATGAGAAGTACTGTACTGTACTTTGAATTTTCATTTATTTCTTGAACCGCCTTTTTTTCTTCTTCTATCTGCTGTATTTGATACGATATTCTCAGCTTGTGTTCAATATCCTCCATCTCTCTTTTCATTATGTTAATTTGCCTTTCCTGTAATCCAGCTTGGGAGAGCCGCTGTGACAGTAGTTTTCTTCGTTTGTAGAGCCTTCTCCTTTCTCTTTCTTGCTTACTTCTGCGCTTCCTTTTTCTCTCTGGAATGTGATCTGAGCATACGTTCTTAACTAATTCATTTACTAGGCTAAGGCATTCAGGGGTTGTTTTGTCTGCCATTTGAACTTCCCAGTCTATTTCCTGTATCTTCTGGTTTATGCTTGGCCAATTAACATGTTTATTATTAAAGTTGTACTTACTGAATGGTCCTGTATATGATCTCCTTGTTTTGGTTTTGTGTAGGTACTCGATGTTGGTTAGTACTTCGATTATCCTATGGTCAGAATAAGTAGTATCTGATATGCTGGTATTGTGCACATGTTCTCATTATTTGAGAAGATCAGGTCTAGGACATTTTGACCTCTAGTTGGTTCTGTGATGTGTTGGTTTAAGTTGAACAGAGAACATAAATTAAGAAGTGCTCTTGAGTGTGCATCACCATTTGCATTTGAGGTTTTAGGCATTATTTGGTCTTCTACTCGCCTCCATTTGATATTAGGTACATTGAAATCCCCCAACCACAGGATGTTAGGGGTTGGAGCCCCCAGCCCTTCTACCGCAGTTTTGATCTTATCCAGCTGGGTTTTGAACTCATGAAGTGAGGCGTGAGGATAACTGCCAGGTTTAGGCTTTCAATTTTTACCCCTAGTATCTCCACTACCTCATTGGAGTGTTTCAAAAACTCTGTACTTACTAGAGAGTCTTTAATGTACAAAGCTACTCCTCCACAAGTTCTATGTTTTCTGTCTGACCTATGTAGATTATAACCAGGGATCCATACTTCACCAGCTTCGTGATCTTTAATGCTAGTTTCAATAAGGGCCGCAAGCATTGCATTCCCCTCTTCAAGTAGTCCTTGGATGAAAGGGACCTTATTTGTTCTACTGTTTTTTAGACCTTGTATGTTTGCATATATGAGAGGGGAGAGGCTGGGTGTGGTGGCTTGTGAGTTTACCACCTCAGGTGGTATTGGTGACCCTTGTGGTGGTGGTGGTCTCCCATTACTCCTCGTTGGTGGTACATCAGGTACTCCAGTTGATGTATATGTGCTTCTACTCTGCTCCTCCATATTTTGTCTTTCTCTGGCCTTTTTTCTTTCCCTCGTTCTTGTGTGGCTAAAAAATGGTGTGAGGCCGCATCTTCGTTCTGTCTTATCACCCTATGTGTACCTTTCACATGGTAGTTTTTACAGTACCAATCATAACAAGTTCTGGTGGCCAGAGAGGATTTACACAGAGGTGGGTGATAGTTAGTATATGATTTCCCTAATTGACATGCTCCACGCTTAATTCCATTGTAGCATATTTTAGGGTGACTGAATTTGCACTTCTTCCCATTTACAATCCCCAATCAATTGGCCAAAGGGGCAGCTTTTCAGGAGATAACGGCGGCACACAGGCCTCTCTCTCTCTGCTTGGGCTGAGCGTCTCTCTGTCTGACTTGTAGGGGTAGGGGAAGGGGCATGATTGGGTAGTGCCGTAGGGAATGGTGTGGGGGATATTGGAGTGAGTTGTTTAGCAGTCATGAGGTTACATATTGGAGGGAAGACCATCTGGGTGGAAAGTGAAGTTAATGGTGGTGAAGATGGTGGTGGTGGGGGGATATCTATGGTGGTCTTAATTTGAGTGGGGGTAGGGTCTGTGGACGTTGTTCTAGCTAATTAATGTTCAGCTTTATCATTTAGCTTAATGTTGGCATCTGTGGAATTGATCTGTTCCATAGCCATGGCACCAGTTGGGCCGCACAAAAAACTAGGGGAGGAGTGGGGAGTGTGGTGAGGAGGGGTGCCTGTCACCATTTCCTCCGGCGAGATGAGAGGGGGTGGAAGAGAGACCATCTGGGTGGAAAGTAGAGTTAATGGTGGGGAAGATGGTGGTGGTGGGGGGATATCTATGGTGGTCTTATTTTGAGTGGGGGTAGGGTCTGTGGGACGTTGTTCTAGCTAATTCATGTTCAGCTTCCTCATTTAGCCTAATGATGGCATCTGTGGAATTGATCTGTTACATAGCTGTGGCACCAGTTGGGGCGAACAAAATACTATGGGAGGGAGAGGGTGTATTTACCTATTTGTAGTATACAGGAGTTGAGCTTCTTAGGCTCGTATTGTCCCGCTTCCTAAGTTACAATTATCTAACTTTGCCTTAAAAATATGAATGTTTTTGGCACACACCACTTCCTCTTCCAACTGATTCCATTTACTTATACTTCTGTAAGGGAAACTATACTTTCTCACATCTCCTTTACATCTTCCTTTCATTAGTTTATATCTATGCCCCCTAGTTCTACCATTATCTTTCACAATATAACCCTTCTTGTCCACCTTTTCGAGTCCTCTCACACATTTGTACATCATAATCATATTGCCTCTCTCCCTCCTATCCATTAGAGATGGTAAATCTAATTTCTTTAATCTCTCCTCATATGGTAATTCTCTCAGTTCTGGTATCATCCTAGTTGCAGCTCTCTGAACTTTCTCCAGCTTCTTTATATGCTTTTTTAGATGTGGTGCCCACACCACTGCTGCATACTCCAGTCTTGGTCTCACCAATGTTTTTATTATTTTCTCCAGCATCTCCTCGTTTATATAGTTAAAGGCTATTTTTATTCTGTTTAGCAGTCCATATGTTGCTCCCACTATCTTATTAATATGATTCTCAGGTGAAAGATCACCCCTAACAGTTATCCCTAAGTCCTTTTCTTTCTCTGATGGGTTAATAGTGTTTTCTCCTAACTTATATTCCATATGAGGCCTTCTTTTACTTACTCCCATTTCCACTACATGACATTTATTTGTGTTGAATTCCATTTTCCACTTCTTGCTCCATTGATCTATCCTATCCAAATCCCTCTGTAATTCCCTACCACTGTTTTTATCTTCTATACGCTTCATGATCTTGGCATCATCTGCAAACATATTCATATATGCATTTATATCCTTTGGCATGTCGTTAATGTATATTAGAAACATTATGGGAGCCAGCACCGCTCCCTGCGGAACTCCACTTGTGACATCTTTCCACGTAGAAAATTTATCTCTGATAGTAGTCCTCATCTGTCTCCCTGAGAGATAGTCCTCCATCCAATTTAACAAACTACCCTGAATCCCTCCATACTCTTTAAATTTCCACTTCAGCCTGCTATGCGATACTCTGTCAAAAGCTTTCTTCATGTCAATATATACGCAGTCCACCCATCCATCTCTCTCTTGCAATATGTCAACCACTCTGTCATAAAAACTGAGTAGATTTGTAACACATGAGGTACCCTCCTGAATCCAAATTGCCTGTTAGATAGTAGATTATTCTTTTCCAAGTAAATCATCCATCTTTTCTTAATTATTTTCTCACAGATTTTGCACACTATACTAGTAAGTGACACAGGTCGATAATTTAATGGATGTTCCCTGTTCCCACCTTTATAAATCGGTACAATGTTGGCTCTCTTCCAGTCCATTGGTAATTTTCCCACTTCCAGAGAGTATTTCATTATCTCATATAAGGGTTTCACTAGTTCGTCAGCACATTCTTTCAAAATCCATCCCGCTACATTGTCAGATCCCACTGCTTTTTTCACATCTAGTCCTTTCATTATTTCTACTAGCTCCTCTGGGAGAAAATTAATCTCTCCCAGTTTATCACCAATTTCACCTACCGGTACTTCTTCAAAGTTATCATCTTTAGTATATACTGAGTGTAGTGTATTGTTCATAATTTCACACATATTCTGGTCGTCATCATAAGTGGTCCCTTCAACCTTCAACCTCACTATTCTATCCCTTACCTTCATTTTACTATTTATAAACCTATAGAACAGCTTAGGATCACTCTCACATTTTTTCACAATGTTCTTCTCATATTCTCTGGCTTCTTGTCTCCTGATTGTAGCATATACATTTCTTAATCTCTTGTATCTGTTCCAAGTTTCTCTATTACACCTTTTTCTAGCTGCCTTCCACGCTTGGTCTCTCTTTTCCTTGGCTTTCCTACATTTTTCATTAAACCAATCCTTTTCCTTCGCTGACCTATTACCTTGTTTAGGGACATATTTATTAACTCCTTCTTCATATATTGTTTTAAATACTCCATACTCCTCGTCTACACTATTTCTCTGATGTATTTCACTCCAGTCAACATCTCTTAAGTATTGTCTCAGTAATTGGTAGTCTCCTTTTGCATAGTCAAACCTAGTTTCCTTGTGCTCCTCCCTCTCCTCCATATTGGAATAACCCAATAAGATTTCTATGTCCATTACAACGTGATCGCTCTTGCCTAAAGGTGGTAAGTATTTTATATCAGAAATTACATCTGGGTCTCTAGTAAATATTAGGTCCAATCTGGATGCTTCATCATTTCCCCTTCTTCTTGTATTTTCCTTTATATTTTGCACCAATAAATTTTCTGTTACCATATCCAGTAGCCTATACCCCCACGAGTTCACGTTGCTACCAGCTTCTCTCTGTTCCCAATCCACCTCTTTACAGTTGAAGTCCCCTACTATAATTAATTCATTGGTTCTACGAGTTAATTTTTCAATACAAATAATCATCTCATCTTTGATAAATTTGTATTCCTCCTCTTCCCAAGCCCCTGTGTAGGGCGGCATGTAGGCCACTACAATATCCGCCTTTTGATTGTCATCATCTGTCAATTCTACTGCTAATATTTCCGCTTTACTATTATTCAGATCAATCATTCTTGTTTTCAATTTATTATGTGTAAGAATTAGCACCCCTCCCCCCATCTTGTCTTCTCTATCTCTTCTCCAGATATTATAGTTGTTCCATCCCATTCCCTCCAAACTTATCCCTTTATTTAGTTTAGTTTCACATAGACACAATATTAAGGGCTCTTCCTGTCTGATGTACAGTAATAATTTATTTCTAATTTCTTTGATAGCAGCCCATCCACATTGCTATAGACCATCTTGCACCTGTTGCTTTTACCACTATGATTGATATTCCCTGTCTTTATCCTACTATTTCCTCTTCCTGTTGCACCTCTCCCTCCAATCCTTCTTCCTGTACCACCACTTCTTTTCCCCCCCCCCTCCGCCCCTATCTTTTCCCCCTTCTTCAGGTACCACTTCCTTACTTTCCCATCCATGTTTCTGTAGAAAAAATCCCCTTCTCCACTTCTGATCTATTATCGTTCTTTTCTTTGACTTCTCTATTTATTTCTCTAAATTTTTCCCTCTCTTCCGCATTTAGATCTTTCCTTAGTTTAACATTTCTGTATTCCCCCTCCTGACTTAACTTCCAGCTGGATCTGAGTACCTCCTCTGCTACTTTGGTTGACTTAAATCTAATCTTCATTGGCCTCATTTCTCCTTTCTTGTATTTCCCTAGTCTCCAACAATCCTCTACCTCTCTCTTCCATCCCTCCTTATCTTGTCTATCTATCACATCAATCATCTTCTCAACTTTCTTCATCTCCACACCCTTTCTCGTATTTCTATCTAATATTTCCCCTTCTACATCTCCAAACATAATTACACATATCTTCTTATCAATAATATCACTGACCTGTTTCTCATTTTGTCTGATGGCATTAACTACCCTCTGTTGTTGTTGTTGTTGTTGTTGTTGTTCCCCAAGCTGCCTGGCCGAACAGCCCCAAGGCCCCGAGCAAGGCCATAACCGAGCGCCCCCACAGAACCCTCCCTGCTGACCACAATAAAGCCTGGGTGACCGAAGCCACTCCATGGCGGGGAACTGAGGAGGGTGCAGAAACGCCCGGGAAACCCTGGGCCCTGTGCCCCTCAGCAATTATCAAGAGAAAGTTGAGGGGCAAAGGAAAAATGTGACGCTTTGGCTTCCAATCTTGGTAGATTGGGAGGTCAACCCATGGAAGAGACGCCGTCACTTGAGATCTAGAAAATATATAAGTAAAAGGAACAGTCAGAGTAAGCTATGGGTATGGCAGAGATCACTCAGTTCTCACTCTGATAGACCAGCCCATCACCACATGACTAGAACCCATTCCTCTCAGCATCAGCTAGGAAAGGCCCTAGAAAGCCGCCTTTGGCGGGGGGATAGCTCCCCTATTTCAACCCCTTTCGGGGTTGGGCACCCGCCCTTAACTACCCTCTTGTTCAGGTTCTCCTCCTGCTGTCCCTTTTGCTCCTCAATAATTGCTTTTAGTTGTACCTCTGCTTCACCCACTCTATCACCCCAGACATTTTTCATTTGAGATACCTCTTCCTCCATTTTTTGTGTCCTGTCCTGATTTGTTTCCACTCCTTGTTTTAGCCTAGCATTCTCCTCCCTCAATTCATGAAGCTCTCTCTCAGCCCTCTCACTATACCCATCATCTATCTCTTTCACTCTCTCATTTAAATGTTCTTTGTATTCCTAATCTGTTCTTTTAAAGCCACATTCTCAGATACCAATTCGTTGACCCTAGCAGTTAGATCGTTTAAACCCTCCCCCGGGACACAGCTCTCTTCCACTACAGTCCCAATGGTCTTCCTCCACCCCTCCATTTCCTTTCTCCACTTTATCAGCCCCATCAGATTCCTGTTCAGGAAGGTGATCTGGTCCTCCTTACCTTCAGGAAAGCCTGAATAATCCCCTTCCTCGTCATAAAAACATTCCCCACTCATATCCGTGGCTTCGATGTCAGCCATTGTTGTTGTCATGTGATGTCACCAGCCTTACCAGCTGATTTCTCAAAACAAACTCTCTAAGTTTCGTTTATACATTCATATATTTAAATAACTTTCACTGAACACTTTCCTGTAAGAATATTATTAGCGGGACAATACACAATAATCTCCTGTATACCCCACTTTAGGCAAGTCAGATGGTAGTTTGAGGAGCGCCAGCCAACGACTTCCGCTCCCACTCGTCTCTCTTGTGAGACCGGTGGTGAAGAGGGGTGCCTGTCCCCATTTCCTCCGGCGAGATGGGAGTGGGTGAGCCAGAGCTTGGCAAATGAGCGTGTGCAGGCGATTTATGTGGAGGTATAGTTGTGGGTGGATGAGAAGCCGTATAGGATAAAGGAATTTGGGTAGGTGTATGTGATCTAAGAATTTGGGTAGGTGCGGGGTGGAGTGGGGAGAGTGATGAGGGGTAGTGAGGAGGGGGGGTTGTAGCATGAAATGTTTGGGGAGGGTGAGTGGGTCCTTGCTCGGATATCCATTTTGTGTAGTATACATTCAGAGCATGGATAAGTTCGGTTCTTAACTCCGGTTCTGTATTTTCCACAATCCTAATAACTGGCAATGCCAGTGGAAAACAGTCATTGCAGAAGTGAATGTTGTTCCATGTTCTTTATATTTGCTTTTTGTTTCTCTCTGGTGTCGGGTTTCTTTTCTGGATGAGAAGGTGGGGAGTTTGTTTATAGTATTGTGTGGCTGGTAATGGAATTAGTCCCTCTAGATGCCGAGTGTTCCCATCCATTCTAAATAAATTTTACTTCTAGTTACATTTAATGACACTAGTTCATTTGATTTTTATAGTTCTGTTAATATATCTTTGTACTAGTTATAATATTTCTACAATTATTTGGTGTACAATCGACGATAGTAAGTGTTGTCACACTTTTCATAAAAGTATCACACACACAGTCGTGTGGTCATAATTGCAAAATAAAACATACCGCATCCATGACAGATCGTATTTTGATTAATAGAATGTGTCTTCCTGAGTATATATAACTACGGTCCATTCAGACGAGATATATCTGTAAGCCCCGCCCCTTTCCACCAGCGCCGTAGATATAATTAAAAGTTGTCGTACAGCAATCTCCGGCATATCACTAACTGCCTTACCACGAAGCTGGTAAGATCTCATAATTACGTTCAATGCGGGATAAAAGAAAGCATTAATACAAGTAGATCTGCATTTATTTCATGCCACACATAATTTTCCCTTTTACCATTATACTGATAAATTATTGTGTTATGGAAATATATTTCCAAACGATAAAGAAAACTACAAAAATAAAATTAGACCAAGAATATATAGAAGTTTGGTTGAAAAATGTTTATACCACTGTATACTTATCATCAATTTTTTCAGTAGCTATTGACAAAATTCAAGAAGCAAGTAAGCATTCTCAGACAGAAAATTATTGTCAATACCATGGTCACTTCAAATTGTATGGAAAGTATGGCAGAGTCGAGGTAGAAGATAATATATACAAAGATTTGCGAGCGCTTGGACTTCTATCTTTGTGAACTCGCCCTCCGTCTCGCAATCTTCCTTTCCTCCCGTAACCCCCCCCCCCCCTCTCTCTCTCTCTCTTTCTCTCGCTCAATGTTCAGTCAAGGACATTCTAGTATAAAATGTCCTTGGTACAGTGTATGAACAGTAAGGTCAGTCAACATGCTAGTCAATAATTATGTGACCCATTTAGCTGTCAATAATAAAAATACATGTAATTGGCTTGCTTTATTCTTGTAAATGTATTTGAATATGTAGACAATACTATTCCTGGCTTGACTAAAAAGTTGGAGGCACCAGTAGGTCTGCCAGGGGTATGGGGAAAAGATGCCACACTACCCCTTGAGAAGACAGGCGGCAACTGAAGCTCGGTGCCCCCGCGAGTCTCTTGAAAAGACACCGGCGTTGCCAATGTAGCTACCTTCCCGCTAGATCTAGAAGCATTTACTTAAAGAAGAGAATGGAGGTATTGAAAAGAGGCTCCAGTCTTGAATTATCTTCCTGACTTGATAATCTAGATGAGTTGATAGCTTTGAAAGCCATTCTTAACAAATATTAAGATAAATATATATTTAGTTTGATCTAGCACCAAAATGTTCGACCTAGCGATAAAAATTATCGCTTTACAGTATTTTGAATCTTTGAGTCTTTTTTGGTCAATATTGTGGTATTATTCTAGCATTTTTAGGCATCCATTTAATATTTTGTATACAGATTAAGCGGTATTTATTCTTTGATTTGGTAACCCTGCTAGGCTCCGCTATGTGATACAGGCATGCCAGCCGTATGATAACGGTTGGGGAAGGGGGGGCGGGGCTTACAGATATATCTCGTCTGAATGGACTTTATAAAAGGTGCATAACAGCATACAGCATAATATACAGTATATAGCGGTGAAATAATAATTATTTCCTTTTCTATCAGCTTACAATAGTGCAGAAGAATACACAGTACGAGAAGACAGTGCTCGCAGCGCTCACTGAGTGGCCTTCCTCCCAATGCTGACTGAGTGCCCCATCTAGGCCTAGGTTGACGCTATCAAGGCAATAATGTTTACGCTTGAGCAATCCTATGTGTGATAGATCAGGGTGAATGACATGATGGCCAAACATTGATCAGTGTATGTGCGAACGAAATAATATATACAAAGGTTTTGGTCCTGTCACACGTGTGCATTTTCGTTCGATACATTTTAGTCGGTAATATCCATAAATATATCGATCAATGTCACACGTTCAGCACCCTTGTTCAAGACTGACGGACTTGGGTAGGTTATACACCATTGGGGTATTATAATCTTATAATAACGTTTTCGCCTTTAATTTTCATCAGAAATATTATAATCTTAACCCTTCTTGCCCGGGTGTCATTTTAAAATGACACCCCTTGCGAAGGGCAGGAGCCCGGGTGTCCTTTTAAAATTTTAAGCTTGAAAGCCTATTAACCCTTAAAGAGCGGCTCGCAACATAAGTCGAGTTGAAAAAACTGGCAAAAAACGGGTGAAAAAAGGGTTGAAATCGAGTGAAAATGGGTGGGATAGTAATGATCCATACGTCCGACATCTGTGGCCTCCCGGCCCACACTAACTCCAGTTCCCCCACCGCGCGTGAGGATGACTGTAACCAATAGTTCGCTAAAAGTGAGCAAGGTAGCAAAATCAGCTAAACTTCCATCTTCGAGGTAACACTGTCAGTGCTCCACGAGTGCTACGTAGCTGTATGTGGCGTCATTGTGTAGCGATTTCCACCTAGTTTTCGGCGCAATACAGTTCCTTTCATACTGATGGTTGATATAGCAGTCAGAACGGCCTGGAAAGGCCCAAAACGGCCACAGAGCACCCGCTAGAGGAGGGTTAAGCGTGGTTTGAAAGCCGTGCGGCGAACGTTTGTAAACAAAGCCGGTCGGGGCGACGCGGAGCTTCAAGAAGAAGTCGGATCTTTGTTGTTGTTGTTGTTGTCTGCTAGAACGAAAATTAGTGTCTGTAAATGTCCGATATTGCTAAAACCGCATCAAAACTCTCTCCACGGAAATCGTCATCACAACTGAACCAGTTGACCTAGAGAGCTCTATTCATTGCCAGTCTACAGATACAAGTAAGGGCTACATTTTGAGATGTGTGTGAATTCTCTAGCAGTTAATATAACAAAAATAGGCCTAGGCCTATTACGACGGTTTTTGGCCAGATCGCCCGGATCGTAGTGCTGTCATTTAGAAGGCCAGCCCGGGGAGGAAGGGTTGAAGACAAATATGGTGGCTCCTTGCGGGAAGCGCCCGGTGAAATTATCAAGAACCGGAGATCGAATCCCCGTGGTTGCCATGTTTTTATTAAATTATTTTCATTATTTATTGTATTTTTAATACCATTATGTGAAATACAGTAACATAATTTGTATATATTGTATGAATTAAATAAATATTGCATTAGGATAGGTCTTTGTATTTAGCCAATATTGCTGTAGGTTTGGATTTAGGTTAGGATATTATCATAACTGAAGATAGGGTAAGCTATGTTAAGATGGGTAAAGTACTTATTAGGATAGGATAAAGTTGGGCTAAGTTTAGCATTGTTAGGTTAAATTTGATTATTCTAATATAATAACAGAATATCCAAAAATAGTTTTAACCAATAATCTCACCAAGATGCATAGCCTATATTTTTATTTACTCGACATTTCCTACCCTAGTTTAAACATAATAGGCTACCATACATTTGCTTAAAATTTGATAATTTAATTTGACTTTATATTGTCCTTGTCCCAGTTTTGGTTTGTTTGGTTTGCAAGTTTTACATTTTAATTATCCTAAAAAAAAAAAAAAAAAAAATCAGTGAGGCTCGAAGTCTCGTCCTTTACACTTATGCCCATAACGATTATTACCAGGCCAACTAGCCTACTGCTTGGTATTAGTTTTTCCTTAGGCTATATGAATTACGCGCGAACCACAGAAGCAGAAGCAGTAGCCAATGTGAGCTGGAAATTAAATTCGACAGAGCTGAATCATATAAGGGTAAAAAAGGACCTAAGTGTAGAAGAACGAGAACAGTTAAGGGAACTCCAAGCTAAGGCTGATGAAGAGAATGGAAAGTTGTCTGAAGAGCAAAAGAAGAAATTTTTTTGGAGAATAAGGGAAGGGCAAGTAAGGAAGTGGTACATCAGGAGCCACCAAGAACCGAAAGTAAGAGGAGTGATAGGGAAAGAGACAGAGAGACAAGTACGAAGTCAAAGCAAGGAGACGGAGCGAGAGATAATGCAGGGAGCAGGGGACCGGAGAGAGAGCCAGGATGTGGTGGAGAGGGTGGAACAGAGGGAGAGAGAGGGGGGAGGAGAATAGAATTAGTGGGGGAGGTGGAACTGGGTCAGGGAAGGGATGGAGGAGGAGGAGGTGAACCTGGTAGGAGGCAGAGAGGGAAGAGAAACAAGGAGGTGGATTCAAATATACTGTGCTACTACACTAATATAGATGGAATAAACAGTAAAAAGGTAGAGTTAGATAATATATTAAGAAAAGATCAACCACAGATAGTCTGTTTGACAGAGACAAAGCTGAACCAGGACTTTGACAGCAACATAGTGTTTAGTGAAGGATATAATATATGGAGATATGATAGAAAGGGTAAAAGGGGAGGTGGAGTGGCAGTATTAGTTAAGAACCCTATGACAGCAAAGCACGTGGAGTTAAATAATGACAAGGCAGAAATAATGGCAGTTGAACTCAATGATATAGAAGGAAAAAAGCTAGACATAGCAGTAGCTTACATGCCACCAAAGACCAGAGCATGGAGGGAGTTGGAGTTTGAGGAGATGGTAGAGGATATGATTCAGTCGTTGAGAAGATTGCTTTTAAGGAAGAATCGATTGATCTTGGTAGGAGATTTCAACTGTAGTGAGGTTGATTGGGAATCGGGAGATGCAGGGCCAAATCAGAGATCTTGGGGAAGTCGGCTAGTGGAGTTGGTTACGGAAAATGTACTTACACAACATGTGAAGGAAAATACAAGAATGAGGGGTAATAACGAACCTTCTAAACTCGATCTGATTTTTACAAAAGATCCTCACAAAATTAGTGATATAAACTATCTATGTCCTGTAGGTAAAAGTGATCACCTATTACTAAAATGGAAGTTGACCTCGAGTAATGCCAATAGATTAGACAATAGCTACATAAATGACAGATTAAATTATAGTAAAGCTGATTATGTATCCTTGAAAAGATATTTAGAGGGAGTAGATTGGGATCTTATTTTGAAGGAACGGGACGTACAAGGTAAATATAGTAGATTCCTCGAAATTTATAGTGTAGGAACCAATATGTTTGTCCCAAGATATAAAACTGGAAATTTTACTAAGCAGAAAGATTGGTTTAATTTGAAATGCAAAAGAGCTTTGGGTAGGCGTGATGCAGCTTGGGCTAGATTAAGAAGAAGGAACACTGAGAGTAATCGGAATAAATATAAACAGGAGAGGAATAGATATGTTAACATAATTAGGCAAGTTAAAATGAACTATGAGAAGAACATAGTAAATAAATGTGAAAGTGACCCTAGATTATTTTATAAATATATAAACAGTAAGTTGAAGGTAAAGAAACAAATTACTAAATTAAGAGTTGATGCTAGGACGTATGAAAATGTATCGGACATGTGTGAGGTAATGAATAACAAATTGGGGTCAGTTTTTACTAGAGAGGAAGGTTTTGACGAACCACAGGCGGGAGTACTGGAGAGTGGTCATAGTAAGATTGAAATAACTAGAGATGAGCTGTTATCTGCGATGAGAGGACTTGAAGTAAGGAAAGCTATGGGACCGGATGAAGTGTCTGCCTGGGTTTTAAAGGAGTGTGCAGAGCAATTAGTGGAGCCAGTGAGGGACATAATTCAAGCTTCCTTAGATAAAGGACAGGTTCCTGTTGAATGGAAAAGAGCTAATATCATTCCGATATACAAGAATGGAAACCCTGAGGACCCTCTAAACTATAGACCAGTTTCACTTACTAGTATTGTATGCAAGATTTGTGAAAAGCTAATTAGGAAGAGATGGATGAAAATGTTGGAGAGAAAGAAAATAATAACCCCAAAGCAATTTGGATTCAGAGAAGGGACATCTTGTGTTACCAGTTTGCTATGTTATTACAGTAGGGTGATAGATGTACTCCAAGAAAGAGGCGGATGGGTGGACTGCGTCTACTTAGACCTTTCCAAAGCATTCGATAAGGTACCACATAAGAGATTGTTATCTAAGCTTGAGACGCTAGGATGTGTCAGGGGGAGTTTGCTGAAATGGATGGAGAGCTATTTAACAGATAGGGAAATGAGGACCAACATTAGAGGAACTTACTCATCGTGGCGGAAAGTTGAGAGTGGTGTGCCGCAGGGATCTGTGTTGGCACCTCTCATGTTCCTTATGTACGTGAATGACCTGCCGATAGGCATAAACTCTTACATGTCAATGTTTGCAGATGACGTAAAAATTATGAGACAAATAACAAATAAAAGTAGTTGTGAGGAGCTGCAAGGGGATTTAGATAAAATATACGAATGGAGCACCAAGTGGAAAATGAAATTTAATATAAGTAAATGTCATGTGTTAAATATGGGAAGAAGTGTGAATAGACCAAATTGGGAGTACAGGATGGGAGATAATAAAATTAGCAAGGCCGAAAAAGAAAAAGATTTAGGGTTGATTATACAAGATAATTTGTCGCCAGAGAAACATATTAACAAGCTCTTTAGCGGAATGTATGCAATGGCCGGGAATATGAAAGTTGCTCTGAACTATTTGGATGAGACCATGGTAGCGAAAATTATGAAGAGTATGATTAGACCAAGATTGGAGTATGCAGCAGTGGTGTGGTCCCCGCATCTAAAGAAGCATATTCACAAGTTAGAAAGAATCCAGAGAGCAGTCACTAGATTGGTTCCAAGTCTCAGAGAACTGCCATATGAAGGGAGGCTAGACAAATTAAATCTACCGAGTCTAAAAGAGAGGAGAGAGAGGGGAGACATGATAATGATGTACAAATGTACCCGGGGGCTGGAGAGGCTGGATAGGGAGGATATATTAATTATGGATACAGGAATAACTAGAGGCCACAGCTACAAAGTAAAAAGACCTACCTGCAAGAACGATATCAGGAAGTTTAGCTTCCCCTATAGATGTATTGACAAATGGAATGGGCTGGAGGAGGAGGTGGTAGGGGCAAGGAACATCCATATTTTCAAGAAAAAATTGGATAAAAAGTAGACTGAGAGACGGGACAACACGAGCTTAGCTCAACTCCTGTAAACTACAATTAGGTAAATACAACCTTTATTTTTTGTCGACTATTTTCACAGTATCTCGGTCTAAATTATTCAAATGGCATTGATATGACATAACCTCCACTTTGTATTTGCGATTGCGAAACATTATAAATACGAGGGGAATCTAATTAGGACGAAATTGTGGTAAAAAATGGCGAGGAGTGATCTAAGACTTGAACCGATGTCGATTGATGACCATCGTGCGTAAAGCCTGTGTAATAGAAAGATGACCATTTCATGACAAGATTTGAAGTTTGATTATAAAACAAAAATACAGAATAGTAAAAATGTTGCGTCTGCTGCCGTCGCCGCCAACACCGTGAACGACCGCAGCAGTGCAAGTACTGGCATTGAGCTGGATACACAGGCATAGTTTGCCTTTTTCCAGAGGATCTACTGTAAGAAACTGTAAGAAATGACCAAGATCAAAGGACGATGGTCAAAGGTCGACGGATGATAAGTCCAGTGCAACAGCCTGATTTAAATCATAAACAAAATCGTTACGGGCTAGGCTATGCTTGCCCCTGTGAGAATAACCCAAGAGACCTGCACTCAAAACTCACTTGTTTTACGTTATATAAAACAAAATAATCAAGATTACTTTGATTTTTATACTTGTGCCATCTTATAATTGAGATTGTGATGCAGTAACATCATGTAGGGTTACTAATAAAGCAGAATTATGATGATTTAATGTTGAGGTGAAATTTTATGCCGAGACTTTTATACTGCGTACCCTTTTCATTCCTAGAAGTCCTTTCTAAACTGAATGAAATAGTCTAATACAGAATATAATAAACAAAATGCCACTTGTACTGAAAGGGTTCCAAGATGATCCCCAAACTCAGTAGCAAGTCCCCTAAGTCTCTTAGCGCATATTTGAACTACAGTGAGAAGCGAATAACATTTTGTATTTGCTTTTGTTTACACCTAATAGTAAATTCAAAATGCGCTATTATTAGTACAGTAATGTCCTTTCCTACTTATCCCATACCCAAAGCTTGTTTATAATTAATATACTGTACATATACATAATAGGACAAGGATAGTAGAGAAAACAAAACTCACAGCTTTTCTTGCAGTTGTCATTTCCTTTACGGTGGAGAACTTGGCCTTTCCCTGCAAATAATAAAAACAATTTAATAATTGTAGTATAAACTTATCATTGACCCTTTCGCGCACCATAACGTGATTAGCGCCCCTTTCTGGGATACCTTAAAGCCTGTGTGACCATCAGTATTGTTTAGAAACCTTAAGTTTAGTTACTTGAACCTCTGCAATTGTCTTTGAGCAAGCTGTGGGCTGAAAACTAATTTAAGAGAGGTAATTATGAGATTAAGATCATTATATTTCTGAATACTAAATGGCAACCACAGGTGCATGAAAGGGTTAAGTTACATGGTTACAAAATACATAGTATAATAGGCTAATGGTAACCTGAGGAACTAAAAAATCAATCCCAATTAAATGTTATGATGTTATATTTAACCTAGTTGTTTAACCCTCCAAGACAGTGATTCTCAACCTTTCCTCAGTCATTTACCCCCTCGGCTTAATGTATTTCGCCATTTACCCCCTTACACTCATACAAAAAAGGTATAGCAAGCAGAAAGGCACAGAAAATACAAAGGATAGAAAAACACCTTTTATATTTAAAGAGACGAGCCCCATTTTTGATGAAGTTATTGTGGACTGTTGCTATTCTCCGAGAGGTAGCCTCGGTCCTCATAATGTAGCACAGCCACCCTTTTCTACCGTGGTTATTGACTACCAGCCTCACGTCAGGTACCAGCCCTTCTAGGGTCTTCCACACATATATTACTAGGTAATGTTGCGTCGTCATTGTAGGGAGTAGAGTCGCAAATGCTCTACACGTTCCCAGTAATTCATGTGTTAGAGACCCCAGATTCTGCTGGTGAAGGTCCTCTATATGGATTCTAGCTTGACGATGTCGCCCGTCTTGTAGGGAGTCCATAGGTGGCAGCAGCACTCCAGCTTAAGAAGGACCAGGGCCTTCCAGTGTCAGCATACAGGTCCTCTTTCTTGTTTGGAAGGTCCTGAGTATCCATCTTGTAAGTTTACTGGCTGTCTCAGTGCTGTGATTGATGAGGTCACAAAAAGTTCTGTCGGTACCGGTACTCATTGTTACTCCCAGGTCCCGCACATGTTCTTTTGGTGTGATGGTTTGCTGGTTGACCTGGCAGCTGGTGCCCTCTTTGATGGTTTGTAGAGGGCCGTACCTTAACAGTTCAAATTTCTTAGCGTTCATCATGATGTTGTTAGAGTCTGCCCAGTCCAGTAGGCGATTGAGGTCCTCTTGTAGCAGGGCCATATCGTCGCCTGTTTTGATCCTCTTCACTCTCATATCATCAGCAAACGAGGTGGCCTGCGGGAGGGAGGGAGCGCCCCCGACAGTGACAACCAGTCTGATGATGATAATTACCCCCAAGGGGCAAGGGGGCCTTCATCTAGTGGTGGAGGAAAACAAAATATGCCTCACGTATCCTACTGCGTGTCGTACAAGGCAACTAATAGGGGGGATGGCGATAGACTTGTGGACCAACAGCCATTACTATACATTAAAAGTCTTTATCTTAGCACTGTCATGGTATGGCATTGCTGAGGCTAGTGGGGTGCGGGTGCCACAGGGGACTGAGTCTACCTGGGCTGTAAAAGGTAAAATAGGCGCACATGAATAAGTAATAACGATATTTATCGTAAAATGACGATTATAGGCAGGAATGAAGCCTAATATTGCCGCCCAGAATTGTGGTGTTCACTACACACAGCTCGCTTTTTATAGGTTAACAACTCTATTCCCAACCTAGTGCTTTCCTATATCTTTCCTAAATCTATACTTATCTAACTTGAAACCATTTGAGCGGGTTATGTCGCCGTTCTTTAGCTTTAATACCTCATCTATATCGCCCTTATTTATACCTTTTATCCATTTAAATACCTGTACCATATCTCCCCTACATTTTCGTCTTTCTAGTGAGTGCAAGCCTAAGATTGTCAACCTTTCCTCATACGATAAGTTTCTAATATTATGTATAATTTTCGTCATTCTTCTTTGGACTGCCTCTAAAGGGTCGATATCCATTCTGTAATAAAGGCACCAAAATTGGACAGCATAGTCTAAATGGGGTCTTACTAGTGCTAAGTATAGTTTTAAGAAAACATAAGCAGTCCTGTTGCTAACACTCCTAGATATGAATCCTAGAATTCTATTTGCCCTGTTCCTAACACTTATACAGTACAGTATATACATTACAGTATTTTGGATCCAACGTTTCGACAAATCAACTTATGTCATCATCAGGGTCTAAAAATTAAAGAGAAAAACACACGATATAAAACTAACATGCAAGTTATTCAATGGGTGTTACACATATTAATGTACAACGTTTAAAAGGGCTTGAAAGGGGCAAAATATACAATGTATAAAGGGGCAGAACATGTAAAATATTTCAATTATGTACGATTAAGTACGACAGGTTGGGTAAGAGGTATCCTCACCAGGATTCGAACCCACTCACTCCAGGTATAATTGGGAGAGTCAGGCACCGTAACCACTCGGCCATGAGCGGATATAAGGAAAGCAACCTTAGTTCTTATTTGAGGAACCAGGTTTTTAGTCTCGTGGAGGACTATGCCTTCGAACACGTGGTGAGTTTATTAGACTTCGACCATGACGTAAAAATAGTCATGGTCGAAGTCTAATAAACTCGCCACGTGTTCGAAGGCATAGTCCTCCACGAGACTAAAAACCTGGTTCCTCAAATAAGAACTAAGGTTGCTTTCCTTATATCCGCTCGTGGCCGAGTGTTTTTTTTTTTTGTTTTTTTTTTCTATATTCCAACTTACTTCCTCTCGGGCATAGGCTGAGAGCCTTAACATTCACCGCTTTACAATTAACAGTGAAGCCCGTGAGGTCTTGTTCCAGTCTAGGGAGTGAGACATGTGAAGCACGTAGAGTACAACGAGCACCTGCCATCTTGCCTTCACATGAGGCACGGTGCTCACTCATGGCCCGAAACGACCCCGTCTCTGAAGCCACCTCGTTCCCGTGCTTCACTGTCTCACCCCCTACACTCGGACTCTCACACTTACACACACACAACGCCACCTGTTGAGCAGATAACTCACCAGGCATTGCACCCCTATAGCATATTTTGAATATGGGAATATTCATACAGTGCTATTTAATCAGGGAACAATGAGGGTATTTTATTGACGTTTCGGTGGGCTTGTGGTAATGCACTGATACCAGGTACAGCACAAATTCCATCCCAATAATATCTTCCCATTGATACATCGGGATTTGAACCCGGGACCTTTGGATTACCAGGCCAGTGGCAAGACCACTCCACCACACCTCCCCTTACGGTGCCCGACTCTCCCAAATATACCTGGAGTGAGTGGGTTCGAATCCTGGTGAGGATACCTCTTACCCAACATGTAAAATATTCTACGGGAATTACACATTAATGTACAATGATTAACCCTTGTCTAGCGGGGTGTTTTGGGCTCATTTGGGCATATTCAGGACCTCCTGAATGATCAATCAAGTATCTGCATGAAAAGAAATGTATTCAGCAAAAAAATTAGGCACTAAAAGCTTCAAAATGAGACCAGAACGAGCTACGTAGCACTCGTGGTTCTCTTGCAGTGGTGCCACTAACATGGGAGTTTAGCGTATAGCAGTATATTTTTCCCAGCTATGCTCACTACTGGCTACACTGCCGGCCTCTCGAGAACACAGGGAACATGAGTTAATGGGCGGCGGTAAGCCCTGGGAGTCGGCTGTCTGGCCTGCTGCGCTCCCGGCCATTTGCACTCAATTTTAACCCTTTAAAAGCCTTAATAATGCTCCTAACTTGCTGCAAATTGGTGCACGACTTAAGTCGAGCGCCGCCAATAAGGGGTTAAAGGGGCAGAAAATTCAAATTATTCTAGGGGACTTACACATATTAATTCATAATGTTTAAAGGGGCAGAACATAACAATTATTCTATGAGAGTTACAAATCTTACTGTAGCCTACTATGTTGAACGCCTTACGAGCGGGCCCGTCAGTAACTTCTACTACCCGCCAAGCGGGTGGTTTTACCCTAAACGACCTTGTTTCCGTGCTCTTTTTCATGCATAAACAAGAGCCAGAGCGTAATACAATTATGTAAAAAGGAGCCGACCAAACGCACCACTGAGGTGGTAGATGGTGGAAAGAAAAAAACTGTCTGGGACCATCAGGTCCTGGTAGTGAAGCCAAAAGACCAATCCTCCGAGCCAGTAAGCCCACCAGATACAAAGGCAATCGAGACTGCTTTGGCTTCGGTTCCGGTTAACAAGTTAACTAGAACTGAGTCAGGTGTACTGGTGGTACGACTTCCATCCAAGAAAGCCAAAGAAGATGCAGGAAGGGCCATCAATCAGTGTTTGGGGGTGGACAGTGCCTTCAGTGTCTCCGAACCAAAGAAGATGATGCCAAAAATGACTCTGGTAGGCATTGCTAATGACGCTGAGGATAATGAGATCATTCCCAGCATCCTCAACAAGAACCCAAGAATAAAGTCCCTGGTCGACGATGGCTTAGCTATGAATTTGCTATTCACTAAGCAAAAGAGTGATGCACACACTAAGATTGCGGTAGTAAAAATGTCACCTGAAATACGCTCTTCCATTGTGGATGATGGCAATTTTGTGTATGTTGGACTTGTGAGATGTCGTGCATACGATCGCTTCTGGGTAACACAATGTTACCATTGCCAGGGCTTTGGTCATACCAGTGACAGGTGTTATCGGAAAAATGAGGATCCAAAATGCAACTTCTGTGCCGGTACTCATAACTCAAAAGACTGCACCAACAAGACTTCCCCCAAATGTATAAATTGTATGAGCTCCACATCAGTTACGGAGCCGCCACATCATTTCGCCTCAAGTAGAAATTGTCCTTTAATGACAGCTCAGAGAAATAAAGTTATTGAGAACACCAATTTTGTAGGTTCAAAAAACTGAAAAATGCACATGGGAGCCGGTTGAAACTGGGTCTGTTGAATGTTCGTTCCTTGCGTAACAAAATGGATCATATTTGCGAGATCTTGGATGAACGTAACCTTGATGTATTATGTCTCACTGAGACCTGGTTGTTCGAGTCAGATCTGAATATTATCCAGGCGGCATTGCCTAAAACCCATTCCATAATAAATGTTCCTAGGCCTAGGGGAGATCATCCGGGTGGTGGAGTGGCAGTTGTCTACTCCACATCTCTGGTGAATATCTTGCAAATAAGCCATAACCCAGCCCCTCTTTATTATGAACTGTTGGAAGTGGAAATAAAACTCCATCAACAAATTCTAAGAATGGCAGTTGTCTATAGGCCTGGACATCGTGGCACAGATAGGGGTTTTATGGAAGAGTTTGGGCAGTTTCTCGAGGAATTTTCTGCTAAAACCGGAAGACTTTTGATATGTGGAGATTTTAATTACTGGGTTGACAGCCCTCATCTGAAGCCATTCTCTCCTGAGTTCCTTGAGTTGACTGATCAGAACAATTTTGTAAACCATGTGTCCCACCCAACTCATATCTTAGGACACACCCTTGACTTGGTTTTCTCTCCTGTGGGTTGTGGTGGTGTTCTGGATGTTGATGTTGAGAATGCTGACCCTAATACCTCTGATCATGCTTTGATTACTTTCAGCTTTGATTTCCCTAAGCCACTCACACATGAAAAAGTAATCAGATTTAGAAATTATAAAAATGCAGACCTAAATTTGGCTAGCAGTGAAGTAAAACAGTACTTGGGAAGTATTGATACTTCCAACCTTACTTCAGATGAGCTGGTGGAGGTACATGGAAATGCACTTAAATTAGTGTTCGATCATCACTGTCCAGAAGTAGAGAAGAAAATCATAGTACGAGATGATTCGCCCTGGTATAGCACTCGAGTTAAATTTCTTAGAAGAGCGCGTAGGAAGAACTGAACGTGAATGGCGGAAAAATAAAACAGACTCTACATGGTTGCAATATCTGTCAGCCTGAAGAGCTGTGGTCCACAAAATCAAAGATGAAAAGAAAGTGTATTATCAGGGAAAAGTTGACTCGTGTGGTAACGACCAGAGGAGGTTGGCTTCAATTGTAAACAGTTTACTTGGAAAAACAAGAGTCAGCTTAAGACCTTCTGTACCTGATGCCGAGTTGGCTGCCAACTTTGTGGCATTTTTTGCTGGCAAGATAACTCGCATAAGACAGGAACTGGATGATGCTTCTGTTGGTGAAGAACTTTCAGTTGTACTCCAACCCCGACACATTCCTAATAATGTCCTCTCATCCTTTCACTCAGTAGAGGTGGACATGATCTCGTCCTACATAAGAAACCTCAATAAAACATTTTGCCCGTTGGATCCCATAAATGTTTCCAAGCTACCAAGAGTCTATGATCACACTGTTGAGTTTATTTCCAAAATAATTAATAAGTGCTTCTCTGAAGGTAGCTTCCCACATTCTGAAAAGCATGCACTACTCCGACCTACTCTAAAGAAACCTGGACTTGATGTTGAGAACATGTTGAACTATCGTCCTGTCTCCAACCTGTCCTTCATATCAAAGATATTAGAGCGTGCAATACTTGACCAATTACAACCACTACTTCAGCAGAATGAAACTATCCCAATTTTTCAGTCTGCTTACCGACAGCATCATTCAACTGAAACAGCATTGATTAGAGTACATAATGATCTAGTTGAGAACATTTGCAATGGTGTGGCCTCACTATTGGTCTTGCTTGATCTCTCTGCGGCTTTTGACACAGTGGATCACGAGTTGTTATTGAGTGATCTTTATGATTGTGGTGTGCGTGACTCCGCTCTCTTGCTTCTTGGGTCGTACTTGTCAGGTAGATCCCAGAGTGTGATGGTAAATCAAGTGGTCTCGGACTCGACACCCCTGCAGTATGGTGTTCCGCAGGGATCAGTTTTGGGTCCTATCCTATTTATAATTTATATTAGCAGTTTGTCTCTTCTGCTTCGTGCACATAATGTCACCTTTCACTTTTATGCAGATGACACCCAGATTTATGTGAGAATCACAAATATAGTTGATATACGGAGTAAGATGGAATTGTTGATGTCTGATATCAAGAAGTGGATGAGAGCGAGAAAACTTAAACTAAATGATGGTAAAACTGATATTCTCATCATCCGAGGAAATAGAAGAGCTGATGATATAGTAGGTGCCCTCTCCATCAATGTGGGTGGATCTCAGCTGCGACCGGCCAACTCTGTTCGAAATCTGGGTGTATATGTGAACTCCCGATTAGATTTCAAAGAGCATGTAAACCAGATAGTTAAAAGTTGTTACTTGCACATCAGAAATCTCTATTTGGTGAAGCCGTTTATAACCAGACGTTGCCTCCTGACGTTGGTTCACTCATTGGTCTTCTCGTGTTGATTATTGCAATGCCCTGTTGGTGGGTCTTCCAAATTATATTTTGAAGAAAGTTCAGTCTGTTCTTAACAGGGCCGCAAGACTAATTTTTGGTGTTCCACCTAGAACTCCTACTACATCTCTTCACATAGAACTGCACTGGCTGCCAGTAAGAGCAAGAATAGAATTTAAGTTGTGTTTGGTGACTTTTAAGGTTCTCAAATTTGGTGAGCCTAGGTACCTTGCGGAGCTGCTCAGGCGCCCACCGGCACACCATGGTGTAGTTGTGCGTCATGACAATGACCCTTTTCGTCTTGATGAACCAAGGGCTTTCCAGCAGTCTTCTTTCTTTGAGAGGTCATTCTCCTACATGGCTCCGAGGTTGTATAACAGGTTGCCGCTGTCCATGAGACAACTGAGTTCTGTTGAATGCTTCAAGAGACAACTTAGGACTTTTCTCTTTGAGAGAAGCTATGATCTTGAGAGAGGTGTCATGACAGATGGCTATAGAGTTTAGGCTATTTTGCCACTGCTAGTGATTGTTAAATGTGTGTTGTATATAAGCCTTCTTTTGATGCATTAATTTTTGTTCTTTTTTCTTTCTCTTTTCGAGCGCTAGTGAATTCTTCGGAAAAATTGGCGCTTATGAGAAATAAGTAACATGCTTATTATTATTATTATTATCCCTGAAAGGGCGATAATTGAGCTTTCCAATGACACCAGAACCATCCTTCTACGACTACGCGTTCTCTTGCAACGATCGTGCAAGGCGAAGGAAAAATCCCTAAAATACGGTAATTTCCTTACATAATTCCCTGTGTAGCGAGGCAGTGAGTGTGGGTGTGTGTGGAGTTGGGCCCAGTGCTGGCGCGGGAGCCGTGCCGAACGGTCAGAGCCGACCTACGCTCCTTCCACCGCTCGTCTCTCTCTCAGAGCCAAATACAGTATGTACTCCAATTTTGCGAGAAATTGGTCGACATTGCAGGCCGCAAAAGTGGAATTCGCAAAATTGGATTAACTAACCTTATGAGGAAAAATGAATATGGTCGACATTTCATCAGTGACGGCCCAATTTTTCGTGATTTCCGTCATTTATTTGCTTTGTTTGTACACACATACATGTAATTATACAGTAGTCCCTCGAATTTTGCGTCTTTCAAATTTGTGAAATTTCGATTTTGCGAACGGGACCCAAGATTTGACCTTTTTTGCGGGACTTGATATGTGCGATATTACTTGAGTTTTGCGGGTGGCGCCAAATGATACGGGGTTTCCGCACTAGTTTTCGGGGGGAGGGGTATGAGGGTCGTGACGTCGGGCCGCCCTGCGGCCCATTGTTTACTGTTTATAGATTCTCCCACGCTCCTATATGTTCTCACGCTCTCGCATAATCGGCTTCCTTGGGCAAAATTGAAGTGTTACCTGTGCTCTGGGTCCCCTGAGTCTGTATTTCTGTGTTTTTCTTTATTGTAGGATGTATAATTAAGTGTATGTGTCATAATGTGTGTACAAACAAGGACGAAAATCACCAAAAAATAGGCCCTCGATGATGAGATGTCGACCATATTCAATTAATCCCATAAGGTTGGTTATTTGAAATTTGCGATTTTGAGGGCTGCAATGTCGACCATATTCTCGCAAAATTCGAGGGAGTACTGTACATCCCACAATAAAGAAAAATACAGAAAAACATAAGACATTATCATTATCCTTGAGAAAATCAAATTAAATGAGCAATTGAGCATTTACTGTACCTAGACTCGAAAGATGGCTGGGCTTGCGGGGATGGAGGGAGGGTGTCCGAGGCTTGGGTGGCCCGGCCACCCCTCCTCCCCGAAAACTAGTGCGGAGAGCCCCACTTCCTTACGGCGCCACCCGCAAAAGTAGAGTTACCTCGCAAAATTAGGTTTTCTTAAAAAATTGGTTAGTGGGATCTCGGTCGCAAAATTGGTGTTTCGCAAAATCAGAGTAAGTACTGTATTGCTCAAAATTGCACACCGCCTGAAGTCAGTCCCCGCCACATAGTCCTTTCTTCTCTAGACCGACTAAAGTCCGGCGCCGCCAGACAAGGGTTAAAGGGGCAGCAGATATGGTATGGGTTCGAGTCCACGGACTGCCATATGTGTTTGTAAATTTCATTAATCGATTTTAGGAGTATGGTTGGTTGTTGGAAGGAACATAATAATTGTTAAGTTGGAGTTTCATTTTTGTATATATATTGACTCTAGGGTTCTCACACTTTTACCTGGGCAAGTATCTAAAATTTGAAAAAAATCTGGTTCAAGTCTAATTTTGCAAAACTCTGCATGTTCTCTTACTGCTGAGTGAGGAGGCCTTAGTAGGGGGCGACCTGTCCGGCTCGACTGACCTATGTGCTCATCGGTGCGGATTTTGAAAGCACGTGTAGTGCTCCCAATATACCCGGCCTGGCAGCTCGGGCAGGTGAAACAATACACCACCGATGAGCGCAAGTCTGTCGGCACTCGATCTTTGAAATGAAACAATGAACCTATTTTGAATGTGCTTTTATGTATGAATCGAAAGTTGATTTGTGGTTAACATTTTGACAACATAGTTTTTAGTGATTTTTCAATGTTCATGGACAATTCTCCAAGATAAGGTAAAGTTAAGTTGGTATACAGAGTTCTGGTTGGTATTTATTATTGAGAAATTTGCTTACTAGTATATCAAATAATTGGGGACAGTATCCATTATTCATGAAAACGTTTTTGAGAAAGACTAGTTCTTTGTGAAATACTGTACTGTAATTCATAAGTAGAGGAGAGTGAGAAGGCCCTATGAATCAATGTTTTCACCGCGTTTATTTTGAAGCGAAACTGACTGAAGCTAAAGAAGCTAGTGCCCAGCCCTGAGAAGGTAGGTTTTCGAAAAATAGAAAATATTAGAAAGTTATTGCATCTTTCAAGAAGTAGATCTAAAAAAGGGAGTTTTCCATTACATTTTGGCTCTATTGTGAATTGAATGTTACTGTGTTGTTTGCTGATATATTCTAAGAATTTGTTGGCTTGAGTGGCATTATTAAAAAAATACAAGGGTATCATCAACATATCTGCAGTAAAGTACCGATAATGGCTTGAATTGAATGGCATAGTTTTCTAGCCAGATCTCTTCAAAATGATAAAGGAATATATCAGCAAATATATATACTGTATATAAGTTGGATCCAAAATAAAGATGTTCGCTACCTATACCCTTGTGATACTTTTCCTCTTGAAAATACGGTTCCCTACGAACACCCCTATATCCGAAGTATATACATTGTTTTCTGGGTTTCAGATCATTACTAACGAGCACCCCCAGATCCTTCTCACAATCTGAGGTATCCAATTCTATATTGTCTAGTTTGTATTTCGCTTCTAAATTACGATTTCCAATCCTTAACCCTTGTCTAGCGGGGTGTTTTGGGCTCATTTGGGCATATTCAGGCCCTCCTGAATGATCAATCAAGTATCTACATGAATTTTTTTTTATTCAGCAAAAAACTAGGCGCTAAAAGCTTCAAAATGAGACCAGAACGAGCTACGTAGCACTCGTGGTTCTCTTCCAGTGGTGCCACGAACATGGGAGTTTAGCGTATAGCGGTATATTTTCCCCAGCTATGCTCACTACTGGCTACACTGCCGGCCTCTCGAGAACACAGGGAACATGAGTTAATGGGCAGCGGTAAGCCCTGGGAGTCGGCTGTCTGGCCCGCTGTGCTCCCGGCCATTTGCACTCGATTTTAACCCTTTAAAAGCCTTAATAATGCTCCTAACTTGCTGCAAATTGGTGCACGACTTGGTCTTGGTCTTGGTGCGAGAGTCACGCTCGACTGGTCGAGGTGTGGCCTTAGTATCGGCTCTCTCTCCTAGGATAAACTTATAAACTATAATGGAAAAGGACAGGTTGAGAATAAAAGAAGATTGTTCCCCCGTGGGCATTCTCACCCCAGCCTCACTATTGTGAGGCTGATCTTTTCCTCCACACTCCCTCTAGGTAGTCCTTAACACTCCGTGCAGTGGTCTCATTCCACATGTTTAAGTCGTTCAGGCCAAGCAGGTAGATCACTATTCCGTCGAGCCCCCATTCATACCTTCCTACCATTGCATTCCATTCCTCCGCACCAATCTCTTGCACTATGGATCTTAGCATTACCTGCCTTTCTCCTTCATATTTTCTGCACTTTAGGAGGATATGCTCCACAGTCTCATCCTCCCCACTCTCGCACATCTTGCATGCCTTGTTGCCTTCATTTGACCATCTATATGTTCTGCTGTTCAGCTCAAGGGACTTAGTTCGGGCCTGGAAGAGGAGTTCACCTCCGATGCTCCCATCGTAGAATGGCTCCCTTCTTGGCTGTTGCTTACACATGTACCATTCTAGTGAACTCTTGTTTCTCATATTCCCTGCCAATTCGTCCCTTGCTACGCTTTGTACCCGTTTGCCGATCTCTTTCTTCCATCTCTCATGGCTCCACATCTCCATACTTTCCCCCATCATGATACCACGCATTCCGTACTTCTCTATCTTTTTGTCGCACATCTTGTTCCACTTACTGCTCTCCTTAGCCCATTCACACACCTTTCGTGCCCATCTATCACCATTCATTTTTTCCAGTCTGACCCGGTACCGTAGGACTCCCTTGTCTATTCTTTCTTCAAAGGAGCTCCACCCCGCATCACCTCTCAAGGCTTCTACTGCAGTGTACTTGTTCGCTCCCAGTGCGAGCCTTCCGACCCTATTCTGGGCAACTTCCAGCTTTGCCGTGTCATTCGCCGTCCACGGGATGGTTTCCAGACCATACATCAGGCCCGGCACCGCCATACCTTTCCATACTCCTCGCACTACTTCATACTTGTTCGCTCTACACCTTGCAGCACTGCCAAGTCTTCCCACCCACTGGCTCGCTTTTGTTAGTCTCTCATCTTTTGTTTTCTCGCATCCTCTTGCAACCACTGTCATTCCCAGGTACTTGTATTCATTTGTTTGGGTAATAATATTATTCCCAAGTAGCCACGTCGCACCCACATCCGTTTCATCTCCATTCACTACTAGTACTTTACTTTTCTCCCTGCTAAAGCTCACATTCAGATCATTCCCATATTCGAACACCACATCTAGCATCCTCTGCAGATCCTCTCGGTTGTCGCTCATGATCACTACATCATCTGCATATAGCAAGATACCCAGACGTTCGTTCCCAATTAGCGTTCCCCTGCCGGCTTCTTTCATTCTTGCAGCTAGTTCCTCTGTGTACATCCCAAACAGGAGAGGGGATAGCCCACAGCCCTGTCTAACTCCCCGCTTGTTTTCGACCCAGTCTATCTCTATATCCCCCATACTGTATCTAGCCCTGATATTCTCATACATACTTCTTATGATATTTATTATCTTTTCACTCACACCTACTGTTTCAAGCAGCCTACACAACTTGTACCTGTTCACTCTGTCATATGCTTTCTCTATGTCTAGGAAGGCGAAGTATCCCTTCCGTCCGGACTTTTTCGTATTCTCTATCACTTCTCTCACTACAAACATGTTATCTTTCCCTCTTCTGTCCACTCGAAACCCATTCTGTTCTTCTCCCATCACTCTGTTCCTTTCAAAGATCCCTTTCAGCCTTTCATTCAGCACCCAACAGAACACCTTGGAAATTGTGTCCGTTAGCGTTATTGGTCGGTAGTTTTTCAGCTCTTTCTTACTCTTGTGACCCCCTTTGTGCAGGAGGGTCACCCGGCTCTCGTTCCATTTATACGGTACCCTCTCTCCTGACCACACTTTCTTAAAAAGTCCATACATGCCTTCAATTACTCAATTCCCACCCTCTTTGTAGAATTCATATGGGATCTCGTCGTTTCCTGCGGCTTTACCAGTCTTCAGTTTCTTGACACATTTCATTATCTCTTCCCTACTGATCTCGTAATCCATATTTTCATCTACTGGTATCTTTCTTCCTATTATCAGGTTGGGTTCGCCCCTATCCTCCACCTCATTCGCACCCCCTATGTTTTCCCAGAATTCTTATACTGCCCTAGCTTTTTCCCGTTTCCTTCTCACCTCTCTTCCGTTCACCATTATCATACATACATATATACATAAAATTTTAAGACTGAGTGTTCCACATATAAGTGCAGTTTCAGTCTCTTGTCCTAATGGCGGCATTCCAGGCAACCCTGTTAAGGGCTGCTTCACTTGTCAAGTTCTTGGATTTGAGATCGGCGCGTATAGTCCGATCCCAGGTCTTCCTCGGTCCAGCCCTTGGTGCAGCTCCCTCCACAATCACAGACCTGCATTTTTTCACCCAATTTTGTTCATCCATTCTCTCCACATGTCCATAACATCCCAGTCTACTTGTACGCATCACCTCGCTAATACTCTTTATACCTAAACGTCTCCTCAGCTCAACATTTGTTATTCTATCCTGTAGCCTGGCCCCACACATCCATCTCACCATTCTCATCTCATTACGCTCCATTCTGTTGACATCCTCTACTTTAACGGCCCATGTTTCTGAGGCATACGTCATTGCACTTCTATCACTTCCACATTCACTCTTTCACACTCTTGCTCTCCCCTTAGGAAGTCATACCATTCTCTACTGACCTCACCGCCTCTTGCCTTCAGCTCATCTACTACATCTTTATCGGCTTTTACTCTCGCTTTCCTTATTAAACCTCCTGTTATACTTTTGTGCTTCCTGTATTCCTCCCATGCTTCCTCATATGCGACCCGTTCATTCTCACTGTTCTCCTTAGTCTTCTACACCTTCGGTTGCTCTCTTTTCTTTTTTTCCTGGCAGATTCGATGTCTTGGTTTCACCATCTCCTCTGGGGTCTCCTATTACTGTATTTCCTTTCTTTTTCTTCCCGACTCTTCTTTCAGCTACCGGTACTTCTTTCACTGTCTTGGTGAATTCTTCATTAATTCTGTCTACCACTCCGTCATCCCTCCAGTTCACACGCTCTAGTTCTTCCCCGAATTTTACCCAGTCCGCTTGTTTCAGTTTCCATTTCTTACCCTTTGGTTTCCTAGCTTCCTTTCTCTCCCTCCCACAGGTATACTGTATCCACAACATATTGTGGTCACTTGTCACATCCATTCCTCGTTCTTCGTCTATCCTCATGTATTCCACGTTCTTCTTTGCATTCTCATTCACCAAGATATAATCAATCGCAGATTCATTGTCTCTTCCGGCCCATGTCACTCGTCCCTCTGCGATGGTTTCATTTAATATTTCCAGTTCATGCTCCTCAGTGAAATCCCTTAGCAGTTGTCCATTCGTGTTCACTTCCTCACCCAGGATTCCGATGTGTCCGTTCATATCACCCATTACGATCACCTGTTCTCGTCTATGTTCGTTTACCAGTCTTCTCATTAGGTCATATTTCCTTTCATTATCACGTCTGGCATCCGGTCCCTGTACCGTCATGTAGCATATAATCAGTAGGATCCTTTCAGTCTTTCGTTTTGACTTGTAGTTCAGGTAAGCTGCCATCATATCTTCACTCATCTCGCATTCGCCTACTTTTAACTCTTCAACCTCTATATCCATGTTCTTTCTCACTATTAGGCCTATACCTCCACCCTTTTTCTTCCATTTACTGCGCCCCTTCCCAGTCATTCTGTAGTTTTCCGTGTACAGTTCCACTCTTTTATGTAGCTTTGTCTCTGTTATACCGAGCACATCTATACCCCCCTCATACAGTACAGTAGTCCCTCGAATTTTGCGTCTTTCAAATTTGCGAAATTTAGATTTTGTGAACGGGACCCAAGAATTTACCTTTTTTGCGAGACTTGATATGTGCGATATTACTTGAGTTTTGCGGGTGGCGCCAAATGATACGGTGTTTCCGCACTAGTTTTCAGGGGGGAGTAGCAGGATCGTGACGTCAGGCCGCCCTGCCGCCCATTGTTTACGCTTTATAGATTCTCCCACGCTCCTCACGCTCTCGCATAATCGACTTCCTTGGGCAAAATTGAAGTGTTACCTGTGCCCTGGGTCCCCTGAATCTGTATTTCTGTGTTTTTCTTTATTGTAGGATGTATAATTAAGTGTATGTGTCATAATGTGTGTACAAACAAGGACGAAAATCACCAAAAAATAGGCCCTCGATGATGAGATGTTGACCATATTCAATTAATCCCATAAGGTTAGTTATTTGAAATTTGCGATTTTGAATTTTGCGGCCTGCAATGTCGACCATATTCTCGCAAAATTCGAGGGAGTACTGTACTTCACTCATGTCTTCCATTTTTCCCACTCCCCATCCATTCACATTTAGGCACCCTAATCTAATGCAGTTCCTATCCTGCTGATTCCTGGTTCACATTTCCCGGGGGTTCTCACTCTCATTGCCAGAGTCAGGAGTCCCCCTGTCCTCTCTCTCGGCTGGGGTCTCTCCGTCCTCTCTCACGGCTGGGGCCTCGGTTGGTTACTTAAGTCGAGCACCGCCAATAAGGGGTTAAACACCAGTAAACATACATAACATCCCTTTTACTTACAATATTATTCATCCCTTTTAATACATTTTGAGCATGTATTGTGCGTATATTTACCTTCACATCTCAAAATTTCTCCGGCGGCCGGGGGGCGTAGCCCCCCGGACCCCCTGTTATGTAGCGGGGGGCTGCACCCCCCGCGCAAAGTTGATCCTTGTAAGCTTAGAAAAATTATCCAGAACTGGATATTTTCTGTTTTGGCACCATGGCCCCCACTGGTTGGATAGTACATTGGAAAGAAAATTAGGTAAATTCCTAGTGTTAATTAGACTGAAAGGCAGGGCGAAAGAGGTCTGCCGAGTCGTGTTGTGTGCCGTCTATGGCAGTGTGCCAAAATTCGCCCATTTTCTTCGTGATCCCGAACCTAACATCTGAAAAAATATTGATACTGAAATTGGCTAAGAGCCTGTGACTCCCGGGGCGGCCGGGAGCCCCGCTAAACCTGCCATTCTATTTCTACATTACACTCATCAAACGATAGTTGCTTTGCTCTACACTGTACTCTACATTGGCTATGATCTTAGAACTATTATATATCACCTGTATTGAAGTCCAAATGCAGCTACTAATGTAAATATAGACGGATAAATCCAGAGCTCGAGTCATGAAAGCTATTTGTTTACACTGTGAAAACACAACTTGTTCGGTTCGGATGAGGTGACTGACTTTAGCACCAATATAACAAATATATATTACAATAAGGAAACAGCCATCGTTCATAGAACGAACTCCTGGATGGGAGAGTCCGCTAAAACAAACAAACAAACAAACAACCAATGTACCCCTACACTCCGATGTTATATTGCGCCGAAGGCTGAGTCAAGACGAACACAACTACCGTAATTTTATTGGCACTCGAATGCTCAATAATATGTAGATTAAAGGATAATAATAGGTATTTATCTAAAACTATGTACAGTATATATTAACTAAACTACTCCATGTGTTTATATTGACTGAATTTCACTGAAATGAATAATGTAAAATATTAATTTAAGTTTGAATGTTAGTTTTCTGATCTGATCTGATCCCAATTAAACTCCCACAAAATACACGATATTTTTTCGTATGTGTTAATTTTATGGGGTCTCTAATTTCTTAAAAATAGTGAATGAATATAAATTTTATGTGTTTGACAAAGAGCGCAAGACCTTGAGGCATAAGGTAAGCTATAAATTAGTACGATTTTATGATGAATTATTGGTTTTTCAGGGGTATATATGTGGTTGGATCAATGGAAAACAACGAACTAATATCAGCTATGTTTTCCATTGTGGTGTTTCCGAGAATAATCCAATGATGACGTCAAATTAGCTTGCCGCCAATCAACTGTGGAACACTTGGAAATGTGTTAGCTGTTATTTACCGATATATTTGTGGAAAAATAGAGTGAATTAAGGGGCTGGAATATAACATTGACTTCATTTGAAGTGCGAGTGCCCTACACATTCTAAAATTGTGCATATTAATCTTGGGGAACTCATTATATATAAGGTATAAGTTCAAGGTGATACTTTGGATAAACCTGACTTCTAGCAAGCACCAAACAGCGATTTTGTAAGTAGCCAAGCATATTATTTTTTCAGATAAGCCTAGGCCTACTTGTATTAGCCTAGGCCTATGATGATAATGATGATTTGAAGCAGAAATGACTCTGAGTAGCCTAGGCTGAGGCTAGGCGTATTAGGCTTAGGATAACCCATTATCCAACAATCTTAGGACTGCCCCCACTAGTGGGGCTATGTATAATGTATTGATAGGCTAATGAAGATCAAGGAAGATTTGAGGTTAAAGACAGTAAAAAATAAGGTTAGCTAGGCTCTTAACCCGGGAACGGCGAAGGTCCTCAATTATGGTAATTATTTAGAAGATGACCTTTTTTCTAGTTATTAAAAACTTACTCTATGGTGTATTATATGATATATAGAAGCAATAGAACTGTTAAAATGACCTGGGAAGTGTATATTAAACTTAGCCTAGACCAACATTCCTGTTTTTTTTGTTTTTTTTTTGTAAGGCTAGGCTAGGCTAACCTAGCCTAGGCTACTCTTGAGTTTTGGAACACAGTAGGCCTAAGCCTAGGCCTATTTTAGATGTCTAACTTTTAAAATAATAATATAAAAATACGTAGGCTAGGCCTAGGCTAGGATCAATTTTTTTGTATCATTATACAGAAAGTTAATTTGTGTTATCACTCAAAAAAACAGCGTCATTCGACACCCTGGCTAGGCTATAGCCTATGACAATAACAGTTTGCCGTCATGCCGTGGGATTATAGGGGTAGACCTGTCACTGAAGAATACTTTCGCAGTCTTACCGTTTGTTTTTGTTTTCAAGGTATATGAAATGCTGGGTGTGAAGGGAATTTCATGGTCTCCTGAAATATCCCCAGGCTACCTTTAGGATCAACTTTTCCTGGTACCTGGCGCGGGGTACGAACCTCTGAAGGGAATTTAACCCCCCTAAAAACCCACAGGTTTTGAGATGCCTTGGGTGGGGTTCGAACCCTGGTTAGTGACCCAACCATCACCACCAGGCCCGCGCGCTAACCCACTGTACTACCACGGACGTACTAAAAGTATAGCAACCTTAGTCCGATTTTTAAGAACCAGGTGATAGTCTCGTGGTGTTATCACGTGATGAGTTTATTGGACTTACCATCTCCGACTATTTTACGCTATACCTGACGTCAACTCGGGTTAGTATTATTGTGGGTGCGGGACATTTTCGAGCGGGACATTTTCGAGGGCATTACATTACATCCTTCTTTAACTGGGCTAGTCCCTAGCCTATTTTAAGGTCGTAAGGTATCGTAGCTGTATTACCTCAGCAATCTCAATATTGTTGGTATAGGGTTCGCGTGACGGGTGCTCCACGTAGCTACCTGGTCACGATCCCACCGCTGCCACCAATGAAATGCTGGGTGTGAAGGGAATTTCATGGTCTCTTGAAATATCCCCAGGCTACCTTTAGGATCAACTTTTCCTGGTACCTGGCGCGGGGTACGAACCTCTGAAGGGAATTTAACCCCCCTAAAAACCCACAGGTTTTGAGATGCCTTGGGTGGGGTTCGAACCCTGGTTAGTGACCCAACCATCACCACCAGGCCCGCGCGCTAACCCACTGTACTACCACGGACGTACTAAAAGTATAGCAACCTTAGTCCGATTTTTAAGAACCAGGTGATAGTCTCGTGGTGTTATCACGTGATGAGTTTATTGGACTTACCATCTCCGACTATTTTACGCTATACCTGACGTCAACTCGGGTTAGTATTATTGTGGGTGCGGGACATTTTCGAGCGGGACATTTTCGAGGGCATTACAGTATAGGCTATAGGCAGAATAGGCTACAGTAGTATCTTATCTACTGGTATCTTATTTTATTGTAGTTTATATTATGAGTGGAAGATTTGCAATAACTTACCCTAACCAAAGTCCAAACTTAGTGTCCAAAGTGGGATCTGCAACCTGCCTCTATGTTCTCATTTTGTATACCGGTAACTTTTTAGCCAGATTACCGGTACAATTTAATAAGTGTACAGCCAGCAGCTAGGCCTACTGCCTACAGTGCATTTATAGATTTCCCGGAATCCCGGCCATGACTTGGGTATCACTAAAGAATCTGGAAAAATGTTATTTTAATACCACTAATTTTCCGAGTGTTTTTTATAAACAAAATTGTTCATTTGCATCAATATATAGAGTTTGTAATTAATTAGAAATCTCGGGAAAACCTATTTTCCCCATAATGCCTATCGATCGATGTTGTTCCCCGATAGTGATTTGAAAAGACATTAGCCTAACCTAACAACCTTACCTAACCTAACCTAGTATTATGGGTGGGGGCTGCCGCCCCCACACCCCCGCTGGTTGAGTACTAATCCCTTAGTTAATAAAAAAAAAAAAAAATTGGATGTCTATTATAGGAAGGTAAAAGTCGATGAAGTCTACGGTGTTTACTGTGCAATCTTCAGCTTTGATTGTACATTGATAACGGGAAAGTACCGATTGACAACCTTGTTACGAACATTTAATTTTAGTACCATACTTTTATATTAGGTTTTTCCGAGGGTTAAAACACATTTTCATATGATCTTTAGAGCTATCGATAACTGGAAGTACCGTATTGACAACCTTTTACGATTTTTCTTGTTTAGTACCATACTTTTTTATTAGGTTTTGCCGAGGGTTAAAACAAATTTTCTTATGATCTTTAGAGCATATAGATTCAATATTTATATTCAAATATATCACAAAAATTCGTGGTATTAAAATAACATTGAACCAAGAATCTTTCCGCAGCCTTATGTACAATTGTTTGTTTTTATTTCTTCAAGGAATATAGTACAGTAGTTTATTGTTCAATTGTTTATCATGTTATGAGTAGATAATTTGCATTACCTTACCCTAACCTAACTTTACTTAGTCTTAGTGTCCAAAGTGGGGGCTGCCACTATCCCCACAGTCCACACACCCGCTAACTAACATATATTATTGGTATGTCTTGTCATTACTATAACCTGACTTCATGGGGGTAACGGAGACTTGATTGAATATTTTCGGAATTAGCCTCGCAGAATCTTGAGTCTTTTAAAGTTGTGAAAATTAAAGTAAGTTTCTACGTTCCTACTGATTGTACTTAACTCGAGATGGGAATAGCCTACCCAGGTATTTTTTACTCGGCCCAGGGAAAATAATAGACAAACAAATGTTCTAATCAAAGTTTATTCTTGAAACTTGGTACCGGTATGTATTTTAACCAGTACTCTATAGTAACTCATGTATCATATGAAAGGATATAAATTAAGTATGTAATAGTTCTTGGAATGCAACAACAAATATACATGAAATCTTTATTGGACAAAAGTTACAAAACTAAAACAGGGACTGCTAAGAATAATTTAAAAACCTGTTTTCAATGCCTATATTAGTGGACCTGAAGTGATCTCTTTGAGACTGAAGTACAGGCAGCCAGCTCCCCTAGTATCCTGATTAAACACCAGTAAACATACATAACATCCCTTTTACTTACAATATTATTCATTCCTTTTAATAAATTTTGAGCATGTATTGTGCGTATATTTACCTTCACATCTCAAAATTTATCCGGCGGCCGGGGGGCTACGACCCCCGGACCCCCTGTTATGTAGCGGGGGGCTGTGCCCCCCGCAGACGCCGCACAAAGTTGATCCTTGTAAGCTTAGAAAAATGATCCAGAACTGGATAATTTCTGTTTTGGCACCCTGGTCTATGGGGAGGGGAACCCTGGACAAATATCGTTACAGGTTCTAGGTTCTGTATGTCCCTTAATAGAATTTTTCGAGGGTTGACACTTATTTTGACATGGAGTATAGGTTATATTACATCCTAAATGAAATTTAAAATATCTGTGAAAATTCTTGGGTTGTTTATATAATAGAAGTTACTGTGAGACACGTAATATGTTGAAGGGGGAGTTCTGCCCCCTCTAAACACCCGTCACTTATGTCATCATAATCTGTTGTACTTCATAGGGGGTCCAATTAAGGAGAAAGTGAATTAACAGACGAGATTAGGCCGCAAACTACAATAACATAGCGGGCCGCCGTTTATGGGAGACTTTTTACACATAATTTTCAATGTTAATTTCATCCCTTAATCAATTTTTCCAAATTATCAAACTTACATAAAAATGAAGTACAGTTTATAGGGATTCCAACATGCATTTCAAAATTGTCATGAAAATTGGTGGGTGGTTTGCTTAATATATACCATTCCATTTTAGTACCATATATTTTTATTAGGTTTTGCAGAGGCTTAAAACACATTTTCATATTATGTTTAGAGCATATAAAATCGATATTTGTTTTCAAATATTGCAAAATAATTGGTGACCAACTTATTTAGTTATACTAAAATAATAGACAAACAGCGGTAGACCAGCAGCGGTACACACGGCTATGCCCGACCAAGGTGCTTTTTTAGAGGTAGTAATGGGACGTCTTCTGGAAGTGGAAAAACGGTCTCAAGTGATAATGGAGAGATTCCTAGCCCAAACCGAGGGGCCAGACATGAACCACAGAGGAAGGTGCAACTACCACTAACTAGTTTTGTTGTGGGCAACATCAGAGGACTTTACCCACGAAACAATCAATGTAAAGTCCCTATGTTGGGAGAAATTGCAGAGGAAGACAACTCAATTTTTCTAGCCCTCACAGAAACACACCTGAACGAAAACATTTTGGATGCAGAGATCAATATCCATAATTTCACTCTATTCAGAGCCGACAGAGAGGACAGAAGCCACGGAGGAGTAGCACTCTACCTAAGGGAGGATATGGCTGCAAATACCGAAACTTTAGTTGAATTCTCAAACGGCACAACAGAGCTACTAGCAGTACACATAAGACAAACCGACATGCTCATCATAATTTTGTATCGACCTCCAAACACCACAGGGGAAATTTTCAAGGAGGTCACAGAGAAAATACAATCACTCCTACAAAATCTTCCAACTCCCGCTACAGATGTCATCATCACAGGAGACTTCAACCTGCCCATCATCAATTGGGCAACCATGAAAATAGATGGAGGAACCAGGGATGAAAAACAGCAAGCCAAGGAGCTAATGACTATCATGGACACTGCATACATGAAGCAATACATCGAGGAACCTACAAGAGGCAACAACACACTGGACTTACTATTTGGCAACAACTTCGACCTGGTACACTCGTACGAAACTGTAAAAACTATAATGTCCGACCACAGCCTCATCAAAGTTAGAACCCCCACACCAACCGCCACACCACCAAGAAGATGTCAACAGGAATCAAGCCAAATACCCTGCACCTCTCTGAAAGATCTCAACTTCTACAGCAAAGATATAGACTGGGACAGACTGAGAGCAGAACTGGCAGGAACTGATTGGAGGGCACTATTCGAAGATAAAAACGTCGACGAAACTCTCAGTATCCTCCAGCAACAATGCCTGGAGACCTGTAAAAACACCATACCACCCAAATCAAGCAGGAAGCAGATCAAGCAGATTCCCAGAGATAGAAAAATACTAATGAAGAAAAGGACGTACTTGAGAGCCAAGCAAAGGAAGACCAGCTATGCGCACAATATCACCAAACTACAAGAAGAGCTTGATGAAGTTGAACGTAAACTCATCCAGTCACACCAAGAGCAAAGAACACGCGAAGAACTACAAGCAGTTGCAAACATAAGAACATAAGAAAACATAAGAAAATGGGAGTCTGCAGAAAGCCGATTGGCCTAAGCAAGGCAGATCCCTGTCCCACACAACCCCAATTACAAAGCCCAATTATAGGCTCAACACTTTAATACCCTGAGGATCATCTTACCAAAACGGTTAGAGATTAACGCAGGATTACGGGGGTCTGCAGAGCGCTGATTGGCCCAACCCTGCTGATCCCCCTTCACACCCAACCCTTCTCGTCCATATGCTTATCCAATTTTATCTTAAAGCTCCCTATCGTTTTTAATCCCACTATAGCACTTGGTAGTCCATTCCACCCATCTACAACTCTGTTACCAAACCAATATTTGCCTATATCTTTTCTGAAACGAAATTTATCTAATTTGAAACCATTGGTACGAGTTCTTTCGCTATCACTGAGCTTTAGTACATTTGTCATGTCCCCTTTGTTAATCCCACTAACCCACTTGAACACCTCTATCATATCCCCTCTAACTCTGCGTCTCTCTAACGAATGTAAGCCTAATTTCTTCAACCTTTCTTTATACGGAAGATTTCTAATATTATGGATCATTTTTGTCATTCTACGTTGTACTCTCTCCAATGAATCTATGTCCATTCTGTAATAAGGACACCAAAATTGAACAGCATAATCCATATGGGGTCTCACTAATGATAAGTAAAGTTTTAAGATAACATCAGCAGTTCTGTTACTCACACTCCTTGAGATGAACCCGAGAATCCTGTTTGCCTTGTTTCGAACGCTTATACACTGTTGTCTAGGCTTCAAATCATTGCTAACAAACACACCTAGATCTTTCTCACAATTCGAGTTTTCTAATTCCACATTAGCTAGTTTATATTTAACATTTGTATGCATCTTCCCTATCTTTAATACCTTGCATTTGTCAATGTTAAACTTCATCTGCCAATTTACTGACCATTCGTGTAAGGTATCTAGATCCCTTTGGAGGCACTCTATATCTCTATCTGAATCAATTGTTCTCCCCATTTTGGTATCGTCTGCAAATTTACTTATCCTACTAGTTATACCTAAATCAAGGTCATTTATGTATATAACAAACAACAGAGGACCTAATACAGATCCCTGGGGGATAGCAAATTCTTCTATGCATATGCAAAAAGGAGACTCAGGAACACCACAACAATAGGACCACTTGCAAAACCTACGGGCGAACTTGAGAGTGACCCAACCGAAATGGCCAAGATACTCAAACAGCAGTATGAAAGTGTCTTCAGCCCGCCAAATGAAGACAAGAAAATCGAGAATGCAACGACTTTCTTTGGCAACGCTCCAGAGACACCACATCAACTCTCCTCGGTAACAGTATCAACAGAGGACATAATAGCAGCCATCGACAAGATTGGACCAAACTCTGCAGCAGGACCAGACGGCTTTCATGCCCAACTGCTAAAAAACTGCAAACATCAGCTAGCCCTGCCTCTAAAACTGCTGTGGAGCAAGTCCCTCCAAACTGGATATGTACCACAATCCCTAAAAGAAGGTAATGTCACACCAATACACAAAGGGGGTAGTAAAGGCATAGCCAAAAATTACAGACCAGTGGTGCTGACGTCACACCTTATTAAAATCATAGAAAGAACAATAAGAGCTAAGATGGTCAGCTTCCTGGAAGATAATGAGGCGTTCAACGAGGGGCAACATGGCTTTAGAAAAGGCCGCTCCTGCCTCTCACAACTACTATCACACTACGACAAAATCCTACAGGATATTCAAGACGGAGAAAATGTAGACGTCATATATCTAGATTTCGCCAAAGCTTTTGACAAGGTGGACCATGGGATCCTTCTACATAAACTCAAATCACTGGGAATAGGGGGAGACCTTGGAAGATGGCTCCACAGCTTCATCACCAACAGAAAACAAAGAGTCACGGTTCAAGGAAGCCTATCAGAAGCAGGTGGGGTCATCAGCGGAGTACCACAAGGATCAGTACTGGGACCTCTCCTATTCCTCATCATGATAGGAGACATCGACAGGGACCTGGAACACTCAACAGCCACATCGTTTGCAGACGACACCAGACTCATGAAGAAAATCACCTCACAACATGATGCTCAGCTACTACAACAAGACTTGGACAAAATCCTGAAGTGGGCAGAAGAAAACAACATGGCCCTAAACGGAGACAAGTTCGAGCTTCTAAGGTACGGGAACAAGAGAGCACTACAAAACGACACCAACTACAAAAGTGGACAGCAAGAAATTACCGCCAAGGACACAGTGAAGGACTTGGGAGTAAATATGAGCAGTGACGCCACTTTTTCCCAGCATATTACCAAAGCCACAACAACAGCAAAACAAATAGCAGGCTGGATCCTGAGAACCTTCCACACAAGAAATGAGAGGTGTATGCTAACATTGTGGAAGTCACTGGTCCTACCACGACTGGAGTACTGCTCCCAGCTCTGGTCTCCCCAAAAAGTAGGAGAAATAACAGAAATTGAAGCCACCCAGAGGACATTCACCAGTAAAATCCATGGGTTTCAACACTTTAACTACTGGGAGAGACTTAAGGAGCTGCAGCTGTACTCACTTCAAAGACGTAGGGAGAGATACATCATCATCTACGTCTGGAAGATTTTGGAAAAAAAGGTACCAAACCCAAACATCCAAGAGACTCAGCACCAAAGGCGAGGGAGGCTGTGCTATGTGAGGACTACGCCGGGATCAACACAAAAAATCAAATCCCTGATCCATCACAGCTTTACATACAATGGAACCAGACTGTTCAACTGTATACCAGCCCCTCTCAGGAACATGACCGGGGTGTCTCCAGACACCTTCAAGAAACACTTGGACATGTGGCTGGCCAAAATACCGGACCGGCCACCAACACCAGGATACCCCAGCACCAACTCCAACCGACTTCTGGAATGGAGAGTGGAAGAAAGGGAGCTGCCTGGTCGCAGTGGAGCCCCAGCTCAACTGTGTCACTAACATAAGAACATAAGAAGAACATAAGAAAATGGGAGTCTGCAGAAAGCCGATTGGCCTAAGCAAGGCAGATCCCTGTCCCACACAACCCCAAATCAATTACAAAGCCCAATTATAGGCTCAACACTCTAATACCCTGAGGATCATCTTACCAAAACGGTTAGAGATTAACGCAGGATTATGGGGGTCTGCAGAGCGCTGATTGGCCCAACCCGGCTGAACCCCCTTCACACCCAACCCTTCTCGTCCATATGCTTATCCAATTTTATCTTAAAGCTCCCTACAGTTTTAGATCCCACTATAGCACTTGGTAGTCCATTCCACCCATCTACAACTCTGTTACCAAACCAATATTTGCCTATATCTTTTCTGAAACGAAATTTATCTAATTTGAAACCATTGGTACGAGTTCTTTCGCTATCACTGAGCTTTAGTACATTTGTCATGTCCCCTTTGTTAATCCCACTAACCCACTTGAACACCTCTATCATATCCCCTCTAACTCTGCGTCTCTCTAACGAATGTAAACCTAATTTCTTCAACCTTTCTTCATACGGAAGATTTCTAATATTATGGATCATTTTTGTCATTCTACGCTGCACTCTCTCCAATGAATCTATGTCCATTCCGTAACAAGGACACCAAAATTGGACAGCATAATCCATATGGGGTCTCACTAATGACAAGTAAAGTTTTAAGACAACATCACGGACGGAATACAACTAAGTGTAACTAAGTGTAAGTGTAAACAAATGTTCTAGGCCTAATCAAAGTTTATTCTTGAAACTTGGTACCGGTATGTATTTTAACCAGTACTCTATAGTAACTCATGTATCATATGAAAGGATATAAATTAAGTAGGCCTATGTAATAGTTCTTGGAATGCAACAACAAATATACATGAAATCTTTATTGGACAAAAGTTACAAAACTAAAACAGGGACTGCTAAGAATAATTTAAAAACCTATTTTCAATGCCTAAATTAGTGGACCTGAAGTGAATCCCTTTGAGACTGAAGTACAGGCAGCCAGCTCCCCTAGTATCCTGATTAAACACCAGTAAACATAGGCTACATAACATCCCTTTTACTTACAATATTATTCATTCCTTTTAATACATTTTGAGCATGTATTGTGCGTAGGCTATATTTACCTTCACATCTCAAAATTTCTCCCGGACCCCCTGTTATGTAGCGGGGGGGCTGCGCCCCCCGCGGACGCAGCGCAAAGTTGATCCTTGTAGGCTAAGCTTAGAAAAATGATCCAGAACTGGATAATTTTTCTAAGCTTACAAGGATCAACTTTGCGCGGCGTCTGCGGGGGGTGCGGGGGGTGCAGCCCCCCTTTTCATAACAGGGGGTCCGGGGGGCGTAGCCCCCCGGCCGCCGGAGAAATTTTGAGATGTGAAGGTAAATATATGCACAATACATGCTCAAAATTTATTAAAAGGAATGAATAATATTGTAAGTAAAAGGGATGTTATATATGTTTACTGGTGTTTAATCAGGATACTAGGGGAGCTGGCTGCCTGTACTTCAGTCTCAAAGAGATGCACTTCAGGTCCACTAATATAGGCATTGAAAACAAGTTTTTAAATTATTCTTAGCAGTCCCTGTTTTAGTTTTGTAACTTTTGTCCAATAAAGATTTCATGTATATTTGTTGTTGCATTCCAAGAACTATTACATACTTAATTTATATCCTTTCATATGATACATGAGTTACTATAGAGTACTGGTTAAAATACATACCGGTACAAAGTTTCAAGAATAAACTTTGATTAGAACATTTGTTTGTCTATTATTTTCCCTGGGCCGAGTAAAAAATACCTGGGTAGGCTATTCCCATCTCGGGTTAAGTACAATCAGTAGGAACGTAGAAACTTACTTTAATTTTCACAACTTTAAAAGACTCAAGATTCTGCGAGGCTAATTCCGAAAATATTCAATCAAGTCTCCGTTACCCCCATGAAGTCAGGTTATAGTAATGACAAGACATACCAATAATATGTTAGTTAGCGGGTGTGTGGACTGTGGGGATAGTGGCAGCCCCCACTTTGGACACTAAGACTAAGTAAAGTTAGGTTAGGGTAAGGTAATGCAAATTATCTACTCATAACATGATAAACAATTGAACAATAAACTACTGTACTATATTCCTTGAAGAAATAAAAACAAACAATTGTACATAAGGCTGCGGAAAGATTCTTTAGTGATACCCAAGTCATGGCCGGGATTCCGGGAAATCTATAAATGCACTGTAGGCGGTAGGCCTAGCTGCTGGCTGGGCTATTCTGCAGAACAACTACTCCTCGATTACGGGATTCCTGTCTCGTGGAATTATTTTGTTTTGCTCTTACCTTACTCAGGGGACCTTACTGATGTGCGGATAAGTGCTACTTTTCTTATTTTGTCAATTTGATTTTCACTCCCCTATAATATTATCAGTTATTTTTGTACAGCAAGTCCAGGACACTTTGTTTACATTCTAGCCTCCTTGGAGGCTCATCCCCGATGTTTAGTAGCCAATCAGAGTGGAGCTTAACCTACAAGAAGTCGGTACATTTTTAATGGTACTTTCCTGTTATCGACAGCCAAAGCTTTAGATTGCAGAGTAAACACCATAGACTTTATCCCATCAATTTTGTATAGGTTTAATACCTAATCAGCGGGGGTGTGGGGGCGGCAACCCCCACCCACAATACTAGGATAGGTTAGGTAAGGTTGTTAGGTTAGGCTAATGTCTTTTCAAAGTTGACTAAATCGAGTAAACTCCTAGATTGTTGGGGTATCTGAATAATTACAATTAACAATGCAAATGCTAATAAAAAGTGCTTTCCGCACTTTCTAACAATAAAATACACACTTACAATGCATTAAAATACATAAAGAAAATAAATAAAACCTAAAATAACAGTAGTAGTAGTTATGCAGAATTACCGCTGGCTGTACACTTATTAAATTGTACCGGTAATCTGGCTAAAAAGTTACCGGTATACAAAATGAGAACATAGAGGCAGGGTGCAGATCCCACTTTGGACACTAAGTTTGGACTTTGGTTAGGGTAAGTTATTGCAAATCTTCCACTCATAATATAAACTACAATAAAATAAGATACCAGTAGATAAGATACTACTGTAGCGGCGTAGCCTATTCTGCCTATAGCCTATACCTTGAAAACAAAAACAAACGGTAAGACTGCGAAAGTATTCTTCAGTGACAGGTCTACCCCTATAGGCCTAATCCCACGGCATGACGGCAAACTGTTATTGTCATAGGCTATAGCCTAGCCAGGGTGTCGAATGACGCTGTTTTTTTTAGTGATACAACTTTCTGTATAATGATAAAAAAAAATTAATCCTAGCCTAGGCCTAGCCTACGTATTTTTATATTATTATTTTAAAAGTTAGACATCTAAAATAGGCCTAGGCTTAGGCCTACTGTGTTCCAAAACTCAAGAGTAGCCTAGGCTAGGTTAGCCTAGCCTAGCCTTAGCTACAAAAAAAAAAAAAAAAAAAAAACAGGAATGTTGGTCTAGGCTAAGTTTAATATACACTTCCCAGGTCATTTTAACAGTTCTATTGCTTCTATATATCATATAATACACCATAGAGTAAGTTTTTAATAACTAGAAAAAAAGGTCATCTTCTAAATAATTACCATAATTGAGGACCTTCGCCATTCCCGGGTTAAGAGTGGGCTCTGAGTCTTAGCCTACCAGAACCAGATTCCCAGCTGCCTAGCTAACCTTATTTTTTACTGTCTTTAACCTCAAATCTTCCTTGATCTTCATTAGCCTATCAATACATTATACATAGCCCCACTAGTGGGGGCAGTCCTAAGATTGTTGGATAATGGGTTATCCTAAGCCTAATATGCCTAGCCTCAGCCTAGGCTACTCATTTCTGCTTCAAATCATCATTATCATCATAGGCCTAGGCTAATACAAGTAGGCCTAGGCTTATCTGACAAAATAATATGCTTGGCTACTTACAAAATCGCTGTTTGGTGCTTGCTAGAAGTCAGGTTTATCCAAAGTATCACCTTGAACTTATACCTTATATATAATGAGTTCCCCAAGATTAATATGCACAATTTTAGAATGTGTAGGGCACTCGCACTTCACATGAAGTCAATGTTATATTCCAGCCCCTTAATTCACTCTATTTTTCCACAAATATATCGGTAAATAACAGCTAACACATTTCCAAGTGTTCCACAGTTGATTGGCGGCAAGCTAATTTGACGTCATCATTGGATTATTCTCGGAAACACCACAATGGAAAACAGTGCTGATATTCGTTCGTTGTTTTCCATTAATCCAACCACATATATACCCCTGAAAACCAATAATTCATCATAAAATCGTACTAATTTATAGCTTACCTTATGCCTCAAGGTCTTGCGCTCTTTGTCAAACACATAAAATTTATATTCATTCACTATTTTTAAGAAATTAGAGACCCCATAAAATTAGCACATACGAAACAATATCTGTATTTTGTATGAGTTTAATTAAGATGAAATCTGATCAGAAAATTAACATTCAAACTTAAATTAATATTTTACATTATTCATTTCAGTGAAATTTAGTCAATATATTAAACACATGGAGTAGTTTAGTTAATATATACATAGTTTTAGATAAATACCTATTATTATCCTTTAATCTACATATTATTGAGCATTCGAGTGCCAATAAAATTACGGTAGTTGTGTTCGTCTTGACTCAGCCTTCGGCGCAATATAACATCGGAGTGTAGGGGTACATTGGTTGTTTGTTTGTTTGTTTGTTTTAGCGGACTCTCCCATCCAGGAGTTCGTTTTATGAACGATGGCTGTTTCCTTATTGTAATATATATTTGTTATATTGGTGCTAAAGTCAGTCACCTCATCCGAACCGAACAAGTTGTGTTTTCACAGTGTAAACAAATCGCTCTCATGACTCGAGCTCTGGATTTATCCGTCTATATTTACATTAGTAGCTGCATTTGGACTTCAATACAGGTGATATATAATAGTTCTAAGATCATAGCCAATGTAGAGTACAGTGTAGAGCAGAGCAACTATCGTTTGATGAGTGTAATGTAGAAATAGAATGGCAGGTTTAGCGGGGCTCCCGGCCGCCCCGGGACAGTCACAGGCTCTTAGCCTATTTCAGTATCAATATTTTTTCAATGTTAGGTTCGGGATCACGAAGAAAATGGGCGAATTTTGGCACACTGCCCTGATCGATAGGCCTAATGGGGAAATAAGTTTTCCCGAGATTTCTAATTAATTACAACCACTAGGCTAGCCTATATAGGCTAGGGCCGCTGCTAGGCTATTGATGCTTCTTCTTCTTTTTGTGGAGTTGCTGTCCCCTCTCAAAGCAAATGAACAATTTGGTTTAGGCTAGGCTATAAAAAACACTCGGAAAATTTGTGGTATTAAAATAAAAAAAATCCAATTATTCTAATTAGGCCTAGGCCTAATTATTAATTTGTAGGCTAGGCCTAGCCTAGGCTTTATAAAATATACCAGCATACACTCATTTACTAACACACACTAATAGTCACTGGATAGACCACGAATGAACCTTAATACAAGTATAATCTTGAAGTTACATAATTATTAATGGTAGGCTACTAGGCCTATTGTATAAATAGTGAAAGTAGGCTACCCTTCCCTCATTTAGTAAACAAACATCAACCGGTATATAGATAAGCCTCTTTAAAAGCTTGTGGTATGCCTTTTTCTTAATATTTACGTTCCTACAGAAACAAAAACTTATCCACTACTGCTAGAACGAATTTTGGTAATATTACCGGTGCAATAATCCTTAGAACAGAGGCCTTCAAAAGGCCAACTCGGGCAACTCGGCTAGCAGGCCCTGCCATTCTTGAGTAACTAACTGCAATGGTGCAACGGCCAGAGTGGTCGAAATTCTAATGGTCACCAAGTTATATAAACCTTAAAGATACATTTTTTAGGATCAAACATGACAACCTAGATGAATAATACCATATATTTCATAATCTGGTTGATATGTTATAAAATAAACAATCAGCCTTGTGCTGTAGAAATTATTTCAAATTTTTCAAGTACTTTTGCCACCTCCCACCTTCCCAAATCTCAGCTGTTTGTGTCAATTTTATCTTTTTTGATAATATGCCCTTAATTGTAGAAAGAAGTTAATGAAAAATATATAAAAAATATACAATGCCCATCAGACTAGTCTGAGGAGCTACTTTAATATCTAGACAACCCATTTGATATAACCCAATAAAATTATCAGATAATTTAATTTGGCATGAATCGTTTATTAATAATGCACAATTAGTATTTGTAAAACACAAATACGTAGTATTTTTTGCTCTAACATACGCAGTTTATTACTTTTGATGCAATATTGGAACTCTTCTCCGCAAGATTTCCCGAGAAGACTTTGCAAACAATACAAGCAAGCATAACTGACCAAAATAAAGGCTCCAAACATTGTTCCAGGCGTATTTAAACCCCGAAAATAAAGTTTAATAGGTAGCGGGGTGTGATAAACCACAAAGGAAAGCGGGTGGCTAAATTCTTCCGGTTCTTGACCCGTGACGTCACAGCCCGGTAGTCTTCCTCAAACACAATGACCGAGATACCGTTCAAATCGTAGCGAAAATCGAGAGACATCGGTGTAGTAAAGAACCCCACAGTGATTAGCAGCCATGAGCGGGCCAATACCCTTCCTCGGCAGCAAAATCAGCCTAATATCCAAGTCCGAAATTCGATATGAGGGGATTTTATACACCATCGACGCGCAAGAGTCTATCATCGCTCTGGCCAAGGGTCGGTTTTCGGTTTGTTTACGTTTGTCTTCTCACCCACCATGATTAAAACTTTCTCATTTCACCCTAACCACAGTATTCTCTCTATTGTTTTCTATGGCTTTGAGTCATGTTTGGGTAGATAGTAGTGTCCAGGATGTGGTATTTTCACTCTTAATTTAAGTCGTAGATTGTGATGCGTACCTTTGGCAAATATTTGGACCATCTCTTGAGGCGTCATATCACACGCTCACAAATTAAATGGCCTAGTTAGATTTGAAATTGATTAGTAAAATTCGGGCGAAATTAGGCCTAGGCCTAACTAATTTTGACGTTGCACGAGAGGCCCAATGTTTGACGCAAAGCCAGTTTTGACTTTTGACAGTTTGTTTGCCCCCTCCCTCCCTCCATAAATTGGCTTGCCCTTTAATATTAAATGCCCGCTCTTGGGTTTGTTTAGCCTATATAGTTGAAGGTAGTCTAGGCTAATGTTACAAATGCAGGAATGTGCATAATGTTTTAGTAAATAGGCTAGGCTATAGGCTAGCCTACCATTGTTCAAACTTTCTCCTTTCCTCCTACTATGGCTATGCCACTATGGTCCTTGTCCCAAACCCGGAATTATTGAATAGCATAGGCCTAAGTACAATTAGGCTACTAGATAAGAATGTTATGGTTGTTTTTTAACAGGAAGGTTTGTGTTTGACAGGGAGGTACAACAAGGGAAGTTAGGCTAGGCCTATGTCACGCAGGGTGTCAAACTGGAGCAATTTTGTTTGAAGGTTTAAATTAATATAAGAAGGAATACAAGAACATTAACCTGAAATAGGCCTAGCATTGTTTGTCATTCTATCACTTCCAAGACATAGGCCTAGCCTCTTCTAGGGCCTAATTCGAACTATAAACCACAATTTTATCTTCCATATACAATAATAAAGACTACAAATAATGGACTCTGCTTTAGTTTGACACCCTGCCTAGGCTATGTGACATTGATAAGAATAGGGGTAAAACACCGATGAAAGTACCGTCGGCCAATTAAAGTAACTATTTTCATTTGCACATTACGCATATAAAAACTTTCTGTATATAACTTTCATTGGTATATTCATAAAGAGCACACTCTAAGCTATTCATAAGTCACTTAAAACACTAAAATCGGCTTACGGTAGCCATGTAATAACATGGTGAACCTTCGTGAAAGTGGCGCAAAATGGCAAATTTATTGGTGGATGGTGGAAAGTTCTGGGTTACCGGACGTTGTTACCATCTATATAACATTGGTAATTTAATTCATATCTTTCTTATACCCCTACATATGATTCGGAAAGCCTTCAGCTTTGCATATATATGCATATTTTGTACCTAGGTCACATAATAATATACTTAATTCGAATACTTACCAAAGTCGATGTTAGGCCATCAGAATTGTCTCAATATATTTTCACCAATATAAGCAGCTCCTCGTTGTCATACACAACGTTCAGTTATTCACAATTGTAAATCATGTGTGGAAATGCTGATACTAAAGCTACATTCTCCATATTAGCCTGAAATATGACGAGAAACCGAAAATCCACCATTTTTCTTCACTGAATGAGTAAGACTGGCTTCTTAGTTCTTAATCCATTACACTATTCTTCAATTATATACGAAAACTACATAAAATCATTTCAATAAATAAATGTAACCCATATTTATTACACAATTCGCGATTAATAGCCATTATTTGCAAGGTAATTACAAAAAATTACCATTAGACATCTTAGTTTGGAAAATGGCTTTGGCTTCAACTTTATACACTTATGGTGACCATATCTTACTTTGAAATATATAGAATATAACATATAATAGGTAGATTTATGCTATAAAGGTAGCATCAGGCCACCCAAAACAATGGTACATTTATTGGCCGACCGCAAAAATCGCGTAAGTTTTTATAAAAATCTGTTTGTTGCCACCTGGTACATTTCATAGCTCAAGAATTCGACCACACTGACCCAAAACCTTACCAGTCTTGTCCCGGCAGCCATTTTGCATGCAGGTGATCTAGTTTTGTGAATATGAAGAAAGTTTTAGACCTTGTCCGCACCGTTAATCGGCGAATCTTGCTCTGCCTCGCAGATATATTCACTTAATACCTTGTAGGACCTATGAAAATGCTTAAATATGATATATTTTACTTTTAAAGTGACAATTGATAGTGTGTGCTTCCAGCTGTTTTGTGTAAACAAACCGATGAAGAAAAAAACGAAAGTATAAATCCCACCTGAAGTTGGAGGTTCGCCATTATGGTAGGTGAGACCAGAGTACCTTTATCGGTGTTTTACCCCTATGCAGAATTTTTGCAGCAGAAATTTGAGGTAAAATTCTAGTTTCACGTACACAGCGACAAAAGGGAGGCGCCGTTGTAAAGGCATAGCTTCCCGACCAACTATGAAGATCAGGGAAATTGCTGAATTTGCTGGGTAAAAGACGTAATATAATGATAATAAACTACATTAACGACATTAGCCTAACCTAACAACCTTACCTAACCTAACCTAGTATTATGTAATAGCTATGGTGCCGCATTTGGGGAGAAAATATTATTTTTTTTTACAATAGGTATAATTCCTTATAATGCATTTCCGCCGCTTTGGACATATATAGGAATTAAGTATGGTATATGACAACTCTAAAGTAGCCATAGAAATTTATGAGTATGCTGTGAAAGCGAAACTAGAATTAAACCAAATTTGATAGGCCTAGGCTAAGGGCAAATAACCGAAAATATAGGCTAGCTGTCAAAATAGAATTTAATGTAGGGGATGGATGTAGTTTTAGGGCGTACGGTAGTCATGTTTACATAGGGCGATCGCCGCTGTAACTTCGCATCAATTTTGACGGTGATTTTTTTTTTCTTTCTTTCTTTCTTTCCTGGTTAGCCTATTTAGGCTACCCCTGCTGTCAATGAATAGGATATGATAATATGTCCTGGGATGATGGTGCCGGGGGGGGGGGTGAGGGTAGGCAAAGCCCCCACCTCAACATATTACTGTATCCAATGGCATTCCAAATATACGGGAACATGATAGCAGACATCACCGCCACCGCCGTCATGTTTACATTTGTATATCGCCATAGGGCCTAGGCCTAGTTAAGTTCGCGTCTATTTTGACAGCAATTTTTTAGGTTATGATGACAATATGTGAATGCCCCCCGCAACATAGGCTAATAATGTATCGAAACTTCGAAAGGCCGTCAAAATAAACGGGAACATGATGGCAAGCGTCCATTACCGCTCCGCATAGTCTAAACAATGGTGGCGGTATGCCCACACTTAACATTCTTGCTGAATGTAGCTTAGGCTAACCATGTAAACATGACTAGGCTACTGTACCGTCCGTATACTAGGCTACATTCAGTAATTAGCCTACACCTGTATAGAGAAAAGGCTCTCGCCCTTATTTTGGTTATAGCCTACTGATGATTTGGACCGACAGTTAGCGGTATTTATCAAGGAAACCGGCCACAAATTTTCCTGGAAATTTGGAAGTCACCCATCGAATGAACATAAACTACAGGCCTACATCATATTAATATATGTTTCAACTTTCGGAAAAAACGTTTTCAATTGCTTTGAAAAAGTTAATAATTACCTCCTGTTATCCACAGCCAAAACTGAAGATTGCGGAGTAAATACCGTAGACTTCATTAAAGTTTTTTTGGCGACCGTCAACCTTTTATTAATTACATACCAAACCAGCGGGGGTGTGGGGGCGGCAGCCCCCACCTAATATACTAGGTTAGGTAAGGTTGTTAGGTTAGGCTAATATTACCCCTTATTTTTGTCTTTTACCCCTCAATTTCCCTGCACAGTACTTCATAGCCCTCCCCACTATCGGGGGCCGTATCTTAAGAGTCGTATTCTTAAACAATTCTTTCCCTTCGAAAATGAAAGGAAGGAATTTTCTTTCGATTTGGTATTCTTAAAAAATCCTTCCCTTTCCTTTCCCTTGGGAAGGGAAAATCTTTCCCTTAAACAGGGGAAAATATTGGAATTTGAAGGACTCTCACTAGGCAGGTCTTCAGATTTCCCTTCGTCATTTTGTTCATAACATTCTTATATAATTGGAGTCAGTGTGACTAAATATTGGATTTGACCACTATGTAAATTTATTAACATGATATAATGCACGATATTGAAAATTATATTGAAAATAAAGTAATATTATTAAACTTTTTAGAAGACCACTGATCTCAGCGTGAATTCGCGTGCGGACGATTCGGGCAATTTCGGGCTGCCAGCTGATAGCCTATTCCTCATCTTATACATATTTCGATTATTATTGATTTTCATTGGTTTACTGATGTAGCCCTTTCAAAGCATCAATTTTGTGCACGGTGTGACTATATTTTGGCACGTGTTAATGCAATAAGTGTCAACATTACCAGGTTTTGAGGCTTGCCAGAGATACGCTATCAACAATTCCCAGTAATACCATACTTTACATAACTAAAAATAGCTAGGCATATACTGTAATATTAATATAAATTTGTGGGCTAACAGTAATAGTGGTCAATCATCTTATATACTAATTTAGCCTACCGTATCAGTACCACATATTGGGTTAGGCTAGGCTTAGCATACAGCCTACAGCAGGCTACATCATCATGTAAGCTAGCCTAGCCCAGGCTAATCTATTTTTCTTATGAATTTCATGACTCCTACAGGATTGTAGGCCTAATTTTGTTTTTCTTAGGCTACATCCCCACTGAATAAACTAACCTAGGCTAGTCTCTGTCCCTCTAGGCTAGCCCATCATAATGTTCAAGCCAACATTTGTTAGATTTTGTCAGAATTGGGTCAGAATAGGCTATCTGGATTTTAAAATGTTGTGAATTTATTAGGCCTATGGGAAGGATGTAGTATTTGGACATACTACATGGCGCCTGCCTTGGTTTACACTACGCGGAACGGCGGCAGCAGTGAACGCTCGCGATCATGTTCCAGTCTATTTTGACTGCCGCAGGATTCAATAATAGGCTGACGGGGTCCTCACCCCCCCCCCCCATTACATAACCGTTAAAATAGACGGGAACGTAACCACGAGCGCACTACCTATGTAAATATGACGACCGTACACCCGGATACATCCTTCACGATTCACAACTTTTGACTGCTTTTTTTAAGTAATTTGCCCCCTGCTGGCAAAATGCCTACGTATGATGATGACAATAAGTCATGGGGGAGTGAGGGGGGCCCTCAACCTAATGTTGTATCCCACGGCAGTCAATATAGACGGAAACTTAATCGCGAGCGTGCGAGTAGTGTGAACAGGGCAGGCGATAAGCTCGAAATTCCTCGAATACTACATCCTTACCTTTATTACTTTATGTTATAGAAAGTCTGAGTTACCTTTTCACTATAATATTTTCCCTGATTTTCATAGCCTTGTACACTATCAGGGAGCGTGTTTTTAGATTATTCGGTAGCTACCGGGTATCGTAACTACAGTTCAAGGAGACTACAGCAGCAGTTTGCACGCTCTGCGTTTATTTTTAATTTGATAGTGTTTGGTGTTCAAACCTCCCCCCCCCCCCTGGACATAATTGTCATCATCATCATATTCATATATAATGCCAGCAGGAGGCAAATAACCACTCGCCGAGGGATGATTTCAGAAAAAATGGCAAAATCTGACGCATAGAGCGTGCTAATATTGCTGCAGTGCCTGCTTGAATATTGTCATCATATTAGCCTAATCAAAACAAAATCCCTTGAAAAACATATTTGTAAACACTAGCCTATTCAATACTATTGGTTGTGAGTACAATTATAGGCTACCCTAATTTTTCATTACAGTATATCCTAGCCTAATCCCTCTACTTTCTTTAAATATCCAAACAATATAACTTAACCTGTGAACCTAAGATAGGCCTAGGCTATGCTAATATACAGCGTTTGATTATGCCGAGTGTATAGGCTAACTTACTAACGTTGATAGTAGCTAAAAGTCTGGCAGGCTAAAAGAACATTTATAAGATTAGAGCCCAAAATTGCTAATGAAAAAATTTGGCTACTTATTTTGGGCTGTATACAGTATGGTATGAGATTTTGTTGAAAACTTGGGATTGTTCTTAATTCCTGGCAAGCCTCAAAACCTGAATTTTCAAACTTATTACATTAACATGTGTCAAAATGTAGTCACACTGTGCACAATATTAATGCATTGAAAGGACTGAATCAGCAAAGCAATAATAGTCAAATATAGCCTACGGTACTCAATGTTTGTAAGGAAAACCCCACTAGTCACCAGACTCCAGAGTCCCCCGCACACTGTTTCAAATAAAATTTGTGGATTTTCTGTCTGAATTTACTTTACATCCTTAGTATTCTCTAGTCTTGAAGGTTAGGAATAATTATGGTATTATTACATACAGTACATACAGTGTTGGAACATCAGTGCTTCCAGCAGCTGTGGTGGGTGGATCGGTATCAGTCATTATTATGATCAGTATGGCAGTGGTGGACAAGTCCCCGTCAGTTTTTAGTGTGTACGGGTCAGCGAAAGAACGTGACGCCGGATCTAATTGCACATTATATTGGGCTGCACAAGGATGGCCAGTTAGTGAAACAAATAGTGCAAGCCACTGGTGTATGTGAGTAATCGGTAAGAAATTGGGCGAGGCCTTACAAAGATATTTGCCTAACTACATGATAACCTAGCCTTTGCCAAACTATATGATAGCCTAGCCTTTGAGGGGAGAGTAAAGAACATAAGAATATCACCCAATCTTCAAAACTACACTAATGGATAGCTAATATGATGAAGAACCTATTCATTGATGCCTAAATCATAACTATTGGTGATTCATCTTTTATTCAGATTACCCAAGAACAAAAATCAATTTAAAAATTGGAATAATCTTATTTAAAGGTTCAGTACCGGTATTATACAAGCAACCTTCCGCGTCGATTTGCACGCTCTGGGCCATGACCGTTAAGTTCACTTCTATTATGTCCGCTTCTTAGGTTGAGGGGGGCCTCACCTTCCCAGGAATTATTGTCATCAATATACAGTATATATTGTTTGCAGAAGGGCAAATAACAAATAATGGTAAGGGTTGTGTTAGCGGGCTTACTGTCCACTTTGTTTACAGTCGCACGCTCGCAGTTACATTCGCGTCTAATTTCATTGCTGTTATTTACCCTTGCTGGTAATATGTATGATAATGACAAGTCATGGGGATGATGGGGGTTGATCCCCCCTCAAACCATTATTGTATCCCACGGCAAAACAATTTACCCAACACCTGGCCGTGGCATACAATAATGGTTTGAGGGGTGCTATGTCCCCTCATCCCCTATGACATTGTCATCATCATATACAGTATATTACCAGGGGCAAATAACAGCAGTCAAATTAGACGTGAATGTAACTGCGAGTGTGGTAATATGGAAACAAAGCTGGCGTTATGCCCGCTAACACAACCCTTACCAAAATAGGGAAGGATGTCATGTGCGCTCGCACTTACGTTCCCATCCATTTCGACGCTATATTTTCTGCTATTTGCCCCCTGTCATTACTGCATGAATACTAGGTTAGGTTAGGTTGTTTGGTTAGGCTAATGTATTTTTATATCCAAAGGCATGCGCATAGTGTAAACAAGGTGGGCGGTACTGCCGGTACACCCTGTAACTACATTCTTGCCCAAAAATAATTTATAAAAATAAAAAACGGTCAAATTAGATAATTAATAAATAAATATCGGTAGCCTAAATATAAACATAGAAAAAAACTAGTTTCAATAGCACAGTAAATCTACTATGGGCCATGAATTGCAATTTTTACCAAATTGGGCCAGATCATATATAGCTTAGCTTTTTTATTTTTTGTTCGCTGAATAGAAAACAAATCTAGCCTAGGCCTATATAATATACGGTATAGGCTAGGCCTACAGAAGTTCAAGTTAGTATTTGAACTCAGCACACCAGAATATGTCAGGCTATAATGTGTATTGAACTTTGAAGGTAAATACTTCTCAATAGTGGGTTATTGTACGATTCCTATAGGCCTAGCCTAGTTAAGTTTTGGTCAGAAATGGAAGACGACCTTGTAATTGAAAAGTTCTCATGCTTGATATACGGTACACTAATTCGCACTACATTCGGCTAATCTAATTTATCTCCATCCCTGTTTCTTATCATATCAGTTTATATGTAATTATATTCTTTGATAATAGCCTATAGGCTAGGTCTAAATACTACAACAAAATATGGCTTGTTGGTATACATGCGCGATTTAGAGCTAGGATCCTGTATTTATTAATATCATGTTGACAATTCATTCTTGTGTTTGTGCAAGTCAACATAATATGCTTTGAAGACAATATTTGTGGTCTAAATCATGTTTTGGGCAACAATAATGCAAGTCAACCCTTGGAAACTTTTGTTTGACAAGGTTTGTTTACTACTTCAGGGAGTTCAGGCATACCAACTGGTGCGCGCCTAGCTTCGCCTGTGGAACAGAGCTACCAACACTTCCGAAAAAAATTCCTTCCAAGGAATTCTTTAAGAATACCGAAGGGAAAGAAAATTCCTTGGAAGGGAAAGGAAAGTTAAGGGAAGGTATGGGTTTTTAAGAATACGACTCTTAGATTGTTGGATAATGGGGAAAATGTTTTTTCCGAAAGTTGAAACTTATATTAATATGATTTAGGCCTATAGGTTATGTTCATTCGATGGGTGACTTCCAAATTTCCAGGAAAATTTGTGGCCGGTTTCCTTGATATTTTCCCAGTTAGCCCATCAATATTGTTAGGCCTAATAGGTCCGGTAGAGCATATACATTGCAATTTGCTATATATGCCTATGTCATTAGAGTTTAAATTTATTATAGGCCTAATAGAGAAAACAAATTAAACGGTAAAAATGCTATATACAGTAAACTTCCGTTAATCCGAAGGGCAGCGGACCGGCCCTCGTTCGGATTAGTGGATTTTTCGGATTATCGGACTTTACCCCTATGAACCTGTGTATTAATGGCCTGACGAAAACATTGAGGCATTAGGCCACCCAAATGACACGCACACATATCATATGTTCATGAAATCACTTCAAAAGTTTACCATTGTCATTGTAGCCTATTACCTACTTCAAAACATTCAGATTAATGGTCAAAGGAATCTGCTGACACCATATGTCCGCATCGTCTACTAGTGAGTTTGTCTTGCTCTTGAAGATCAGATCAGATGTGTTTCGGGAAGTAATGCCTTAACAACGGCACTTCCCTTAGAGGTTCTTGTAATTTTCCTTTTGTGATTTTCCTTTTGTGACGTGCTCTGTTATATTATATTGTATTGAAAGCACCCTTGGGACGCTCCGATCACTGAACTATAAATAGTAGCGTATCGGAACGTCCAAAGGTGCGTTTTCAAGCTCAAGACTGAATGCGCTTGCAGAAAATGCGGTGCAAGCCAGTAGCGCATCGGAGCGTCCCAAGGATGCGTTCAAGAGCAAAACAAACTCTCTAGCAGACAATGTGGTGTTTACGTTTATATCAGTAGCTTCCTTTGTCCATTAATCTGAATGTTTTGAAGTAGGTAATAGGCTACAATGACAATGGTAAACTTTTAAAGTGAATTCATGAACATATGATATGTGTGTGCTCCATTATGTGTCATTTGAGTGGACTAATGCCTCAAAAAGGGGACTTCTTGAAATTCGGACCATCGGGTGAATTCGGATTTGGCCTCAAATTGAAAAATTCTGACTATTGGGAGATTCGAATCATTGGTCGTCGGATTAAACCTTCCTACCCGGTGTGCCTTAGGTAAGGACAGCACGAAAGAAGGGCAGCTACCCGGTATGCCTTATCTAAGGCATGAGCTTAATAGTCTAATTAAGCTTGGTCCGAACGCCGTGCGTACGACGTATGTCAACAAACCCAAGCGTTCGTCACCGCACCTCCGAAAACAAGGAGAAGACTCCTCAATGTTATTGTTCTGACGTCATGACGATATTAGTGTCTAAAAAGCCCCCATATTGGCAACATCTCTGCAATATTGGCTCCACTGAAATCGTCATCACAACTGAACCAGTTGACTTACAGAGCTCTACTCAATGCCAAAATACAGATTGAAAACCGCACTATGATTATAGATGAGTGGGAAAGTTCTAGCAGTGAAAATAAACATAAATACGGTAGCCTAGGCCTAGACGTTTTTCAGCCATATCGCCTGGGTAGGGGCGACCGTCATTGGGTAAGACAGCCCGGGGAGGAAGGGTTAAAGGAGTTATACTGTATATAAATATGTTTGGAAAACTAATTTTCGTGAGTAAGATTCTTAAGCCAGTCCCTGAAGACTGGGACTTGAATAGCTTCCACTAAACATTATTAATTATGCTTATTAGTGAGATATACAGTATATCGACATAATTAAATTATATGTCTTGTTCTTGAAGTATTTAGTGAAAATATGAGCTACATTGGCTAAATAAACTAATTATAATTTCTTGTCGTAATTGGCAGTCATTTGTTGTTGATATACCGGTATATATATGGGTTGTATAAATGATTGTATCTTATTTTTGATATTATTTAACTCTAATATTAAATTATATGAACATTGAACAATATAAACTTAAATTGTTATGCCAATATAATATTTTGTCATGAGCTTCTATTAAAGTCTGAAAAGAAGATAAAAGTTCCGTAATATAAACTGTTTTAATCAGTCTCGACTCCTAGTACACCTTGCTTGAAATGTTGCGGAAATCTCAAAAAATTTCACACATTTTCATACGATATACTAACAAAACCGTAATTATTGTGATATTGAGAGAAAACTATTGATATTTGAGAAGTCTGCAAAGCTGTCTCAAGGAATACAGTGATGTGATAAAGGAGTTACACAGTGATGTGATCGGCCACCTACAGCCTGGCAACAAGGCGGCGAGTGAGCGGCCATGGTGAGATTATTGCGAGTTTGTGACTAGGCTAGAAACAATTATAAAATATTTAGCTTGTAATGGTGCACTTATAGAATAATTCTGTTTAGCCTAGATCTAGGCTATAGCAGCCCTATAAGCCCAGACTCGCTACCAGAGTGTCGATAGATAGGTAGTTGCCTGCTTGCTAAAAAATTTGCTAATGATAGATTAAAATCCTCACAAAATGACGAAGAACGGCTGAAATTTGTAGAGCTACGACGCAAAGCCAAAAAATTAATTAAGCAAAGTAAAAAGACCTTAGAGTTACATATTGCGAATCAAAGTAAAACAAACCCGAAAGAATTCTATAGTTATATCAGAAAGAAAAAAGTAGTTACTTCAACTGTTGGACCGTTAGTCGATGAAAATGGAGAATACACCATAGACGAAGAACAAATGAGTAATGCCCTCAATACCTTCTTTGCATCAGTTTTTACAACAGAAGACCTCAGTGATATCCCTACACCATCGCCGATTCAGATTGATAATTCAGGTGTTTTAAGCAATATCACCGTTACAGAGAGAGAAGTATTGAATTGTTTAGATAAACTCAAGGTAAATAAAACGCCTGGACCTGATACAATCTCGCCTAGAGTTCTAAAGGAAGCTAAGGATGAGCTCTCTAAACCACTGACATTACTATTCAATAAATCCTTGCAGTCTGGAAACTATGCCCGATCAGTGGAAGCTAGCCAACGTAACACCGATATTCAAAAAAGGCAGCAAATCCCTATCCAGTAACTATCGTCCAATTAGCTTAACCTCAGTTGTATGTAAAATGCTAGAAACGGTCATACGAGACAGACTCGTAAATCACTTAGAGGAAAATAACATACTTAACCCTTAATTAGTAAAGATACTCAACACGGCTTTCGTAAAAAACGTTCCTGTTTAACAAACCTCTTAGACTTCTTCCACGATATCCTCAACCTCTACGATGAGAGTAAAGCTGTAGATATTATATACCTTCATTTTCAAAAGGCCTTTGACAAAGTTCCCCACAAACGTTTACTGCTAAAACTAAAAGCGCATGGAATACAAGACTGTGTGTTGAAATGGATAGAAAATTGGCTCAGCGACAGAAAGCAAAGAGTAGTCATACAGTAAACGGTAAGGCATCAAAAGGGACCAATGTAAGTAGCGGGGTACCCCAGGGATCAGTACTAGGACCAATTCTCTTTCTAATTTACATCAACGACATAGATGAGGGTCTCACCTGTACAATCTCAAAATTTGCTGACGATACAAAAATTGCAAATAGCGTACTCTCAAAAGAACAAGTTGACGATATGCAACACAATCTAGATAAATTGTCATGTTGGGCCCAAATTTGGCAAATGAGTTTCAATGCGGATAAATGTAAAGTACTACATATCGGATACCTAAATGAGAAAGCAAACTATTCGATGAATGGCACTCAGCTTAAGAATGTAAACAGAGAAACCGATCTGGGAGTAACAATATCGAGTAACCTAAAACCGAGTCAACAATGTTCAGAAGTTGTTAAGAAGGCAAACAAAATAATTGGCTTTATAGGCAGGTCATTTGAGCATAAATCCAAAGAAGTTATCCTAACCCTTTACAATTCCTTAGTCCGCCCTCTTCTGGAATACTGCGTTCAATCCTGGTGCCCTTATTACCAAAAAGATATAAACAAGCTAGAACGAGTTCAACGTAGAGTTACCAAAATGATACCTAGCCTAAAGAACAAACCATACGAAGAGCGTCTTAGAGAATTAAATCCATTTCCTTTAACCCAGCGCAGATTAAGAGGCGACTTAATTCAAGTGTTCAAAATCATCAAAGGCATCGACAATATGAACTGTAGTAAGTACTTCACTATCGACCAATCTAATTACACGCGGGGAAACGGTTGCAAAATTATTGGTAAATCTTTTAACTCGCACGAATCTAAGAATTTCTTCTTCAAACGAGTTGTCAACTTGTGGAATGGGCTTCCCCGAAACGTTATAGACTGCATCACCGTTGATTCATTTAAACTCCGCCTAGACAAATATCTCGCATCAAACCCGCGACTGACTGCATTTGTAAATGAATAACTTTATTTTATCCCCCCCTCAGTTACTAACCCATCTGTCCCCTACTAACTTCCTAATCCTGCCATGGACATTAGTTCCAGGGCAGTAATTCCCTTTCCAATGTTCCCTTACCCACTCTAAACCACTGTTTGGACACTTGATCCTCAGTGTTTTGGAGGACAAGCAACCTAGAAGGGTCACTGGATCTGTTGTTGCTTGATTTCCTTTGTACTCCTTTGTAGTTAATTCAGAAGTCTTACTTAGCCTAGCCTAGGCTATAGATTGTGTATATGTTTCTATTAATTACACATATACGGTATCTATTCAGTTGCCTGTATGGATATTTTCCAACATTTCTGTATTTTATTGATTATAATTCAATTTATGATTGTAGTAAAGTCGTTGGTATGCCGCCGGGGGGCTTCGACCCCCAGACCCCCCCTCGTAAACCAGTCTCAATTAGGGTAATCTTAAGTCCGTCCTAAAACCAAGCTTTTTTGCTTTGACACACTGATGTAGAGACCAAATAAGATACACTTTTAACCCTCTTAGACATATGACGCAATTTTGAGCCTATTAGGGATACTTTAAAGCCTTTGTTACTATCAGGGGTATTTAGAAACCTTTATTTAAGTTACTTCAACCTCTGCAGTTGTCTTTGAATTAGCTGTGGGCAGAAAACTAATTTTGGAGAGGTAATTATAAGAGTGAGATCAATCTATTTCTTATTGCTAATCTGGCAACCTCTGAGTCATATGTGAGTGAAAGGGTTAAGTGTTCAATAGTTTTGCATTATCAATACTTACTTACTTTTGATGTGTTCGCCACTCTTCTAGCGAGCGGCACCAAGGAGCGTGGCGCCCCTCGTTATGGGTGGTGATTTTGGTGTAGTAGGGTGTAGCACAAGGCTTATCAACATAATCACAGTAACGGGGTTGAGGCCGGGATAGGGCGGGGAGGGAGTAGGCCTACAGCGGCGGGGATATATACTGTATTTTTTTTTGTGGGGGGGGGGGATGTGAGATTTATCATATTTATGACAAATACAGTAGGGTCTCACATAAAACTAGTTTATGGTCGATAAACGAGGGCGTTTTATGCGATTTCGTTTTATGTGAACACAGCATTTTGGTGGCGCAATATCGTCAATGTTCACTGTAAGCGAAAATTTTCGTACAAAGCGAACGATATTTCGTAAGTTTTGTACGATATTTCGGCGCTCTATATGAGAACTCCTCGGATTTGCCCCACTTTGGCGGCGGACTCGTTTTATGTGATCACATTCGTTCTGATCGAAAATTAAATATTAATATTTTAGGTCGGTCGTTTTAATCGAGACTCGTTTTATGCGGGACCCTACTGTATGACTTTTTTGTTTATGTTTTCAGGGACAGTACAGTACATAATTAATATTAAGTTAATACAATAATTAAAAGGCGCAGGCTTCAATTCATCCTAAAATCACTTAAAACCGAGTGAGAGAACATTGTAAACCGGACACAAATCCCGTCCAACTCGGAAACTTCCAAGATATACAGGGACATCTCCGAGAGGCCGATGCCATTCCGAGAAGTGCGGGTTTCCGAGTAAAAAGAGTCCGAAATATCGGGGGTTTACTGTATTGATATCCGGGCGATCTGGCTGAAAAAAGTCTTTAATAGGCTAGCCGTATCTTTGTTATTTTAACTGCTAGAGAATTCCCACACATCTCTAAACGTAGGTGTATTTTGTATCTAGACTGGCGTTGAGTAGAGCTCTCTAGGCCAACTGGTTCAGTTGGGGTGCTGGTTGGGGAGGTGTGGTGGAGTGGTCTTGCCACTGGCCTGGTAATCCAAAGGTCCCGGGTTCAAATTCCGATGTATCAATGGGAAGATATTATTGGGATGGAATTTGTGCTGTACCTAGTATCAGTGCATTACCACAAGCCCACCGAAACGTCAATAAAATACCCTCATTGTTCCCTGATTAAATAGCACTGTATGAATATTCCCATATTCAAAATATGCTATAGGGGTGCAATGCCTGGTGAGTTATCTGCTCAACAGGTGGCATTGTGTGTGTGTAAGTGTGAGAGTCCTAGTGTAGGGGATGAGACAGTGAAGCACGGGAACGAGGTGGCTTCAGAGATGGGGTCGTTTCGGGCCATGAGTAAGCACCGTGCCTCATGTGAAGGCAGGTGCTCGTTGTACTCTACGTGCTTCACATGTCTCACTCCCTAGACTGGAACAAGACCTCACAGGCTTCACTGTTCATTGTAAAGCGGTGAATGTTAAGGCTCTCAGCCTATGCCCGAGAGGAAGTAAGTTGGAATATAGAAGAAGAAAAACAGTTGTGATGACTATTTCCGTGGAGAGAGTTTCGATGTAATATTAGCAATATCAGACACTTTTCAACACTAAATCTATTCTAGCAGACAGCACAATAACAAGCTCTGACTCTTCTTGTTTTCGGAGGTGCGGTGTCGCAAAGACAGGCTTTGTTTACATACGTCGGACGCACGGCTTTCAAAGCACGCTTAATAGGCTTTCAATGCTATTAGAGCAGAGGTCGGAAGAGGACTGTTTATTTATGTAAGAAAAGAGCTCAAGGTTAATGAGGTGGATATGAGACAGCAGTATTGTGAGTATTTGTGTATTGAAGTAAAATTTGCAAGAGGATCAATTCTAATTGCCTCTATATATAGAAGCCCAAATAATAGCAGGGGAAAGGATGATAACCTACTGAAAGCAATGGAGGAAATAGATAATAGAGAGAACAGATATAAAAAAAAATATTGGAGATTTCAATTTGCCAAGGATCAACTGGGCAAATTGTACTACTCCAGCGGGACAGGGTAGCCTGGAAAATAAGTTTATAGAGAAAGTGAGAGATTGTTTTTTAACGCAACATATTATAGAGATGATAAGATATAGAGATGGGACGCAGGGGAGTGTACTTGATTTGATTTTTAGCAATGAAGAGGATATAGTGGAACATGTTAATGTGGATAGCCCTATAGGTCGTAGTGACCATGCCTGTATAAGCTTTAGTTGTAACGTTAAATCAGAGAGGGATAATAGAAGCAATAGAAAAATATACATGTATGATAGAGCAGATTATGAGCTGCTGAGACGGTGTTTGGACATTGACGGGGGGGAATACTTGAACGGTGAAGACGCTGAAGGAATGTGGAGGAAAATTAGAGTCAAACTGGAGAATGCTGTATCCAAAAGTGTACCAGTAAGGGAATATAAGGATAAAACAAATTTGAGGAAAATAACTAACTCAGAATTGCCAATGAAAAGAAAGTTTTGGACATTGATTAGAAGAAAGAAACTATTGTGGGAAAGATTAAAATTTTTAAAAAAGAACAGGGCTATAAAAAAATGAACGGAAGTAAGTCACCGGGACCAGATGGGATACACCCAAGAATCATAAAGGAAGGAGGTGAGATGTTAGTAGAGCCATTGAAAATGTTATTTGAGGTATCGTTTAATACAGGACAAATCCCGATGGACTGGAGAGAGGCGAACATAACAGCTATATTTAAGAAGGGGAAGGGAAAGAGAAATGACCCAGGGGATTATAGACCAGTCAGTTTGACAAGTGTTATGTGTAAACTAATGGAAACGGTAATTAGAGAAGGAATAATGGATCATATGAAGTCAAACCAACTTTTCAGTGGGAGACGGTTCGGATTCTTGCCGGGGAGGTCGACGGTACTACAGCTAATTAAGGTGGTAGATGATTGGATGCAAATTCTAGAAGATTGTGATCTAATAGACGTGGTATATTGCGATTTTATGAAGGCCTTCGATAAGGTCCCACATAAAAGGTTAATAGAGAAAGTTAGAAGCTATAATATAGGGGAGAAATGTGTGAAATGGATAGAAGCCTTCCTGAAAGATCGGAGACAGAGGGTACTGGTGAATGGAATAAGCTCGGGGTGGAGGGAAATTACAAGTGGGGTACCTCGGGGATCTGTGTTGGGACCACTGCTGTTCGTTATATTTATCAACGACTTACCTGAAGTTATAACTAATGGAAGTGAGGTATACCTGTATGCAGATGACCCTAAGCTGTATAGAAGAGTGAGGAGTAAGGAAGATGTGGGTTTGCTTCAAGGAGATGTGGAGGGCATGAAGGGATGGTCTGAGCATTGGTTAATGCCTTTTCATCCAAAAAAATGCAAGTACATGCGGATTGGGACAAGCAAGATAGACAAGGTAGGATACAGTATGTATGAAGCGATGGAGGAAGTGAATGCAGAAAAGGATATAGGAGTAGTGATAGACAATAAGTTAAATTTCTCAGAACATTTAGCGGAAAAGATAAACAAAGCCAATAGAATTGTAGGGCTGATAAGGAGGACATTTGTGTCACTTGACGAAGAAATCTTCAGGAATCTCTATACAGCGCTGGTTAGGCCGCACCTGGAATATGCGAACCAGGTGTGGGCTCCATATATGGTAAAGGATATAGAAGCAGTGGAGAAAGTGCAGAGGAGAGCTAGCAAGCTGGTACCAACGTTGAAGAACGCGGGCTATGAGCAGAGGTTGAGGACACTGGGGCTTCCGACACTGGCATATAGGAGAAAGAGAGGGGATATGATAGACTTTTAAGATAGTGTCAGGAAAGTACGATGAGGATTTGTGTGAAGGTATCTTCTTGATGCGGGAGGGAACAAGAACGAGAGGACACTCTAAGAAAATTTACAAAGAAAGAAATAGGCTTGAGAAGGCAAAGAACTCATTTTGTGATAGTGGTAAATGAGTGGAACGCACTGCCCCAGTATGTAGTCGATTCCGAATCAATAAGGGAGTTTGAAAGTAATCTTGATAAAGCATGGGGAAGACAAGATTTGAAGTTTGATTATAAAACAAAACTACAGAATAGTAAAAAATTTGGGTCTGCTACCGCCGCCGCCAACACCGTGAACGACCGCAGCAGTGCAAGTACTGGTACTGAGCTGGATACACAGGCCTAGTTTGCCTTTTTCCGGAGGCTCTACTGTAAGAAACTGTAAGCTTACGGATTTCAAAGGGACACCCGGGCTCCTGCCCTTCGCAAGGGGTGTAATTTTAAAATGCTGCCTGGGCGGGAAGGGTTAATAATCGGTGCTTAGAACAATGTATTACTTTAGTGGTGTGAGTCAATAGCCTATGATAAAGAAAGGATTCAAAGAAAATTAATGATACAATGAGTGGAGTCCACTACATCGGACTTGTAATAATATTTTGTTTTTTCTAAACCAGTGTCTCGCCACGTTGCTAGCTGTCCATGTTTGAATGCTAGAGGTCCTTCCTAAACTAACTAATGTTTTGTATAAAGATTATGTATAAAAGTATACATATTATTTTATCACTGACTCTTGTAATAATATTTTTGTTTTATTTTTTAGTTTGTTTATTTAGCCTACGATTGGTAGAGTAGCCTAGAATAAAGAACATAAACAAGGGCATTAGGCCATGTGGTCAGAGTTGGTATTTAATGGGCCATGTGGGCCGAGTTTGTATATAATGGGCCGAGTTGGACGGTATTCATGTTTACATAGGGCGATCGCTGCGGTTAACTTCGCGTCTATTTTGACGGCGATTTTTTTTTCTCTCGGTTATTTGCCCCTTGGTGGCAATATATATAATGACAATATGTCGGGGTGAGGGGGGCAAGGCTCCCCCTCAACATATTATTGTATCCAATGGCATTCAAAATGGACGGGAACATGATTGCAAAGGTTCGGAGCCGTCATGTTTACATTTGTCGATCGCCGTGGTTAAATCCGTGTCTATTTTGACGGCAATTTTTTTCGGTAATTTGCCCCCTGCTGGCAATATACCGTATATGATGACAATATGTCCTGGGGGAGGGGGCAAAGCCCCCCCCCTCAACATATTATTTTATCCAAAGGCAGTCAAAATAGACGGGAACATGATGGCAAAGGTCCGATGCCACTACGCGCAGTGTAAACAAGGCTGGCGGTACGCCTGCACTTAATATTCTTGCCTATCCTAGTGTTTACTATACCCCTTTGAAAGAACAGTAGCACCTAACAACCTTACCTAACCTATCCTAGTATTATGGCTGGGGGCTGCTGCCCCCACACCCCTGCTGTTTGACATCAACTAAGGTGTTTACACGACGTACGCCCGGTAACACAACTCATTCCGGTAGCCTAGCCTACTTATAACCGAAACTACCACTCCTTATGTCTCAATAGTTGAAGGCTATTATAGAATAAGGATGTTGCAAAGATCATGTTAAAATGTGTTAATGGGGGGGGGTTGTATCCAAAGGCAAAACAAATTTTATATTTACTCTGAAATTGACATACATCTGAGTGTTTTAAGATTGTTGGATAATGGGAGAAATAACATTTTCCAGGGATTGTAACTAATATCAACTACTGTATAATGATGGCAGGTGCCCAACCCCGAAAGGAGTTGAAACAGGGGAGCTATCCCCCCGCCAAATGCGGCTTTCTAGGGCCTTTCCTAGCTGATGCTGAGAGGATTGGGTTCTAGTCATGTGGTGATGGGCTGGTCTATCAGAGTGAGAGCTGAGCGATCTCTGCCATACCCATAGCTTACTCTGACTGTTCCTTTTACTTATATATCTTCTAGATCTTAAGTGACGGCGTCTTTTCCGTGGATTGACCTCCCTATTGCCAACCTAGAAGTTGGCAGATTGGGAGCCAAAGTGTCACATTTTTCCCTTGCCCCTCAACTTTTCCTTCATAATTGCTGAGGGGCACAGGGCCTTGGGTGGGGCTTTGGTTTCCCGGGCGTTTCCGCACCCTCCTCAGCTCCCTGCCTTGGAGTGGCTTCGGTCACCCGGGCTTTGTTAGTGGTAAGCAGGGAGGGTTTTGTGGGGGCGCTCGTTTATGGCCTTGGCCTTGCTCAAGACCTTCAGGCTGTTCGGCCAGACAGCCTGGGGTACAACAACAACAACAACTGTATAATGATGAAACTACCTAAACCCAAAAAGAAAAACCATGGGAAAATTAGTGGTAGTTTCGGTTATATTTTCCCTCATCCCGATTTGTTCGCATAGGCTAGGTTTAACCCTCTCACCACGGAAGGCCTCTTGAACGCCCATAAAAAAGCATATAACAGCTGCCCGGAAGGCCTCTTGAACGCCTAGTGGTTGAAAGCCTGTGAGCTTCGTGTGCGAGGCGTCGGTCCGACGCATGTAAACAACAGCCGGCTGGACCGACGCCCCGCATCTCCGGCCACAAGAAGGAGAGCGTCGCTTGTTCGTGTGTGCCTGTATGTTGTTGTTAAGTATCGAAAAGTGGTGTAAAGTGGCTGTTTTGGCCATAAAGTTATCTCCAATGAAATCATCATCACAGCTCAACCAGTTGACTTAGAGAGCTCTACTTAATGCCATTCTACAGGTAAATAACACAGCTACGCTTGGGGATATGCGGGAAGCAGTCTGATTAACGAATATACGGTAGCCTAGCCTAGTCGTTTTTCGGCCAAAACACCCGGGTTTCGAGGAATATATATATAATACATAGCCGGGGCTGGAGGGTTAAACTTCCGGAAATTAATGGGTAATAAATACTATGATTTCTTATTTTAACTTACGTCCGCCACCACACTGTTATTGTTGTGAACCTCTCGCTGCCACTCGTTGCCGGAGTACAGTATGTCCCATAATATTGTGTTTTTTGCACTGTTACCCAACCAGCAGGGGTGTGGGGCGCCCCCACCCATAATACTAGGATAGGTTAGGTAAGGTTGTTAGGTTAGGCTAATGTCTTTTTTACGCTTTTAACCCCTAATTTTCCGTAAACTTCATAGCCCTCAGCGTGTTTTTAGATTGCTGGATAATGGGTAAATAGTCATTTCAGCTCCTCTTCAAAAAACACTATATTTGAAGGACAAATTAAAAAATAAATAAAAATATAAAACTTACTAAAATCGATGTCGGTCCAATGTTTTTTCCTCCAGATTTTGAGAAATTAGGGTTTTCATGGTTCAGATTTCCAATGTGGGATACAAGATGGTTTGAGGGGGGTCTTTGCCCCCTCACCCTCCCCTTGACTTAAGGGGTTTGACCTATTTTTGTTCTGTCCTTTTCTATCTTTCTCTGGCTTGTATCCATTTGGCCCCATTCAGCCTACTGTTTTAAAACTTTTATCCCCATCCAGGTGTCAATTTTTTACTGGTGAGCGGTAGCAAGCCAGCAAATTTTTGTTTGACAGCAGGCTAAAATTGTAAATTTTTCGATAGAAAAATTTCTCCGGCAAAGCCGGATTTCTTCATATAATGCTGGCTCGCTATCGCTCGCCAGGAAGAATTTGACACCTAGATGGGGATAAACGTCTTAAAATAGTTGGCTGAATGGGGCCGAATGGATACAAGCCAGAGAAAGAGAGAAAAGGACAGAAATAACTAAAAGCAGGTCATCCCCCTTAAATAATTTGAATTCATCAGACTTAAATAATTTGAATTCATCATGAATGTTGCCAGCAGGTGGTAAATATCTATAGGCCTACTCCATAACGAAGAAGTTTGAAAACTGAGGATGTCAGAGAGGCAAAGCTCTCCCTCAACCCATACTGTATCCCAAGTAAAAAAAAAATGTAAGATACTGTGTAGTGGGTAAAACTGTTTTTCAGATGCCTAGGCCTATTTACTAAGAAACTTTGGACAACATCTTTAACCTTGCCTAATCTAGTACTGTAAATTAGTGGAATACTGTATTTATGAATGTAAAATGTAAAAATATATTGTAACCTTACACACTCGATGGTGTTCGGGTTAAGTCAGATCCCTTGGTACTGAAGATTGAATCCTGTGCTATAGAGAACTGGCAATTGGATAATGCCAGTTTATTTGATTTCCTTAGTTTTATTTTGTCTAACCTTTTACAGTGCGATCCTTTGGTACGGAGGATCGGCCTACAGAGATGCCAGTGCCAGCCAGAGATGAAGTTTACGAGTACATAATCTTCCGAGGCACTGATATAAAGAAGATTGAAGTGTGCGACACCCCTAAGCAACCCACACTCCCTGGAGGACTTCACAATGATCCCGCTATTGTCCAGGTTAGTTGTAGTGGTATTTGTTTTGGATTTACACCTCTACACCACCGGAACTTCACCGCACTGCCTCTATTCTAATTAATTATTAATTTGTAAGCGTTTTAGGGCCATTTTTATGTATAAATCTGATGCCTCGAAAAATCTGCTAATCCGCAAGTCCCGTGGTCCCCTGCCTTCCGGATTAAAAGACTTTTTACTGTACTTGACTTATTTATTTGCATCCCTCTCACTTTACCAACCCTAATTCTAATTTTTATGATAAATACAATAACATTTACTCAAGGCTAGACAACATAAAACATGCATTGATTCTATAACCAAACTGAATGGACCCCACTATTCTTCGAAACTTTACTTTTACGATTATAATCTGCCAATCTGGTTTCCTTTTCCAAATCGCATTATGTTACTTAGGCTACTTAAAACACTAGTGTTCAGTGTTCCTACATCACTTTCGTTTTCACCAGTTAAAAACATAGGCTAGGCTATCTAACGTAAAGGTTTTTGCATATTTCATCTAATTAAAATGTAAAACTTGCAAACTAAACAAACCAAAATTGGGACAAGGACAATATAAAGTCAAATTAAATTATCAAAATCGCTATGTGGAAACAACGCTTACTAAAATGAAAATTATTAAATAAAAGAACACAATCCACCACATAGGGTGTACATCACTACATGAGCAAGTTAATCTGTTTCCCAAGCAAACCAATCGCACATATAACAACGCACTATCGTCACGTTAAAGGAAGTAGTCAAGTTTGGGAAGTCCGGGACGTTCTGGCAAATTTTACTAAACTCTGCATGAATAAAGAAACTACATGTTAAATGTCAAAATATTATTTAAAATCAAATTTGCAACATGACGACATTAACAATAGTAAAAAATACAAATATTGATAAGATATCTATACTATTACAAAATAATATATAGAATACAGTACAGCACTCACTAACGATAGTGCTATCGGGTAGGTACCTGTAAGCATAGCATGCCTCAAGTGACCCCTATCAATAACTACCCTACAAATAACCTACATTTATAGCACAAATAAACTAAGGAAATCGCAAAAGTAAGCAATTGATACTATCGACAATGAATACATATAATATAAAGAGAAATAATTGCAAAATATGAAGTAACAGATTTAAAAAGAGTACTCTTTTAACCCGGGAGCTGCGGGGAGACTCTTAAGAGTTCCCCCGGCGCACTGCGGGGAGACTCTTAAGAGTCAGAGAAAACCAAAATCAACTTTTGACATCGAAAAAAAAAAAAAATTTATATATTTTTTTTTTTATTTATTTTTTTTTTTTGGCCCCTGGGCCATGCAAAATCTCAGTCCTCTACCTCCCCTCCTTCCCCACTTTCCTCCTCTCCTTCAGTTATCACCTATTTTCCCTGTTATTCCCTTATTCTGAGGTATATTTTCGTGCTAACATTAGAAATCCGATTGGAGGGTGTGGTCATCACTGATAGCAAGCGAGTGCAAGAGAGAGAGAGAGAGTATCGATCGACTGTGTCTCAGTGGCCTTGGGGGAAATTGGCGGGAAAGCAGATTGCCTCACCCATACATTATACAACTCGCGGGCTATATCTCCGATTTTGACCATCCAAACGCTGTTTTCACTCGTTTTATTGTTGTTTCAGGTTAATACCTTTATAATCAACCCATAATAGGCGCATATGGATAAGTATTAATGCTATTAATGGCACAATGAATATTTTAGTGACGGAAACACCTCAAATACGTCAGCACAGGGGGACGTTTCCAATTACCCCCATGCGCACTTCAGAGGTTAACAAGAACAATAAATTTAAAAAATCATCAATATTAATAATAATAATAATAATAGAAAAAGAAAAAGATAAACAATAAATACAGACAAAAAGTAAGCAGAGGTTATACAAGAAACTTCAAGTTAAAAATGCTTGATTAAAATTATTGATGTCAAATTTTAGAATACAGTCACAATAATTGACCCTAAAAAGATTAAATTTATGGAACAATTTATCGTAACTCAGCTCTCTACATTTCTGTATTCATGATAATTATCCATATCCATATCCAAAAATAAATAATCTGGTCTATTGAAGATTTAAATATATTAGCTCGAGTGGATTCGATTATGATTTGGGAGAGTTGCAAAATTAATAGGCCTACGATCGAATCTCTCCAGGTCTTAAAATATTTTTGTTTACCTTTAACCCTTAACCTCTGAAGTGCGCATGGGGGTAATTGGAAACGTCCCCCTGTGCTGACGTATTTGAGGTGTTTCCGTCACTAAAATATTCATTGTGCCATTAATAGCATTAATACTTATCCATATGCGCCTATTATGGGTTGATTATAAAGGTATTAACCTGAAACAACAATAAAACGAGTGAAAACAGCGTTTGGATGGTCAAAATCGGAGATATAGCCCGCGAGTTGTATAATGTATGGGTGAGGCAAGCTGCTTTCCCGCCAATTTCCCCCAAGGCCACTGAGACACAGTCGATCGATACTCTCTCTCGCACTCGCTTGCCATCAGTGATGACAACACCCTGCTTGCAACTCGCTAATGTTAGCACAAAAATATACCTCAGAATAAGGGAATAACAGGGAAAATAGGTGATAACTGAAGGAGGAGAGGTAGAGGACTGAGATTTTGCATGGCCCAGGGGCCATTTTTTTTTTTTTTTTTTTTCGATGTCAAAAGTTTATTTTTTTTTCACTCACTCTTAAGAGTCTCCCCGCAGTTCCCGGGTTAACTGGCGGCGTGCAACATATGTCGAGTGAAATAAATTTGGACTAAGTGGCGGTGCACGACAGCTGTCGAGCGCCATTTTCAGCACGTAATGTTGCTGAGAGAGAGAGCTGAGCGGTGGGACGAGCATAGTAACCTTATGACCGCTCCCCACGACCACCGTGGACCAACTGAACTGTATCCCACCCTTCTCTCCCCTTTCTCACTCGCTACACAGGGAATTATGTACGGAAATTACCTAATTATAGGGTTTTTTCACTAGTGTTGCACGATCGTTGCAAGAGAACCAGTGGCCGTACAAGGATGGTTCGGATGTCATTGGAAAGCTCTGTTGACGCCCTTTCAGAGATAGATACTTGTTTTACGCTCTGGGTCTTATTTAGGCATGAAAATGATCACATAAACAACCCTATTTAGGGTAAAAAAAAACCCGCTGTGCGGTACGGTCAAATAGACCGCCTAGCCCGCCAATAAGGTGTTAAGCAATACAGTATTTATTTAGTAATCTTTATTATCATGTCTTCCTTAGCATTTATACACATCAAATCACATACGAAAACAAACGAGAACCTACCACTAAGGTTAATCTTTGACTGCCTTTGACAAAGGGTCACAGGGTACACAAAATCTGAGCTCGGCGAACTGCACCTATATATGGATGCTGATTGACTGCATGAAACGTTTCCACCACTGTTTGAATCCTTAAAAATAATACCTATATATTTTTGAGTTCACGCTTTATTTTTCCGCTATATAGAGATAAATAGGGGTAATTTTTTATCACGCACTATTGAGAAATCCTTGTTTAGAACCGCGAAATATAGAGGTTGCACTCAAAATTCTTACAAAATTCTTATAAAAAATAATTAAATAATATGAAAGTAAGAAAATCTTGTTAGCCTATGCTCTTTATATACACTATTTGAATGCTCAATAATCTTTCCATTCATGTACATTAGTAAATTCTCAACTTTTTTACACCAGTTAACATAGTTAATGCATAGTTTTTTTACTATTAACTCGTAAGCTGCGCAGCTATGGTATTTTGAAAGTGCCCGTCATGCGAAGGTATTTTGGTTCATTCCTAACAAAAATTGTCAATTTACCATATATCATTAATACTTCTCCATATGTGCCTACAGTACAGTGGAATCTCCAATCTCGATCATAATTGGTTCCCACAAATACCGATCGAGATTCGAAATATCGAGATGCGAAGTTAACTTCTTATGGGAAAAAATACAATCGGTTCCAGCCACTTTCCGACTAACCTACATCAAATCTGTCAATTTTCACATTTGCCCCCCACAATCACATGCAATATATATAATATGTTAAAATAGATAAAATTAATAATGAAAGAGTTTTATTTTTACCTTATATTTATTGATAAAGAGGTTTGTGTGGTTGATTGTTGGTTCCGAGGCGAACGCAGTTAGGTTACTGCGTCTCCGCACCCGGCGCACAGTCACCGTCAACAATTCTTGCAATTGCTTCCCTCACCCTGTCACCACTAGTACCGGCATTTTATGAATGCGATAAAAAAAGGTCCAGGTAGACGACTTCACAATACAAGTTTTCAAGCGAATGGCGGATGTGTGACTGGTACACCAAGTGGCCGCTAGATCTACCGACTTCAATAAATTTTCCATGGTATAAAGTTTAATCAAGTTTTCTTTTGTCTTTACTATTATTATATATTAGATTTTCCTCATACAAATAATAATGTATATTAAAACATGGTAACGTAATTTATATTACTACGTAAATGAAAGCGGCAGAGACAGGTTAGACTACCGCTTGAGACGATCGATACTAGCGGTACATTAGTATACAGGTGAACAAAACACAATGACTGTGAGGTTCACACATCGATTTGGTGAAGATTAATCTGTTTATATTAGTATATAAGCATCTAGCATCGATATTTAGCTATTAGCTATCGAGATTAACGTTTTTTCATCGAGATTTGTGATTGGGGAGAGCTTGAAGGTGGCATCGAGATGCGAAATATCGAGATGAGATTGATCGAGATATGTGAGTCTACTGTATTTTACTTTAACCCTCTCACCACGGAAGGGCTCTTGAACGCCCATAAAAAAGCATATAACAGGTTCCCGGAAGGCCTCTTGAACGCCCAGTGGTTGAAAGCCTGTGAGCTTCGTGTGCGAGGCGTCGGTCCGACGCATGTAAACAACAGCCGGCTGGACCGACGCCCCGCATCTCCGGCCACAAGAAGGAGAGCGTCGCTTGTTCGTGTGTGCCTGTATGTTGTTGTTAAGTATCGAAAAGTGGTGTAAAGTGGCTGTTTTGGCCATAAAGTTATCTCCAATGAAATCATCATCACAGCTCAACCAGTTGACGTAGAGAGCTCTACTTAATGCCATTCTACAGGTAAATAACACCGCTACGCTTGGGGATGCGCGGGAATGCGGGAAGCAGTCTGATTAACGAATATACGGTAGCCTAGCCTAGACGTTTTTCGGCCAAAACACCCGGGTTTCGAGGAATATATATATAATACATAGCCGGGGCTGGAGGGTTAAATGTTAACATATGAACATTGAAAACAATAAAACGAGTGGTAACCGCAATTGGCTGGTGAAAATCTTAAATTTTAGTCCCGCGGTCTTAATCTGACCCTGACCGGCGAGAGACACCCTCCCTCCCTCTTGTCTCGCATGGTACTGAGAGACCAGGGGAAGTCTGAGACTGGCTCAGAGAGTTGAAGAAAGACTCTCCCATCCTTCCCCCTCTCTCCCAACTATCCTCGCACGAAAATACTCTATAAATATCAGGAATAATAGGGAAAATCCCGGATAATTGAAAAGGGTGAAAAAGGGGGTTGGGGAGGAGGGGAAGGCGAGGGTTGGGACAAGTGTAGGAGAGGTAGCAAGTAATGGAGGGAAATTATCCTAATCACAAATTGCATTGTTTTAAGTTCCACTGGGATGATTTATTAAATTGTAAAACTTGCAAACTAAACAAACCAAAACTGGGACAAAGACAATATGAAGTCAAATTACTTATCAAAATCGCTATGTGGAAACCACGCGTACTAAAATAAAATTTATGAAATAAAACTACACAATCTACCACATAGGGTGTACATTACTACATGAGCAAGTTAATCTGTTTCCCAAGCAAACTAATCGCACACATAACAACGCACTATAGTCACGTTCAAGGAATTACTGTAGTCAATTTGGGAAGTCCGGGACGTTCTGGTTAATTTTACTAAACTCTGCATGAATAAAGAAACTACTGTACATGTCAAATGTCAAAATGTTCTATTAAAATCAAATTTGCAAAATGACAAGACCTTAACAATAGTACAAAATACAAATATTGATAAGATATCTATAATATTACAAAAAACATACAGCACTCGCTAACGATAGTGCTATCGGGTAGGTACCTGTAACCATAGCATGCCTCAAGCGACTCCTACAAATAACCTAAATTTATCGTACAGATAAACTAAGGTAATCGTAAAAGCAAGCAATTGATACTATCGACAATGAATAGATATAATATAATAAAGAAAAATAATTACAAAATATAAAGCAGCAACAACAGATTTAACACCTTACGAGCGGCCTATGCGGTTTATTTATATGTACCGCCCAGCGGGGTGTTTTTAGCCAAAATAGGGCTGTTTACGTGATCATTTTCATGCCTAAATAAGACCCAGAACGTAAAACAAGTATCTATCCCTGAAAGGGCATAAACAGAGCTTTTGAATGACACCATAACGATCCTTTTATGATGGCTAGTTTTCTTGCAATAACCGTGCAATGCGAGTGCAAAAAGCATGTAATTAGGCACTTTCCCCATACAATTCCGTATATAGCGAGTGAGAGAGGGAGGGATTCGTGTCCGTAGGTTCGCCGCGGTGGTCTGGAGCAGTCATACGCTCGCTACTCTCCTGCCACCACTTGTCTCTCTCTCTCTCAGCAACATTACGTGCTGAAATTGCCACACGATATATGTCGAGCACCGCCACATAGTCCAGCTTTATTTAACTCGACTTATGTTGCTCGCCGCTAATTGAGGGTTAAACAAAGTAGTCAGGACCCCCAATTCGCGAGAATAGGGGTGACAGGAGGCATCGTGTATTGTGGAACTAACTTTAAATGGGAATAATTAGATTGGGTGACATATCTCAATTATGGCCTATTTTCGACATTTTTGGCCATATTTTCGACATTTTTGGCTCTACAGTACAGTCTATATCTTATATATAAGAAGAACAATGAATACAAATATGAAACCTTACCTTAAAATTAGTAGTAGATAAGGCTAGGACTAGGACCGTAGGACTTCACGATTTTCTCCAACTTCTCCCTCCCTAACCAAATCGTACGAACAGTTTACTCTGACAAGCCTATTGCACAGTTTCCTTCTCCTTTTTTCTTGCGATCCAACACTTCCACCTTCATTTTGTGTTTTCTTCTTATATTGGCGTGGCATGGCGAAAAAAGTGGCAGGCACTACAAACGTTTGGTCACTCCGCACGGCTATGATCGCTTGAGCGGGACTGTGGGAGGGAGGGAAGGCAGGCGTATGCCCGTCTTCTTCTCTTTTCGGAGCTACTCCTGGGCCTCGCGAAACGTAGACATGCTCGCGTATCAAGCGGGAATAGCGGATTTGGCCCCTTCTTAGCTCTCGATTCGTGTATTGTGGTACCACCTCGCGTAATTAATGTTTAATTAATTAATGTTATTTTCGAGGGGTAACTCGTGTATTAGGGTTTTCGCGCATTGTGGAATCGTGTATTGGGGGTCGTGACTGTACTCTTTTAACAAGAACAATTAATTTTTAAATATTCAAAAAAAATCTCAATAATAATAATAATAATAATAGAAAAAGAAAAAGAATAAATACAAACCGACAAAAAGTAAGCAGAGGTTATACAAGAAACTTAACCCTCCAGCCCCGGCTATGCATTACATAAATATTCTCCGAAACCCGGGTGTTTTGGCCGAAAAACTTCTAGGCTAGGCTACCGTATCTTTGTTATTCTGACTGCTTCCGCATTCCCGCGCATCCCCAAGCGTAGCTGTGTTATTTACCTGTAGAATGGTGTTAAGTAGAGCTCTCTAAGTCAACTGGTTCAGTTGTGATGATTTCATTGGAGATAACTTACGGCAACAACAGCCACTTTACACTACTTTTCGATACTTAACAACAACATACAGGCACACACGAACAAGCGACGCTCTCCTTCATGTGGCCGGATATGCGGGGCGTCGGTCCAGCCGGCTGTTGTTTAAATGCGTCGGACCGACGCCTCGCACACAAAGCTCACAGGCTTTCAACCACTGGGCGTTAAAGAGCCCTTCCGGGCAGCTCTTGTATGCTTTTTTATGGGCGTTCAAGAGCCCTTCCGGGAACAGAGGGTTAAAGTTAAAAATGCTAGATTAAAATTATTGATGTCAAATTTTAGAATAGTCACAATAATTGACCCTGAAAAGATTAAATTTATGTAACAATTTACTTACCTCAAGACCTCTGTTTACTAAGAGTCTGTATAGTAACCTAGCTCTAGCCCAAAAGTCCTCTACTTTAGTGCAAATTTTACAAAATCTTATTAACTAGGAATAAAAACAATTATAAGTTATTTTACTATCGATATTACTACTAGGGAAAGGAAAGTTTATTTCGTTAAAATTAAAATCATCAACTTTGTGATATACTTTTAAGTATGCACTGTTCATTAACAATACTATTGTACTATTGTTAATGTCTTGTCATGTTGCAAATTTGATTTTAAATAATATTTTGACATTTAACATGTAGTTTGTTTATTCATGCAGAGTTTAGTAAAAATTTACCAGAACGTCCTGGACTTCCCAAACTTGACTAATTCCTTTAACGTGACGATAGTGCGTTGTTATATGTGCGATTAGTTTGCTTGGGAAACAGATTACCTTGCTCATGTAGTAATGTACACCCTATGTGGTGGATTGTGTTCTTTTATTTAATAATTTTCATTTTAGTAAGTGTGGTTTCCACATAGCGATTTTGATAATTTAATTTGACTTTATATTGTCCTTGTCCCAATTTTGGTTTGTTTAGTTTGCAAGTTTTAAATTTTAATTAAAGGGCTAGCATTTCCACCCATAGGAATTCCTAATATTTGTTTGAAAATGTAAGGCCCGAATCTAACTTAAGTATTGAAAAGGAGGAATTTAAGGGCATGTTCAAGTTTAGTTCTATCAAAATATACTGAACTAGTGGGAGTAGAGCTAAGTGATGCATTATTAAAATATGAAAGAACATTTGTGAAATAATTACCATTCCTAACGAATCTGTCAAAGTGCAAATTTATAACAAAGCAAAGTTCTGAATATATTAACCCTTTCACGCACATAGGTTGCCAGATTAGCAATAAGAAATAGTTCTCTCTCTTATAATCACCTCTCCAAAATTAGTTTTCTGCCCACAGCTAACTCAAAGACAACTGCAGAGGTTGAAGTAACTAAACTAAAGGTTTCTAAATACCCCTGATGGTAACAAAGGCTTTAAAATATCCCTAATAGGCTCAAAATTGCGTCATATGTCGGAGAGGGTTAAATCTAAAGGCAAATTGGTATACAAAGTTGAAGCTATGTACCGAGGTAACTTTCGGCATGGTATTTATTTTATCAATAACTTCTAATGAATTGTCAACACTGAAATAATAGTTAATGCCAGTTCTTTTCTTGATGGTATTACAATATCTTTTGAGTACTTTTAATGTATTGTAAGCAATTTTTGACTTGTTCGGACAGAGTTTTAGTGGTAGCAAATTTTGCTCCGGCAATAAAGCGATATTTATAAGGTCTATGAAATTTAGGTAACTTGTATAATTTTGCAATGCACTTGTTTTTATCAGAAAATTTAATATTAAATGTTACATTTTTCTTGGTATTTTCATCGATTAGTTCTCAATATTCAAATTATTTTGAATTTCATCAACAGATTTTTTTTTTTTTTTTATGCCTTGGATCTAAGAGTCTGACTGCATTCACTCAGTAGAACCTCTTAAGAGTCTGGCTGCAGTCCCTGGGTTAATTATAGATCTTGATAATTAAAAGTTATATCCAAGGTAGGAGAGCTTAAAATTTAAGTACAGTACAGTATATACTGTAGAGATGGAACGAATATCATTTTTCACCATTTGCGAATACAAATAAAACAAATTGTTGGTAAAATTCACGAATAGCGAATATTTCAATCTTTCTTGAAGGATGAAATTGTCATCCTTCAAGAACTGTTAATTCTTTTTATATCGCCAACAAACTTTAATTAAATTACAATGAAATTAATTACCGGAAGCCAATGACGATGTGAATGTGTAAAGCTGCGGGTTTCGTTACCACCACTGATTAGCCATTGGGCTTTTGGCAGAAAATAAAAAAAAATATCAGTAATATAATATCCGAGACATGTTTACTTACAGTATTCTCATCGTCCAGCATATTACAGTTTCATAATAATCAGCCAACTTAAAATAGCCCTGTATAATATTTAATTATCACTAGAACCCCCTGGGGGTTAGGGAATAGAATATGCCCCACGTGCCTTCTGCGTGTCGTAAGAGGCGACTAAAGAGGTTGGCTCGGTGGGCTTGCGACCCCCACCCGGAAAAAATATCTAAGCAAGGAAAAAAGAGCGAACAGCCTCGGATGCGGACGGAACCAACGTTGACGAACCACGACCGACTAAGGACATGCCTTTGGACATTCTGAGAATGGCTACGTGGAATGTTAGTGGCATGAATGATGGCACAAAAGAGAGAGAGGTTCTGGAAGTGTTAGTGAATGCCAGGCTGGATGTATGTGGAATGACAGAGACCAAATGGAAAGGTTCAGATGTGAGAGAGTGGGAGTGTGGAATGGGTGTGTGTGCTGGAGTGAGTGAAGGAACAGCGAGAGAAGGTGCATGTTTGTTTGTAAGTAGCAAATGGAAGGAATGTGTAAGAGAGTATGGGTCTGTGGGTTCAAGGATTGTGTGGGTGAGAATGAAAGTAGGAATACAAACGTGGGTGATTGTATGCGTGTATGCCCCGACAGAGGATATACTTGAAAGAAAGAAAGAAAGAGGAGTTCTGGATGAATGTGGAGGCATGCCTGGAGAAGTTTGACAAGAACGAAAGAATATTTCTGATTGGGGATATGAATGGTAAGGTGGGTGATAGGAAAGTTGAGGGAGTGGTGGGAGGGTGGGGGGTACCATCAGAGGTGAATGGGAATGGTAGTGCACTTGTGGACGTATGTGTGGGGAGGAGGCTGTGGATAGCCAACACCTTCTTCCGACACAGAATGATCCACAGGTACACGTGGAAACGGATGTTGACGATGAAGGATAAGACAGTGGTGGAACGAAAGTCATTGATTGATTATGTATGTGTGGATGAACGAAAGAATAAATCTGTGATGGATGCTAGGGTGTATAGGGGTATTGGAGGGGGTCTGTCTGATCATTATGTAGTGGTAGCTAAGGTTAGGATACAAAAGAAGTGGGTGAGGAGAGCGGGAGGGAGGCGAGAGGAGGGTGGAATGGTGAGGAGGGTGGAGAGGTTGCAGGAGGAGGAAGTCTGGGAGGAGTACAGGAGAGCAGTGGAAAGACGACTAGGTGGGTTCGACCTGGAAGTTATGGAGGAAGTGGAGGAGATGAGCAAGGTGTTTAAGGATAGATCTGTGCAGCATGTGAGGAGGTGTGTGGAGTGAGGAGAAGAGGGAGGGGAGTGAAAGGTACAGCATGGTGGACAGAAGAGGTAAGAATAGCTGTGGAAGAAAAGAAGAAAGCATATAGAGAGTGGTTGGGTAGTAGAGGGAATGAAGATTCCGAGAGACAGAAACGAGCGAGGTACGTGGAGAGTAAGAGGGTGGTGAAGAGAGTAGTGAAGGAAAGTAAGAGAAGAGTAGATGAGGAATTTGGAAGGAATCTGAGTGTAAAATGGAGGGAGAGTAAGAAACTGTTCTGGAAAGAAGTCAAGAAAGTTAGGGAAGGTAGCAAGGGAAACAGTAAGGGTGTGAAAGATAAGAATGGGAGAATGCTAGCCGAGAAGCAAGAGAGAGTCGAAAGATGGAGGGAGTACTTCAGTGAGTTGCTAAATGAAAGGAATGAAGAGCCAGCAAACATAGCTGGATATGGTATGGGAGGGAGAAGAAGAGAAGTAGTGGAGGAGGAGGTGGGGATCAGGAGGTCAGAAGTGTGGGAAGCCATGAAAAGAGTGAAGTTGGGGAAAGCACCAGGAACAGATGGAGTGTGTGGGGAAATGTTGAGGTATGGTGGTGAGATAGTGATAGAATGGGTATGGAAAATGTGCAAACTAGCATGGGAGAAGGGGAGTGCACCCGATGACTGGAAGACTGGCATAATAGTCCCCCTATATAAGGGCAAAGGGGAAAGAGGAGTGTGTGGTAACCACCGAGGAATATGTCTTCTAAGCGTAGTAGGGAAGGTATACAGTAGGGTAGTGATTGAGAGAGTGAGAGTGAGAACGGAGAAATGGATAGGCGACGAGCAGGGAGGTTTTAGGAAGGGAAGAGGATGTGTAGATCAGATTTTTACCCTGAATTGTGTTGTGGAGAAGTATCTGGAGAAGAAACAAAAGGTGTATGTTGCCTTTATGGACTTGGAGAAGGCCTATGACAGAGTGGATAGAGAAGGTTTGTGGAAAGTACTTAGAATATACGGAGTAGAGGGCAAGTTGCTGAAAGCAGTGAAGAGCATGTATGAGGGTGCAAAGGCGGCAGTACGTGTGGAGAGTGAGCAGAGCGAGTTCTTTGACCTGAATGTTGGTTTGAAACAGGGGTGTGTGATGTCCCCGTGGTTGTTTACTGTATATATGGATGGAGTTATGAAAGAAATACTATCAAGAGCAGTGGATGTTGGTGTATCGCTGAAAAGGGAGGGAATTGAGTGGAAGCTACCTATACTGCTGTTTGCGGATGATACAGTTCTGATGAGTGATAATGAATGGGAGTTGCAGGGTCTGGTAAATGAATTTGGAACAGTGTGCGAAAAACGGAATTTGAAGGTAAATACGGGGAAGAGCAAGGTTATGGTCTTCGAAAGGGGTGAAGTCACAGAGTGTGAGGTGAAGCTGAACGGTCAGGCTATGGAGATCGTCAACTCTTTTAAGTATCTGGGCAGTGTGTTGAGTAAAGATGGGACTATGGATGAAGAGGTGCGGGAGAGGGTACAACAGGGGAAGAGGGTTGTAGGAACGCTAAAAGCAGTAACAAGAAATAGGGTGGTCAGTATGGAAGTGAAGAAGTCCTTGCATGACAGTGTGGTAATCCCGACACTGACGTACGGAAGCGAAGCATGGACGTTGGTTGAGAGACTCAGACCAAGAGTGAGAGCAGTGGAAATGAATTACTTAAGGAGTGCGTGCGGAGTTACATGGAGGGATAGACAGACTAATGAGGAAGTAAGAAGGAGGTGTGGTGTGGAGGTAGATGTGCTGGAAAGTGTGAAAAGGAACAACTTGAGATGGTTCGGCCATATGGAACGTATGGAAAGTGTGAGAATGACTAAGAGGGTGTACGAGAGCGAGGTGGAGGGACAGAGGGGGAGAGGTAGACCGAATATGAGGTGGAAGGATGGAGTGAGGAACTACATGAACGAAGGCGGTGCTGGTTGGGGGGAGGGGCGTCGACTGACTGGGGACAGAGGTGCATGGGGGCGGTTCGTTCGTGGCCACCCCTTCGGGGATCGCGGCGTCAGGCAATAGATAGATAGATAGAACAATACACTATATCATGTAGGAAGTCTTCTGGAGAAATAGGGCAAATATATTAAACCATGCATGATAAACTAAAGCACAAATTATGCTAGAATAGCATGGACAAATCGCTAGATAGTCACCAGACACTAAAAACTTGTATGTCACTAGAAAACATATGTTGAAGTATCTAGAATAATCTTTAACAATCGAAAAATCTCTACAATTCCTTAAAATAGGGAACATAACTTTAATATCGCTAGAATTCATCACATCTTGATGTCGCTAGATGGAAGTGATGCAAGTGATTCGCTGGATCTAGCGGTAGCCGGTACATTGGCAACATTGTACCAAGACCATTTATTCAGTTATAATGAACAAGGTCAGATTTCGGAACTATTACAATTATTTCAAAGTTCAGAGATCTTCAGATTGGTTTGGAAGTCGATATACACAATTTCAGTTCCATTAGTTTAAATAACATTCACATACTATGGTACTTAGAGGGTTTAATAAAGAAGCATGCCTTTCCCCGACATCGTACAAGCGAACGCACACTTTAAAATGTAATTCAGTATTTTAAATTTTTTTATATCTTCTATTGGTTTCGTGAAAATATTCGCATGTTTGCAAATAGCTATGAATGGAAATGCGAATACGAATACGAATATTGAAAAACATAGCGAATATTCGCACATATGAATACGAAACTAATATTTGGTCCATCTCTAGTATATTGTACCGGCAAAGTTAATTGATTAACTTCAAAAATTTACTTAATTATTTTATTTCCCAAATTAGAGTTAATTTAACTCAACTTAGTAGACAAGAAACTCAAATGAACTTAACTAGTTAATTTAGTGAATTAATCAACCCAACTCTGATCTGTGTGTATATACTGTATATATATATATACAGTATATATATATACTCTGTATATACCGGTATATATATATATATATATATATATATATATATATATATATATATACAGTATATATTTTATTTTTTATAAAGCTCTTAATGGATGGCGTGCAGGAAATTAATAGCTTCTAAATATACAGTATTCTATATATACTGTACAGTATATATATGTATATTTTTTGTTTCCCTGTTAATGGAAGAGACAAAAGGCAGGTTGCCTGTAGCGTGTTTTCCCCCTAAAGTAAAAGAGTGACTGAGCCAAATTCAAGGTACGTTCAGTCAAAATGCCTGGACACACAAAGTTTAAAACTGTCAGTCATAGGATGAAGGAAAGCTTGATTGAGGAAGAGAGTTCCAGAGTTCACTTTAGAAGAAAGACTGGAGAAAATTTGCCAATTCTTGGGTTAGAGAGCTGGACAGAATAGGAGTGGGACTGTGTTGAAAGGCAGGTGCCTCGCACTCGCCGCAAGGGAGGGGGTATACACCGAGAGAGCTCTTGATAGAAGAGTGAAAGAGATACAACATTGCAGCGTGTAGAAAGAGATTGTAGGGAACTAGTAAGAGGATGCACGTTGATGAGGCGAAATGCTTTGGATTCTACTTGTTCGAGAAGTGCGGTATGGGTGGAGCCTCCCCACACATGAGAACATTACTCAATACAGGGGTGCACTGTGCCCCAATACAGAGCAAGAAGCTGTGCGGGGGTGAAGAACCCACGGATTAGAGATCTTCCTGTACACTAGTTCCAGATTATTTTCACATCCACAGCTATTCCAACTGTATTATAACTTTACACTTACACCTTGCACACTAGACACAACAATGGGCGGTTGGTATAGCAACCATCTCCCGAAATAAGCTTGAAAATCAAACTAATTGCCTCGATGGAAGAGTAGTTTGTGGCATCCCCTCGGAGAATATAGTCTGGGAATAGAGTACCCATAATGAAAGTAGCCCAATTCTGGGTTTAATCCTTCCAAATCACCCACATGCTCTTAGCGCTTTAAATTGTGATCTAGTTAGGTGAGGGAGTGACGTCAAGGTGACTTGGTGTTTGATGCGTCTTATCATGGAACAGTATGAACAAGAGCTTGAGAGGTGTTCTGGAATAAATATTTATTGGAAGCAAATTAGTCTTTGTGTTAAGTGTTGCATGTACGGTTTGCTTTACCATTAATATTGGACTGTTTCAGCATTCTGCTCCTGCGGTACCTTCCTCCTTCCAAGCGGCCCCCTTCTCAAGACAGTCCCTGGGACCCATAGGGGGCAGCCTGGGCCTGTCCTATGGTGCATATGGCCAGTCTATGAGCCAGCAAGGTATTCCGGGAACTGGGGGGTTCCCGGTGGGGTCAACATCACAGCCCAGTGAGTTGAGTAATGTGGGCAGCAGTGGTGGTGGTGGTGGTGGTGGTGGTGGTAGTGGTGGTGTTGGTAACCTGGAGCCACAGTCGGGCTCCGTTGTGGCCGGTCCAGGTCCGGGCCCGGGCCCCATTGGTCCACCACCCCAGTCTGGTACACATGCACTCCAACAACCAGGTAGGAACAAGTGCCACTTAGCCAGTCATTTGCTCACTTTGTGGACCATTAACTTCACTTTCCATGCTAGAGTGGACCCCATGCTGGTTTAATTGTACATTCCTGGAAGAAAGTAGTTTCAGTCTTGCCGTATGAAACCTGTGGAATTTGTGGACTTTTGAATTGCAGGCAAGTGATGGGAGTTTTATGGTTTTGCTCAAGCGCAGAACAGACTTTATTGGCCAAAATTCACTAGCTCACTCTTCATTGGGTACATAACCTGGGCAAGACTGACTGCTTATTTCCTAGAGTACCGGCATATACAACCAGTATTGGCTATTGCTCTTTTGTCAGTTTACAGCTAGAAAGTATATGCCAATGGATTGTTTATTTTAGCAATTGCCTGGCATTTCAGACATTTGTTAATGAAATTTTTTAGGTTAGCAAGACCGGCATTCATTTATAGAATTGAAATTTGGCATTTGTTCCTCGTGATTCTTGAGGTGATGGTAGCACTTCAGCTGTTAAATGTTTTTGATCATTTATATTTTGTAGATTTATTGAAGTGCTGAATATATCTAGCACATTAGTTACTATATTTACTTTGTGAAAATTTAACTGTGCTGGAGTTATCACTTTGGGAATAGAAATGCACAACTAATTTATGATTTTCATGCATGGGTTTTATTTTGAACATAAGTTTTGTAGTATTAGTAAAGAGTGGCATTAATACCAGTAACTAGTAGTGTGCAGTTGACTATGGTTTATTTGATATTAATTGTGTTTATTTTATTTGTATAGCCTAAGGTAAGTGTTAATTTCAAAGATTTTGTTATTTGTACTGTATAGGCCTACTTAATTTTATTTCTACACTTTTTGTAGATAGTGTTTTAATAGTAATAGTATCTAGTTACAATTTACATTAAAGTAAATGGGTATTATTAATACTGTAGAGTAAAACGGGGTAATTTCGCCGAAAATCGCGTATTTTGACGAATAGAAACTGCCACAAATGGAATTTTTAAAATTTTAAATTTTTTATCTATACATTCAGCCTTTCTGCTATAGATGCCCAAAAAAAAAAAAAAAAGTTTTGGTCATGCTGCCGATTTTTTGAAAAAAGTAACTCACGGCAAAATTACCCCGCCGGGCGGGGTTATTTCGCCGCAACCTATATTACGCATCGTCTAGCTAGTAAACTAGATAACATATGATTAATGGCCAGACAAAACACTAGCGCGCAGGTAAAAGCAATGAAAACATTCACAAACCCAAACTAACACTAAACATGCCAATAGAAAAAAGTTGCACGCACACACACACACACACACACAACTGAACAGGGCGGGCAGAGATGCAAGTGTGTCACATGTGTAGGCCTAGGCGCCACTGTGTCTAGTGCGGGTGTGGACGTATTTATTAGGCCCTACGGGTGTGGAAGTATTAAGTGCAGGTGTGGACGTGTCTCGTGTGGGTGCAGTGTTTAGGTTGCTAGTACAAAGTACCAGGCAGCAGCTGGCGGCTACTGCCAACACTGTGTCACACGCAAACGTACAAACAAACAAACACACATACAAACCACCCACAAACACCCCCACACACACACCATACCTTTACCTTTTGATACCTTTTGATGTGTTCGCCACTCTTCTAGCGGCACCAAGGAGCGCGACGCCCCTCGTTATGGGTGGTCAGACGCGCCGCTAGCCCTGGCTCCAGGCCCCGCAAAACTGCAACAAACCCTAAGCCAAACTAGGTCTACAACCTAAGCCAAACTAGATCTACAACCTAAGCCAAACTTGCTCTACAACCTAAAAAAAAACTGCTCTACAACCTAAGCCGAACTGCAGCCGAACCCATGCAATAGTTTCGGAGATATCGGCGTTTGAATGCAAATTATTAGCGCCGCGGCGAAATTACCCCGTCTTACCCTATAGCATATAAGTAATTATATAGTTTTATTAAAAGTATTTTGGTATAATTATTACTGTAGAGGCTATCCAATATGCTTAAGTAATGTAAAAATAAATTGGGTTAATTTAATACGGTACTGGTAAGTTTACTGAGAAGACTAATCGATGTTGTATAATGGCCTCGATCGGGAAGAAGTGTTCGGTAACTCCCAAATTATGTTAACTGGCAATTTAAGATTTTGTTCAAAATTATAACCATATTAAATTTATAGTTCTAAAATGCGCAAACTTTTAGTTACGGTACCTTATAAATTTCTATTTAATATAGGTTTGAAAGACTACTCTGCTTACCAGTCCTGAATTGTTTGTGTACATGTACCCGAACCATTTAATTTGTTTTATTTTGGGCTAATATATTAATACATTTGGTTGCCCCTTCCATTGAATAAGTAACTCTAATCTCTATGCTAAATCATGACGTAAACATACCAAATAATGAATCCACTAGTGCCTCTAGACATTTTCAGCTGTTGGAGTAGCTTCCATCGCAAATTCTGAAGATCTTTAAATTTCATAGTTTAGGATGCATCAATTACCGTTAGTTTCCATGGGTGTAATGGCTTGTACACATGCTTAAATTGAAATATTACTTTGAATGCTTCAATTTGACCAAGTTAGTTTCAGTGGGTGCATGTAAGTATTGAATGTAGGCTGTTGATACTAGACTTAGTTTGTCCTAAATATACCAGGTGATATGCGAGACCTAATGTTATGATGCGAGTTTATTTATATTTATTTATCACCATGCACTCCCTGTTCAAGAGTGGGGTTGGGTGGGTGCCCTGATATTTCAGGGACTTCAGTTGCCACAGCACTGTCGTCTGCCAATAACGTACACTGGCTGGACCGAGCCTCGACCCCTCAATCTCGCGGTTTGCAAGTAAGCGATATACCAACCGATCTACGGTCGGTGGCTGTACTCAAAAGCATAGCATGTAGCGTCTATTGTCGGTGGTTGTACTCAAAAGCAAGTAAAGTCTATGCAGAGCTTATCAAAGAGCACATTGGAAGTAGCAGTGTCATTTATTCAGACCAAGAGTGGATGAAATACGCTCAAATAGGACTGGCAGATATTTTGTCAAATGATAACTATAATAACCGGGGTGGATCCACAATTTTTTGAAGGGGAGGGGTCCATGGCCATTGTATATTCCTGACCAAAATGGTGGGGGGTTGGCGAGCGAAGAGGGCCCTTACAGCTGGTTTTTTAAATTAACCATTTCAGGGGCAATTTTGAGGCCTGTGGAGAGAGATACAGTATTAGACAAATAATACAACAGGAAAATTTGAAAAATTTAACCATTTGAGGGACAATTTTGAGGCCTGTGAATTAACCCTTTCACGCATATGACGCAATTTTGAGCCTATTGGGGATAATTTAAAGCCTTTGTTACCATCAGGGGTATTTAGAAACCCTTAGTTTAGTTACTTCAACCTCTGCAGTTGTCTTTGAGTTAGCTGTGGGCAGAAAACTAATTTTGGAGAGGTAATTATAAGAGTGAGAGAACTATTTCTTATTGCTAATCTGGCAACCTCTGCGGCATAAATGCGTGAAAGGGTTAATAGATATATTTTATAAATAATACACCAGGAACTTTTTGAAAGTTTAACCATTTCAAGACCAATTGTGATACCAATAAGGAAATATATATAAGACAATATGATCTGCATTATAGTGATAAATAGAGCAAGACCACGATCTTTGCTTCAATATAATCCCTGAAAGTTTACGAAGGAAAAATAGGAAAGTGCATCTGAGAGTCTGATATACATTAAGGGTATACTAATCGAAGCTGGAAAAGTTATACTAGGTTGTACTGTATTTAGGTTATACAGTACATGGCCGGACCCTCTGGACCCCCCTCCCCCCATGGATCTGCCCCTGAATAATTATCTTGGGTCTTATATAAAGTGCATATCTATCTAGCCTCTGCTCTTAACATTTTATAGCACTGTAACAGCCAACAGAGACCATTACGCATCTTTTTGCTCAAGGGAGACTGTACTAACCAGGTGAAAAAAAAACTTTCATGCTAGAGAGGGTGTGAAGTAAAGACTCAAAAACTTTCCACTAGACCAGCCGGCTGGCTGTACGGGCCTTAATTCTGCAGTGAACAAGCCATAGAAATTATAGTCCACCTACCCCTTTACTGTACAGTTCTCTCAATTATAGTCCACCTACCCCTTTACTGTACAGTTCTCTCAATTATAGTCCACCTACCCCTTTAGTCCACTACTGTACAGTTCTCTCAATTATAGTCCACCTACCCCTTTACTGTACAGTTCTCTCAATTATAGTCCACCTACCCCTTTACTGTACAGTTCTCTCAATTTGGAATATTAGGGTCATTTGAAGAATAACAAATAGGGTAGCCAAGTTGTCCATATTTCAGGAATTTGTGAGGCACAGTTAAGGACATTAATAATTTTGAAATGTTATCCTAGTTATAAGGTAAATTTATTGTTGACTTTTGTGTTGCTGGTCTGCTGTCTGACATCCTAGTGGGGTCTCGTTCCTCCACCCCGACGGCTCGCAAATCCCCGGTGTCGGATGCTGGGGTACAGGTGTCTCCACCGCCTCCACGTGATGACAAAAAGAAGTCTCCACAACAGCAGAGACAGCCACATCAGGACAGGTATAACTACAATCACTGTGAATCACTTTAAAATTAATAGTATCAGGATGTGTATGATCTTGACTCATTTTTTTTTTTTAGTAAGGAAGCAATCTACTAAAACTGGTAATGTAAAGAATCTACCTTCATACTGTGATCCATAAGTAAGAAGCGTTTCATTGCAGGGAACACTAAGTTTTCCATACAAACCAGTATAATTACCATTGAAGTTAGCCATACAATGGTGTGTATAGTCAGAAACCGCAATTTCCGAGACACTTTGATAGGGCCCGGACATGTGGAGCGCATAGATTCTTGACGACAGCCCACTTAACTATCAGAAGGCCGCATACCTATGACCACACGTGTCAAACCAATAGATGCTTCACTCAGTCTGGATAGCGTAATGCATAGTTGCACGGAATTTCGGTGTGAATGTCCCAGGTTAGAGTCCTTGGAGTGCCACATGTATTTGTTGATATCATTGAGTTTAGAAGTAAAGTTGGTTGATGTAAAATTATAATGCTGCTGCTATGCTATAATCCGCAGTCATATATTTTTGGTTATAAAAAATTACAAAAATATCTTTATTACATTCCCTTGCGTATCTACAGTAAATACGGACACGAATATTACCATAGGTTTTACAAAATATATAATGAAAATAAATACTTCCACATTGCACAGTGAATGAACAGGATTTAGGTGTGTGTGTGTGTAAGTGAACCGATGTGTGTTGGGTTATAATTGACATAATGCTCTACAGTAGGTGACAAACATTGAAAACAGAAGTGTCTTACTTCATGACATACAGTCGGCCCCACAAGGACACTGACTCTAAAGGCCGCCTTTTCAGAAAGGCGCGGGAGGTACTAGAGTGGCACGAAATACGTAAACAAAGCATTTTTTTAAAAGGGCGCGGTCTATGGCTGTCCGGAAAGCGATGCGCAGCTATTGTCGGCCAGGGGAGGTGTGGCAGAGTGGTCTTGCCGCTGGACTGGTAATCCAATGGACCCAGGTTCAAATCCCAATATGTCCATGGGAAGATATTATTGGGATAGAATTTGTGCTGTACCTAGTATCCGTGCATTACCACAGCTCACTGGTGATGGGCTGGTCTATCAGAGTGAGACCTGAGCGATCTCTGCCATACCCATAGCTTACTCTGACTGTTCCTTTTACTTATATATTTTCTAGATCTCGAGTGACGGCGTCTCTTCCGTGGATTGACCTCCCAATCTACCAAGATTGGAAGCTAAAGCATCACATTATTCCTTTGCCCCTCAACTTTCTCTTCATAATTGCTGAGGGGCACAGGGCCCTGGGTGGGGCTTTGGTTTCCCAGGCGTTTACGCACCCTCTCAGCCCCCCGCCATGGAGTGGCTTCGGTCACCCAGGCTTTATTGTGGTCGGCAGAGAGGGTTCTGTGGGGTCGCTCGTTTATGGCCTTGGCCTTACTCGGGGCCTTGGGGCTGTTCGGCCAGGCAGCTTGGGGAACAACAACAACAACAACAACAACAACCACAGCTCACCGAAATGCCCCCCAAAAAATACCCTCCTTGTTCCCTGATTAAATAGCATTGTATAAATATTCCCATATTCAAAAATATGCTACAGGGGGGCAATGCCTAGTGAGTTAATTGCTCAATAGGTGGCGTTCTGAGAGTGAGGGTCAGAGTCTGTGGGGGAGAGACTGAAGCGCAGAGGCGAGGCGGCTTCAAAGATAGTCGCTTCGAGCCTTGAAGCTTCGCATGTCTCACTCCCTAGACTGGAGCAAGACCTCACGGGCCTCACTGTGTTCAGCGGTTGAGTGTAAAGGCTATCAGCCTATGCCCGAGAGGGAGTAGTTGGAATACAGAAAAACAAAAACTAAAATCTTGACGTGACTTCAGACCGCTTCCGCCTTCCCGCCAAGTCTCGGTTATCGTCTTTCGTGGCCTTGAGCGTATTCTGAGATTATGAATCCCACCATCCCCACCGCCACTGGGCCCCCCCGCCGACCATAACACACCAGCCCGAGTGACACTGGTCCCGCCGAAGAAGAAATTGAAGGTGATAACTAGTGAGAAGGATATGCTCGAGAGGGGAGACAAACTAGCAAATGTTGACAGTCGCTTCACACAACAACGACACCATACACCATTATAAGTGAGTACCCATTCCATTTACTGTTAATATATCCTATAAGTAACTGTATTTAACCATGATCTGTACTTTTCGTATATATTTTAGGCATTAGGCTAGGCCTATTAGGGAAAAATAGGTATGGGATGTCGGGTTCGCAGACTACGGTCCTATTTTCCCCATTTATACTCCAGTCCCAAGGAAGCACATTTCCAAGGACACTGTTTGCCCAGTCTACATTGCCCGCGCCCTTGCGGGGCTCTCTGTACAACACAACAAACTATGCAATGTAATATTACATGTTATCATGGTGATGGGCTGGTCTATCAGAGTGAGAACTGAGTGATCTCTGCCATACCCATAGCTTACTCTGACTGTTCCTTTTACTTATATATTTTCTAGATCTCAAGTGACTGCGTCTCTTCCGTGGATTGACCTCCCAATCTACCAAGATTGGAAGCCAAAGCATCACATTTTTCCTTTGCCTCTCCACTTTCTCTTCATAATTGCTGAGGGGCACAGGGCCCTGGGTGGGGCTTTGTTTTCCCGGGCGTTTCTGTACCCTCCTCAGCTCCCTGCCATGGAGTGGCTTCGGTCACCCAGGCTTTATTGTGGTCGGCAGGGAGGGTTCTGTGGGGGCGCTCGGTTGTGGCCTTGGGGCTGTTCGGCCAGGCAGCTTGGGGAACAACAACAACGACATCCATCAACATACCCATATTCCTCACCAAGCCCTCTATAACCCATCATCTCCTGACATCACCTTTTGCTCCCCAGAACTCGCCCCCACAACATCCTGGAGGGTGGTCAGAACCTTAGGCTCTGACCACCTCCCGATCATTATCACCACCAAAACCAGACTCACCCCAGCTAGCCACAAACACACATACACCAATTATAAAAGAGCTAACTGGGAAGCATTCACAAATGAGACCGAACAACACTTCACAACTCTAAACAGTACACCCATCACTAACATCAACAATGCTGTACACATACTCAATAAAACTATCCAAAATGCTGACAACAAACGCATTCCAAGAGGTAACAGGAAAAGACACAACCCCAACTTCACACCAGAAATTCAAAACCTCATCAGACAACGCGACCTACTGAAACACTCCCCAGCACCCCACACACAAGACATCACACAACAAATTCAAGCACTCAACACCCAAACTAACAACAAAATACAAGAACAACAAAAACTAAATTGGAATAACTTCCTACAAACACTTGATCACAAAACAAACTCCAAAAAACTCTACAAAACACTAAACAGCATCACACTTTCCAACAGCAACACAACACAATCACATGCTGCAATCACAACAACAGACTCTACTCCTTCATGTAAACAACAAGCAAACACTCATCAATCACTTTTCACATGTCAGCCACCTAAAACCTCACAAAGACGACCGACGTGTCATCCGACGTAAGAGACAATTCCCCACAGACCCTGACTATACACCCTTCACCAATCACCAGACAAAGCATATCATCAACAATCTCAAGCACTCACCCGCCTGTGGCCTAGACAACATAAGCAACATACACCTCAGACACCTGGGACCACAAGGCATACAAGCACTCACTAACATATCAAACTACAGCTATTCACACAACACAATACCAGACATTTGGAAGCATGGTATCATCACATTCCCCAAACCCAACAAAGACCCCACGCTACCCTCCTCGCACCGCCCCATCACACTTCTTTGCTCCCCCTCCAAAGTCATGGAACGCCTAGTATTACAACTAATTACACCTGACCTACCCCTAGCTCCAACACAACATGGCTTTAGGCCACTGCACTCCACAAACACTCTTCTCACAGACCTTACACAAAGAGCTTTCGACGGCATCAACTCAGCTAGACCACCACACAGATCACTATTAGCCACACTCGACATTAGTAAAGCCTTCGATGCCATCCCCCGCCACAACCTAACAAACAAAATCTACAACACAAACATGGTTCTGTGGGGGCACTCGGTTATGGCCTTGGAATTGCTCGGGGCCTTGGGGCTGTTCGGCCAGGCAGCTTGGGGAACAACAACAACAACAACAACACAAACATGCACAACAACACAAAAAGGTGGCTGGCCAACTTCCTAGCAGGCAGATGTGCACACGTATCTTTTGCCGGTCAGTCATCTAAAATCAGAAACTTTCCAAACGGAGTCCCACAAGGATCCGTCCTATCGCCCGCACTCTTCAATCTGTACATGCACGATATAACTACACCCAATACGCCCCAAATAAACTTAGCCTCCTATGCAGATGACATAACACTCACATGCACACACCATGACCCAAAAAGATCAACAGATCTCCTTCAACCCTATCTCAACACACTACATGGTTGGTGCACTACAAACAGACTTAATCTAGCCCCAGCCAAATCCACCGCAACCCTGCTCACAAGTTGGACAGGAGAACACGAATACATCCCTCAACTCACCATAAACAACACACCCCTAACACATACACACACACCCAAAATCCTAGGAGTAACATATGATACTCATATGACATTCAAACAGCACACCACAAACATTAAAAAGAAACTGACACCCAGACTTAACGCCCTCAGGTCACTTGCTCACACAAAATTTGGACACAACAAAGAAACTACCACCACAGTATATAAACAATACACAAGATCAGTGATGGAATACGCAAGCCCAGCCTGGGCTTCTAACCTAGCTGAAACTCATCATAAGACCTTACAGACTATTCAAAACAAAGCCCTGAAGATCATTACAGGCTGCACAGCTACTTCACCCACAGATCACCTACATCAAGAAACCAAAATTCTCAAAGTCAAAGACCATCTGGACATGAGAGGCACTCAATTCCTGGCAGCAGCCTCCACGAACCAAGACCACCCACTAAACTACATGGCAACACACCCACAGACACCAAGAAATATCAAAACAACACCCAGCACACGGTATCACACACAATTATTGTCCTCTCTCCCTCCCTGCCCACCCCGAACCAACTTCCAGAAGCACATCCATACTCCTATCTCTCACCGATCCATCCACTCACTCACAGACAACACGCAGCTGCATGCACGACCTCCCGAAATCCATCCTTCCGAATCCTCCCTTCCTCGCGAGGACAGAGTCCACCTGGCCAGGCTGAGATGCGGACACCATCCAGCTCTCCTGAGCTATCAGAAGAGACTGGATGACTCCGTTGTCGACTCCTGCCCGGGATGTAACACAGCACCCCATACCATTAAACACATCATAGAAGACTGCATTTCACACAACCACTTACGCCAACAACACAATCTACACTCAATGAGAGCTCTGTGGGAAAGCCCGATCGTGGCCATGGCCTTTCTCAGGGACTCGGGGCTGTTCGGCCAGGCAGCTTAGGGAACAACAACAATGACATGTTATCATCTGGTTATGAAATTCAGGTGTGAAATGGCAATAAGTTATCAGTAGTGATATATGGGGGTATTATGTGACTTCCCAAATTGACTAATTCCTTGAACATGACGATGGTACATAGTTATACAGTCAAGTCCCCCCAATGCACTTATCCTCAGTCCGCGTTTACCCTAATCCGCGTCGAGGGGTCCGAAAGGTACTCAAATTCCTAAAACGCAAATTTACCCCACACTACCCGGATTGCGGTTGAAGAGTGATTTTAAAAATGCTGTTTTTCGTATTCCCCGCCACCCCCCTCCCTACTCCACGCCACCCTCCTCCGCCGCCAGACTAGGCCGGCGCCGCTCAGCTGTTGTTGTTATTGGGGCACTCTCGTATCCAGTAGTTAGTTCTTTGAACGATGGCAGTTTTGTTTATTTTTATTAAATTTCTTCATATTACTTGCTTGCGAGATGTTGCAGGGGGAAGATGTTTGTCTCTCGGTCGGCCTACCCAGAATACGACTGGCGCCGGAAATAAAAGTTTTCCAACACCCAATTGCTGTCCCAACTTCTATTAATTATTGATCTTCAATGTTCATATATGTTCAAATAAACACACATGGAAAAAATATAGGCCTAATGAATAAATATTAAGAATTCTGTTAGAATCGAAGGATTGTATATAAAGGCTTTAATAGGTCTACAGTAATGGAAACTAACAATAGCCATTGCTTGCCTTAACCCCCTCCGACATATGACGCGATTTTGAGCCTATTGGGGATACTTTAAAGCCTTTGTTACCATCAGGGGTATTTAGACACCTTTTGTTTAGTTACTTCAACCTTTACAGTTGTCTTTGAGTTAGCTGTGGGCAGAAAACTAATTTTGGAGAGTTCATTATAAGAGTGAGATAACTATTTCTTATTGCTAATCTGGCAACCTCTGCGTCATATGTGCGTGAAAGGGTTCAAATTAAATGCTTAACGCAAGTGTCAAGGATACGCAGTAGGCCTATTAATTGCGTATCCTGGACACTTGTTAAGCATTTAATTTTAAGGTAAGCAATGTTTTTTTATTATGTTTATTAAATTGTAGGCCTATTATAACCTTTCTTTACAATTAATTATTCTATCTATCTATTGCCTGATGCCGTGATCCCCGAAGGGGTGGCCACGAACGAACCGCCCCCATGCACCTCTGTCCCCAGTCAGTAGACGCCCCTCCCCCCAACCAGCACCGCCTTCGTTCATGTAGTTCCTCACTCCATCCTTCCACCTCGTATTCGGTCTACCTCTCCCTCTCTCTCGCTCTCGTACACCCTCTTAGTCATTCTCTCGCTTTCCATACGTTCCATATGGCCGAACCATCTCAAGTTGTTCCTTTTTACAATTTCCAGCACATCTACCTCCACACCACACCTCCTTCTTACTTCCTCATTAGTCTGTCTATCCCTCCATGTAACTCCGCACGCACTCCTTAAGTAATTCATTTCCACTGCTCTCACTCTTGGTCTGAGTCTCTCAACCAACGTCCATGCTTCGCTTCCGTAAGTCAGTGTCAGGATTACCACACTGTCATGCAAGGACTTCTTCACTTCCATACTGACCACCCTATTTCTTGTTACTGCTTTTAGCGTTCCTACAACCCTCTTCCCCTGTTGTACCCTCTGCCGCACTTCTTCATCCATAGTCCCATCTTTACTCAACACACTGCCCAGATACTTAAAAGAGTTGACGATCTCCATAGCCTGACCGTTCTGCTTCACCTCACACTCTGTGACTTCACCCTTTTCGAAGACCATAACCTTTCTCTTCCCCGTATTTACCTTCAAATTCCGTTTTTCGCACACTGTTCCAAACTCATTTACCAGACCCTGCAACTCCCATTCATTATCACTCATCAGAACTGTATCATCCGCAAACAGCAGTATAGGTAGCTTCCACTCAATTCCCTCCCTTTTCAGCGATACACCAACATCCACTGCTCTTGATAGGATTTCTTTCATGACTCCATGCATATATACAGTAAACAACCACGGGGACATCACACACCCCTGTTTCAAACCAACATTCAGGTCAAAGAACTCGCTCTGCTCATTCTCCACACGTACTGCCGCCTTTGCACCCTCATACATGCTCTTTACTGCTTTCAGCAACTTGCCCTCTACTCCGTATATTCTAAGTACTTTCCACAAACCTTCTCTATCCACTCTGGCATAGGCCTTCTCCAAGTCCATAAAGGCAACATACACCTTTTGTTTCTTCTCCACAACACAATTCAGGGTAAAAATCTGATCTACACATCCTCTTCCCTTCCTAAAACCTCCCTGCTCATCGCCTATCCATTTCTCCGTTCTCACTCTCTCGATCACTACCCTACTGTATACCTTCCCTACTACGCTTAGAAGTATTAATTATTGATTTTGATAAAAAAAATGTGAGTGTCTCAGGCGGGTTGCTGCCCATATGTATTTTTCTCCATAAGTTATGTTATTCACAATACGCGACACGCTTTGCCACCCATATACTGTAGATGCATTTTTGGGGGGTCTGACTGTATGTGCAATCAGTTTGCTTGGGAACCAGATTGACTTGCTCCTGTAGTAATGTACACCCTATGTGGTGGATTGTTTTTTTATTTCAAAATGTTATTTTATTAAGCGTTATTTCCACATAGCAATTTTGATTACCGTATATACCGGCATGCAAGACGCTCCGGGGTATAAGACCAGTAGTCATTTTCACCCTAGGAAATGGGTTCTAGTGATATATTCGCCATATAAGACCAGGCCTACTTTTAAATCCATAATATGGTCAGATAGGCTAGGTTAACCAAGTTCACCTCTTAATTCTTTCAATATGTATCTATTTATTAGTAATTTATCTATTTGTCAGTATTATTACGTTGGCAACATACCTTCATACTAGGGGTCAATGATATATCCAATTAAGGTACCATTGGTTGTTGTTGTTGTTCCCCAAGCTGACTGGCCGAACAGCCCCAAGGCCCCGAGCAAGGCCATAACAGAGCGCCCCCACAGAACCCTCCCTGCCTACCACAATAAAGCCTGGGTGACCGAAGCCACTCCATGGCGGGGAGCTGAGGAGGGTGCGGAAACGCCCGGGAAACCAAAGCCCCACCCAAGGCCCTGTGCCCCTCGGCAATCATGAAGAAAAAGTTGAGGGGCAAAGGAGAAATGTGACGCTTTGGCTTCCAATCTTCGTAGATTTGGAGGTCAATCCACAGAAGAGACGCAGTCACTTGAGATCTAAAAAATAAGTAAGTAAAAGGAACAGTCAGAGTAAGCTATGGGTATGGCAGAGATCGCTCAGTTCTCACTCGGATAGACCAGCCCATCACCAGACCATTGGTACTATGAAATGCCATTTATTGACACAAAAACAATGCTGCGCATCCTTAGTACAACTATAACAAACTACACGTGTCGTCTGCAAGTGTGGCAGCTTGGCTACAAGTTGCTAAACTGGCCAACAATCTACTGCCTTCAATAAAGTTAGTTTAATGGATTTTTCTTTCACTTTTACTATTATAAATATTATTTGGTAAAATTAAATTCAATTCCATAGAGTATAATTATAAAATGTTATTGCATACAGAAATAACTCTGGTTTAGACTCCCTACTGATAAGGCCGACATAGCCACACAACAATATCACAAAAGTGTTTCGGTAATGGTACCGGTACACTGATTTTTCATTTGAACTTATAACTTGTTTTATATAAGTTTATTATGAAATTTTATAAACAATTAAGGTAAGTATACAAGAGATGTATAGTACTTCTGATTAAATTATCGTATTTAGACTATTTCGGTCACTCGGAAAATCAGCTGATGAATCTCGGCACTCCAAATTCACTTGTATTGAAAGTATATTAGTTGTATAAGACCACCCATGGTTTTGGAGGGTTTATTTAAGGCTTAGAAATGCGTCTTATACGCCGGTATAAAAAGTAGTTCTTTTGCATTTATCTTGTCCCAGTTTTGGTTTGTTTATTATTAAAGTTTTACATTATAATGCCACACTAAGTTAATATTCGGACGCTGATAGGTTTATATATTCGGTATTAATTTAGTAAAATGTTTATATAACATTAACCCCTCCTGCCCGGTTGTCATTTTAAAATGACACTGCGGCAGATGGGCAGGAGCCCGGGTGTAATTTTAAAATCCGTAAGCTTGAAAGCCGTGCGTCGAACCATATGTAAACAAGCCAGTCGGAGCGACGCGCACCTTCCAATACAAGAAGCAGTCCAACTTTTGGTATTGTTTTGGAGAAAAAGAACAAGTCTTTGTTATTGTTGTTGTTGCTGTTCCCCAGGCTGCCTGGCCGAACAGCCCCAAGGTCCTGAGCAAGGCCAAGGCCATAAACGAGCGCCCCCACAAAACCCTCCCTGCTTACCACTAACTAAGCCCGAGTGACCGAAGCCACTCTAAGGCAGGGAGCTGAGGAGGGCGAGGAAACACCCGGGAAACCAAAGCCCCATCCAAGGCCCTGTGCCCCTCGACAATTATGAAGGGAAAAATGTGACTCTTTGGCTCCCAATCTGCCAACTTTTAGGTTGGCAGTAGGGAGGTCAATCCACGGAAAAGACGCCGTCACTTGAGATCTAGAAGATATATAAGTAAAAAGAACAGTCAGAGTAAGCTATGGGTATGGCAGAGATCGCTCTGATAGACCAGCCCATCACAAGTCTTTGTTATTGTCTGATATTGCTAACATCACATTGAAACTCTCTCCACGAAAACAGCCATCACAACTGAACCAGTTGACCTAGAGAGCTCTACTCAACACCAGTCTACAGCTACGAAACAGAGCTACGTTTTGAGATGTGTGTGAATCCTCTAGCAGTTAAAATAACAAAGATGTAGCTACCCTATTAAGACTTTTTTTTTCGGCCATATCCCCCGGGCTCTCGGTGCTGTCCTTTAGAAGGTGAGCCCGGGGAGGAAGGGTTAAAGGGTAAAGACTATACTGTACAGTATAAGCATCGCATCGTGATATTAAGTTTAGCTATAGGTACCTTTTCGATGTTCGTATTATCCCCGTAGTATCTGATATATTGCAATGTTTACACAGTGCAACAAGGATAATAGCATGATAAAAAATGGATGAATTATATGAGAGTACCGGTATGTGTTTGCAATGTTTACACAGTGCAACTAGGATAATAGCATGATAAAAAATGGATGAATTATATGAGAGTACCGGTATGTGTTTGCAATGTTTACACAGTGCAACTAGGATAATAGCATGATAAAAAATGGATGAATTATATGAGAGTACCGGTATGTGTTTGCAATGTTTACACAGTGCAACTAGGATAATAGCATGATAAAAATGGATGAATTATATGAGAGTACCGGTATGTGTTTGCAATGTTTACACAGTGCAACTAGGATAATAGCATGATAAAAAATGGATGAATTATATGAGAGTACCGGTATGTGTTTGCAATGTTTACACAGTGCAACTAGGATAATAGCATGATAAAAAATGGATGAATTATATGAGAGTACCGGTATGTGTTTGCAATGTTTACACAGTGCAACTAGGATAATAGCATGATAAAAAATGGATGAATTATATGAGAGTACCGGTATGTGTTTGCAATGTTTACACAGTGCAACTAGGATAATAGCATGATAAAAAATGGATGAATTATTGGTATGTGGTTAATAGTAACTACTATGGATGACTTCCGAATCTCTCTCTCTCTCTCGGTCTCTCGCGCTCTCTCTAACGAAACGAAGGATGAGAGGCCAATTGATAGTTTTAAAATTCTAAAAGGATTCAGTAACATTAATCTAGATAAGTTATTAAAAAAAGCCGATGACACATCTACAAGAGGAAACAATTTAAAATTATTAGGTCGGCGAGCGAATCTAGATTCGCTCGCCGACTTCTTGTTGAGGCTTGGCGGCGCTCCGATCGGCTTTCTTTACAAACTTTTTGCCGCGCAGCTTTCAAAGCACGCTTAACCCTCTCAGACCGGTCTCGCCTTCTATAGGATAGCCCTGAAACCCGGGAGATCTGGCCGAAATACTTCTTAATAAGTTAGCCCTATCTTTGTTATTTTAACTGCTAGATAATTCACACACATCTCAAAACATAGCCCTGTTTCGTATCTGTAGACTGGCATTGAGTAGAGCTCTCTAGGTCAACTGGTTCAGTTGTGATGACTATTTCCGTGGAGCGCATTTTTCCGCGATTTTAGCAATATCTCCCAATAATAACTAATCTTGTTCTCCAAAACAATAGCAACAAAAGTCGGACTTCTTATTGTTTTCGAAGGTGCGTGTCGCTCCGACCGGCTGTGTTTACATGCGTCGGACGCACGGCTTTCAAAAAAAGCTTAATAGGCTTTCAAGCTTATGGTGCTCATGATCCCATCCGGGTGCCGGGCCCTAATTTGATATGGGATCCTCCGAGCCCAACCGGGAACCGAGGGTTAAGGACGCTTTCAAGCATACGGATTTTAAAAGGACGCCTGGGCTCCGGGCCTTCGCAAGGTGCATCCTTTTAAAATGCTGCCGGGGCAGGAAGGGTTAATGTAGATACAGGAGGGAGTAACAAACAATGGTATTTTTGTCCTTTATATATCAGATTCTGTAGTATGAATTGTATCTTAGCATAACAACCGTACCATAATTTGACATGACAGACTGAGTGAAACATCTATTGGTTCGAAACATGTGTTCGTACGTGTCCGGCCTTGTGATCGTTAAAGTGGGATGTCGTCCAGAAACTAGGGATGTACCGATACCAAAATTTTGACCAATACCGATACCACAAAATTATACCGATACCGATACCTGTGCACCAGGAAAGTCTGTAAGACTGTTGTCCATGATCATGTAATTTTCTCCTTTATCAGCTTTGTTGTTGTTGTTGTTCCTCAGGCTGTCTGGTCGAGCAGCCCCAAGGTCCCGAGCAAGGCCAAGGCCATAACAGAGTGCCCCCACAGAACCCTCCCAGCGTACCACCAATAATTCCCAGGTGACTGAAGCCACTCAAAGGCGGGGAGCTGAGGAGGGTGCGGAAACGCCCGGGAAACAAAAGTCCCACCCAAGGCCCTGTGCCCCTCAGCAATTATAAAGGGAAAGTTGAGGGGCAAAGGAAAAATGTGACGCTTTGGAGGTGTGGTGGAGTGGTCTTGCCACTGGCCTGGTAATCCAAAGGTCCCGGGTTCAAATCCCGATGTATCAATGGGAAGATATTATTGGGATGGAATTTGTGCTGTACCTAGTATCAGTGCATTACCACAAGCCCACCGAAATGTCAATAAAATACCCTCATTGTTCCCTGATTAAATAGCACTGTATGAATATTCCCATATTCAAAATATGCTATAGGGGTGCAATGCCTGGTGAGTTATCTGCTCAACAGGTGGCGTTGTGAGAGTCTGAGTGTAGGGGGTGAGACAGTGAAGCACGGGAACGAGGTGGCTTCAGAGATGGGGTCGTTTCGGGCCATGAGTGAGCACCGTGCCTCTTGTGAAGGCAAGATGGCAGATGCTCTTTGTACTCTACGTGCTTCACATGTTTCACTCCCTAGACTGGAACAAGACCTCACGGGCTTCACTGTTCATTGTAAAGCGGTGAATCTTAAGGCTCTCGGCCTATGCCCGAGAGGAAGTAAGTTGGAATAGAAAAAAAAAATAATAATAATAATAATAATAATAATATCTGCCAGGGTTGGCAGTAGGGAGGTCAATCCACGGAAAAGATGCCGTCACTTGAGATCTAGAAAATATATAAGTAAAAGGAACAGTCAGAGTAAGCTATGGGTATGGCAGAGAACGCTCAACTCTCATTCTGATAGACCAGCCCATCACCACTTATCAGCTTTGTTATTAAACTTAGGTAACATGTACTAAAATAAACACTTGTATTATGTATATATGGGTAAAAACTTAAAAGTTACTAAAAACTAGAACGAGATGATACAGATTTAATGAAACTTCTCGTGCAGGGATTTCAAATTTAATAAATGAATATATTACATAATCGTGATTATTTCTAAAAAAAAAAATAAAAAATAAAATGAAGAAAAATGCAACACGAAACAAAATTTTATTTTTTATTTATCTCGGGCAAATACCCCGTATTGGAGGTGGCAGAGGCAAAACAAAACCAATTACCAACACAAACTGTTCATTTCTCATTTGACATAACCCGGCCATTTGGCCGGCCGGGTTATGTCGGTTCAGCCTACTGTTTAACAACGTCTACCCCCATCAAGGTATCAATTTTTTCGTGGCGAGCGATAGTAACTTAGTGAGCCAGCATAGTCGATGATTTTTTGTAAACGGCAAACTAAATGTGTACTGTACATGTTTTCGGTAGAAAAATGTCTCCGGTGAAGTCGGGGTTTTATACAAGGCTTTCTCGCTAGTCGCTACTGCTCGCCAGGGAAAAAAATAGACACCTGGATGGGGATGGACGTTTTAGTACAGTAGACTGAATGGTGCCAAATGGATGAAATCCGGCCAAATGGCATCCCTGCTTGGTGGAAGTCTTCCATAATATTAATAACAATTTACATATTTTGGTATTTTTATCTGGAGTTTTACCGTCTTTCCCTAGGGTACTGCATTTCACGCAGATTTACAATTATCTTGGGAGTCTGCGCTCCATAACCCCCTCAAGGGTTTACTGTACATAGGCTATCAATACTCAATAGAGCAAAAATAATAACAGCTAGGAAAGCCTAACTCGCGTACATCTCGCAGTGCAGTGTGGGGCAGTCTGTTTACTTTACTGGTAGCTTGGCACGGCGGAGCCTGTACGGTACAGTCACGGGTAAGTTGGATAACCAACCTGTTCCGTACACGTACGATCATAAACTACCAGACATGGCTTTAAGGCTTATAAGTACCAAAGAATGGACTGCACTACTAGGCTACACATTATGTACGGTACTTGTATGTAATTGTTATCAGATATGTACCAAGATTCCAACAAATATATATTTTTCATAATTATAAAACAACCAATCACTGCTGAACCAAGCAACCTTCACTTCTTCAGTGAGTGATATGTGACATAGCAAATTACTTCTAGGTATCGGTAGTATCGGTAGAAAATCTACCGATGCCGATACTCTAAAACAGGGCCGATACCACCGATACATCGGTACATCCCTACCAGAAACTATATGCTTTCAATGTCCGGGCCCTATCCAGGTGTCAAGGAAACTGCGGTTTCTGACTGTACCTTACAACAAATTTATAAATTGGATGAAATTTGCAGGCAAAGAAATGGAAGCCAGGGTCAAGTTCGGCGCAGCAGCCAACAAGGTCAACATCAACAGATGGGTCAGTCACCACCCCAACACCACCACCAGCAGCAGCAGCATCACCAACAACAGCAACAGCAACAACAACAACAACAGCAACAGCACCATCAACAACAGCAGCAGCAGCAGCAGCAGCACCATCAACAGCAGCAGCACCATCAACAACACCCACAGCAGGGACAACAACATGGCCACCCACAACAGAACCAGCACTATGGCAACAACCAGTACTACTACCAGCAGTACCAGGTAGGTTATAAGATCCTTTTCTTTTGCAGTGCTCCAAATAGTATGCTAAGTAATATGTATATAGAGACACCCCTTAGCTGGGGGTGACTGACTCGAGACATAGCCCGAACAGGGACATCACAACATGAAAAACTAAATATAAATTCACACATCCAAGTGCCCAGGAGAAGACTGAGACCAAGGATCACTAGACATAGTGATCCAGCATTTTCCCGGCCCCAAACCTCCTGGAGAGGTTCCGGTCTCGGCAGGCAGACACGCAGTGGAGCACACCCCAATGCCTGCCCACCTCTCATCCATTTTTTTTTTTTTTTTTTTTTTTTATGTGATTGAGGGAGGCAAAAGCCATAACTGCCTATAGCGAGTGCCTCCCCCATAGTTGAAAGAGTGACAGGGCCAAAATGCCTGGACACACTGAGTTTGAAGCAATTTAAGTCATAGGAAGCAGGAAAGACTGATTCTGGGAGAGAGTTCCAGAGCTCAGCTGTTGAGTAGAAGAAAGTTTGAGAGTAAAGTTTCACTCTTGGGTTGGAGAGTTGCACAGAGTAGGGGTGGGATTGAGTTGCAAGACGGGTACCACGTGCCCTACGTAAAGGAGGTGGTATGCATTGGGATAGCTCTGAGGAACACTGATTATTATAGTAGCTATAGAATAGCGAGAGAGATGCAACATTGCGGCGGAGAGAGCGAGATTGCAGAGAGTTGGTGAGTGGACGGGAGTTAATGATACAAAAGGCCTTGCTTTCAACCTTGTCTAGGAGAGTGGTGTGAGAGGAACCTCCCCACACATGTGAACAATACTCCATACAAGGGTGCAAGGGTGTACAGAGCAAGAAGCTGTGCAGGGGAAAAGCACCCCCTACGGCGGTTGAGCACACCCAGCTTCTGGGAGGCTGCCTTAGCAAGACTGGTAATATGGTCCTTACAAATGAGAGCAGAAGAAAAAGAGACCAAGAATATTGAGAGAAGATGAAGGGTTGATTTTTGTATTGTTGAAGAATAAGGGATAGTCCGCTGGGAGATCCTGACGGGTAGATAGATGGAGAAATTGGGTTTTGGAAGCATTAAAGTTAACAAGGTTTTCTCTGCCCCAATTGGAAATGGTATTTAGATCAGAATTTAAGAGTTCTATGGCTTCATTACGTTTGTCGTTGAGGGATTGCTGGCTGGGGCGTTCTGAAAAAGTAATGGAGTAGTGTAAGGTTGAGTCGTCTGCGTATGAATGGATGGGAATTAAGGTACAGTTAAGGAGATCATTTATAAAAATTAGAAAGAGAATAGGCGATAGGACAGAGCCCTAAGGAACACCGGAGTTTATAGGGTGAGGAAGTGAACAATGGCCGTCCACAACCGCGGCTATGGAACGGCCGGAAAGGAAATTAGAGACAAAGGCACAGATGGAGGGATAGAAACCGAAGGAGGGTAGTTTAGAAATTAAAGATTTATGCCAGACTCTATCGAAGGCTTTCGATATGTCTAGTGCAATAGAAAAAGTCTCACCGAAGTCCCGAAAGGAGGATGACCAAGAGTTAGTAAGATATGAAAGAAGATCACCAGTAGAGCGACCCTTAAGGAAGCCATACTGGCGATCTGAGAGCAGATTATGAGAAGAGAAATGCTTAAGAAATTTGGAAGCAAGAATAGTTTCAAAAACTTTAGAAGACAAGAAATGAGAGCAATTGGACGATAGTTGGAGGGTTGAGAGCGGTCACCCTTCTTTGGGACAGGTTGAATGTGAGCAAATTTCCAGCATGAAGGGAAGACGTTAGAGGATAGACAGAGACGAAAGAGTTTGCCTAGGCAGGGAGTCTGCACGGAAGCACAGTTTTTGAGAACAACAGGAGGAACACCGTCCGGACTGTACGCCTTATTAGTGTTAATAAGGCGTTAATAATTAATTAATTAAGGCGTATTAATATAGTGTTAATAAGGTATGTATGTATGTATGTATAATACTCGGGCACATACCCCATAGATCGGGGCGGCCGACTCAAAACAGAGCACGAACAGGGACAACACTACACAAAACAAAATACATATTCGCACATATCTAGATCGCCCAGGAGAAGACCCAGATATCACTAAGGGCACTCCCCCGGTCCCTGACCTTCCGGATAAGTTCTGGTCTCCGCAGACAGACATATTATCTAGATTCTAGTCCAACTGGCGCCCGACCCCCTCTCCCAAACGACCGCGTTTTCACTAGTTTATTCACTAGCATTCTTCATTCATTCCTACTTATTACCACTTCTCTTGCCTGATCTATAGTCATTCCTCTCTTCCAACGCTTGTACTACATATTTTTTCCATCTCAATGGTGGTCTTCCTACCCCTCTACCTCCCCTTGTATCGGACTCACATATTCTCTTTGTAAGCCTTTAATCTTCCATTCGCTCAAAATGTCCATACCAGCACAGCACCCTTCTGTCCACTCTGGCCGACAAATGTTCTGCCCCACTCTCCTACATATATCTTCATTCCTCAATCTGTCTATACGAGTCACTCCACACATACTCCTCAAGCAGTCCATCTCCATCTCATCCAGCTTTCTTCTCTCCTTTACCTTCAGAGCCCATGTCTCGGGCCCCATCCATCACTGTTGGTACAACTATCCCTTAATTCATTGCACTTATAGCTTTCATTCAGAGATTTATCACCTTCCATATATTGTACAGTCGGCCCCGCAAGGGTGCGCACTAAATGGGTGCGATTCTCCAACCGTGCGGCAGATGTCCGTGTGGTGCTTATAATCCAAGGGTGCGAAAAAAACAAAGCGTGCGTTTTTTTCGCCCAATAACCCCTGAAAAACATGAACTAAGGAAAGAATACCTGTACAGTATAGAAATGTGATTAGATATTAGATAGAATATGGGTATTACTCACTTTGGATGGTTTATGTATGCGTGGAGGTTGGGATGTTGGTCTTACTGAGGGTCCGAGGCTGCCCCCATGCCCACATGGGGGCATTTTACACCTGCTGCCCCTAAACCCACCGCCCAGGGCGATCGTGTTACCCACCAAAACAAAAGTGAAAGTTCTTGATTTAGAACAGAAAAAACAGTTACTAGACATGTTGGCTAGAGGTGAGAAACAGGCAAATGTGGGTAGACGTTTTGGTGTGGGCATGGGGGCAGCCTCGGACCCTCAGTAAGCGCAACATCCCAACCTCCACGCATACATAAACCATCCAAAGTGAGTGTAATACCCCTATTCTATCTAATATCTAATCACATTTCTATACTGTGCAGGTATTCTTTCCTTAGTTCATGTTTTTCAGGGGTTATTGGGCAAAAAAAGGTTAAGTTTGAAGAGTCCCCGGACTACATAGTGAATTTCCCATAGGTTCTTAAGCTCCAAGGGTGCGTTTTACAAGGGTGCGCGCATGTCTCGGACTTAGGTAACCGCACCCTTGTGGGGCCCACTGTACTTCTCATTACTCCAAAAACTTTTATTTTATTCACATACCGGTACTGTTTTACCTTCATTTCCACACCTGTTTTCTTGCTTATCACTCCTCCCAGATATTTAAAGCACTACTTGTTCCAGCATTTCCCCATCCAGCCGCACATCTAGATTCACTCAACGAGCACTTCTGTTACACACCATCACTTTACTTTAACCCTTTCACACATTTATGACATAGAGGTTGCCAGATTAGCAATAAGAAATAGTTCTCACTCTTATAATTAACTCTCCAAAATTAGTTTTCTGCCCACAGCTAACTCAAAGACAACTGCAGAGGTTGAAGCAACTAAACTAAAAAGGTTTCTAAATACCCCTGATGGTAACAATGCTTTAAAGTATCCCCAATAGGCTCAAAATTGTGTCTTATGTCGGAGAGGGTTAATTGACATTCACCCTCTGCTTCCTCCTCCCACATACCACACCAAACTCAGACTACTCGCTGCAATTTCACCTCGGAATATGCCACCAACGCTGTGTCATCAGCAAACGGCAACTGGTTCAACTACCAATCTCTTCCATTCTTTCCTACTAAACTCAATCCTTATAATTCTCATTTTCACCTCCCTCACCAGAGTCACCACCCCAACCATACTGTATATACAGTACATTAAACAACCACAGTGATATAACACAAGCCTGTCACAGACCTAGATTTACCTCAAACCTTTCACTTGACCATGTACAGTACTTCCCTAAAAAACATTAATACAAATGATCAGATCCGTCACCAACTACAATTTTCTGAGGGTCGGTGGTCGGGCGCCAGTTGGACTAGATATGTCTGTCAGGTGCCTGGCCCGGAGAGCCGGTAGATATGAAGGGTCATGCCTGGATGTGAGGTGGGCGGGCATTGTGGTCACTTTTTTTTTTTTTTTTTTTTTTCCCCCCAACTTACTTCCTCTCGGGCATAGGCTGAGAGCCTTAACATTCACCGCTTTACAATGAACAGTGAGGTCTTGTTCCAGTCTAGGGAGTGAGACATGTGAAGCACGTAGAGTACAACGAGCACCTGCCATCTTGCCTTCACATGAGGCACGGTGCTCACTCATGGCCCGAAACGACCCCATCTCTGAAGCCACCTCGTTCCCGTGCTTCACTGTCTCAACCCCTACACTCGGACTCTCACACTTACACACACACAACGCCACCTGTTGAGCAGATAACTCACCAGGCATTGCACCCCTATAGCATATTTTGAATATGGGAATCTTCATACAGTGCTATTTAATCAGGGAACAATGAGGGTATTTTATTGACGTTTCGGTGGGCTTGTGGTAATGCACTGATACCAGGTACAGCACAAATTCCATCCCAATAATATCTTCCCATTGATACATCGGGATTTGAACCCGGGACCTTTGGATTACCAGGCCAGTGGCAAGACCACTCCACCACACCTCCCCACTTGTGGTGTGCTCCGCTACGTGTCTGCCTTCTGAGACCGGAACCTCTTCAGGAGGTCTGGGTCCAGGGAAATGCTGGAGGCCCCTAGTGATCCTTGGTCTCGGAGTCTTCTGGGTGACCTACACTGTAGATGTGTGTGAATTTATATTTTGTTTTTTATGTTGTTGTTCTTGTTCGGGCTCTGTCTTGAGTTGGCCACCCCCAGCTATGGGGTATGTGCCTGTGTATATACATACATACATGTAAATTATCATGGGAAAAGGAAAGTGTACCAGAGGACTGGAGGAAAGCAGTGATTGTACCCCTGTACTAAGGGAAGGGTAGTAAAAGAGTAAAGTAATGTGAGAGTTGTAGATTAATTAGCTAGCTTAGCATACCTAGTAAGGTATATGCAAGAGTAGTAACTGAGACTGCAAAAGTTAACAGAGGATAAAATGGGTGAAGCACAGGAAGGTTCAGTAAAGGCAGGTGCTGTATTAACCAGATAGCCTCAATACAATTGTTAGTAGGTAAGTATTTGGCCAAGAACGGAAAACTCGATGCATCATTCTTGGATTTGGAAATGGCCTATGACAAAGTAGATTGGGAGGGCCTGTGAGAGGTGTTATCAGTATACTGTATGGTGTGGGAGGGAAGTTGCTATTGGCATTAAAATCTTTTTATAGGAATGCAATGGGAAGTGTGAAAGTAGGTGATAAGTTAGTGAGAGTTTTGAGGTAAATTTAAGAGTAAGACAGGGATGTGTCCTGTCACTTTGGTTGTTTAATATACAGTATACTGTACATGAATGAAGTGGTTAGAGAATGTAGGGCTGAATCAATGGGTATAGGAGCTAGGCTGGAATCGGAGGGAAGAGAGCGGAAGATTTTATCATCCCTATATGCGGATGTAGATGAAGAATTTGGAAGAAATTTGAGTGTAAAGTGGAGGCAGTGTAAAAAAATGATCTGGAAAGAGGTAAAGAAAGTTAAGGAGGGTAGCAAGGGAAGTAGTAAGAGTGTGAAAGATAAGAATGGAAAAGTGCTAGAGAAGCAACAAGTAGAGAGATGGAGGGAGCACTTCAACGAATTGTTGAACATAAGGAATGAAACGCCAGCAAACCTAGTTGGATGGGGTATGGGAGGGAGAAGAAAAGGAGTGTAGGAAGTCGAAAGTGTGTGAGGCCTTGACAAGAGTGCAGATGGATAAAACCTCAGGAATGGATAGTGTGTGTAGGGAAATGCTGAGGTATGGTGGTGAGGTAGTGATTGAATGGGTATGGCAAATATATAAACTTGCATAGAAGAAAATGTATAAACTTGCATAGGAGAAGAAAAGTGTACCTGATTACTGGAAGACAGGCATAATAGTCCCCCTTTTTAACCTCTTAAGTGCGCATGGGGGTAATTAGACACCTCTGCCTGTGCGCATGTATTTGAGCGGTTTCCATCACTAAAATATTCATTTTACCATAAATAGCATTAATACTTATCCATATGCGCCTATTATAGGTTGATTATAAAGGTATTAACCTGTTTCAACAATAAAACGAGTGAAAACCGCGTCAAAATCGGCGATACAGGCCGCGAGTTACATAATGTATGGGTGAGGCAACCTCCTTTCCCGCCAATTTCCCCCAAGGCCACTGAGACACTGAGACACTGTCGATCGATACTCTCTCTCTCTCTCTCTTGCACTCGCTTGCTAACAGTGATGACAATGCCCTGCTTGCAACTCGCTAATGTTAGCACGAAAATATACCTCAGAATAAGGGAATAACAGGGAAAATAGGTGATAACTGAAGGAGGGGAGGTAGAAGACTGATATTTTGCATGGCCCAAGGGCAAAAAAAAAATTAAAAAAAATCTCTGACTCTTAACCTCTGAAGTGCGCATGGGGGTAATTAGACACCTCTCCCTGTGCGCATGCATTTGAGGTGTTTCCGTCACTAAAATATTCATTGTACCATTAATAGCATTAATACTTATCCATATGCGCCTATTATGGGTTGATTATAAAGTTATTAACCTGAAACAACAATAAAAAGAGTGAAAACGGCGTTTGGATGGTCAAAATCGGAGATATAGCCCGCGAGTTGTATAATGTATGGGTGAGGCAAGCTGCTTTCCCGCCAATTTCCCCCAAGGCCACTGAGACACAGTCGATCGATACTCTCTCTCTCTCTTGCATTCGCTTGCTATGAGTGATGACCACACCCTGCAACCGGATTTCTAATGTTAGCACGAAAATATACCTGGGAATAACAGGGAAAATAGATGATAACTGAAGGAGAGGAGGAAAGTGGGGAAGGAGGGGAGGTAGAGGACTGAGATTTTGCATGGCCCAGGGGCCAAAAAAAATAAAAAAATAAAAAAATAAAAATAAAAATAAATTTTTTTTTTTTTTAGATGTCAAAAGTTGATTTTTTTTTTCTGACTTTTAAGAGTCTCCCCGCAGTCCGCCGGGGGAACTCTTAAGAGTCTCCCCGCAGTTCCCGGGTTAAGAGTTCCCGCAGTCCGCCGGGGGAACTCTTAAGAGTCTTCCCGCAGTTCCCGGGTTAAGGGTAAAGGGGAGAAAGGAGTGTGGTTAATCACCGGGGGAAATTTTTGCTGAAGCGCAGTAGGGTAGTGATAGAGGAAGCAAGAACGAAGAAATTTCTTAGTTTCTTACAGTAGATCCTCTGGAAAAAGGCAAACTATGCCTGTGTATCCAGCTCAGTACCAGTACTTGCACTGCTGCGGTCGTTCACGGTGTTGGCGGCGGCGGTAGCAGACGCAACATTTTTACTATTCTGTATTTTTGTTTTATAATCAAACTTCAAATCTTGTCTTCCCCATGCTTTATCAAGATTACTTTCAAACTCCCTTATTGATTCGGAATCGACTACATACTGGGGCAGTGCGTTCCACTCATTTACCACTCTATCACAAAATTAGTTCTTCGCCTTCTCAAGCCTATTTCTTTCTTTGTAAATTTTCTTAGAGTGTCCTCTCGTTCTTGTTCCCTCCCGCATCAAGAAGATACCTTCACAAACATCCTCATCGTACTTTCCTGACACTATCTTAAAAGTCTCTATCATATCCCCTCTCTTTCTCCTATATGCCAGTGTCGGAAGTCCCAGTGTCCTCAACCTCTGCTCATAGCCCGCGTTCTTCAACGTTGGTACCAGCTTGCTAGCTCTCCTCTGCACTTTCTCCACTGCTTCTATATCCTTTACCATATATGGAGCCCACACCTGGTTTGAAATGGGTAGGTGAGGAGCAGGGTGGGTTTAGGAAGGGAATTGGGTGTGTAGAGCAGAGTTTTGCCTTAAAGTGTGCTGTTGAGAAATATCTGGAGAAGGGACAAAAGTTGTATACTGCCTTTGTGAATTTGAAAAAGGCCTATGACAGAGTTGTTGTTGTTGTTCCCCAAGCTGCCTGGCCGAACAGCCCCAAGGCCATAACCGAGCGCCCCCATAGAACCCTCCCTGCCGACCACAATAAAGCCTGGGTGACCGAAGCCACTCCATGGCGGGGAGTTGAGGAGGGTGCGGAAACGCCCGGGAAACCAAAGCCCCACCCAGGACCCTGTGCCCCTCGGCAATTATGAAGAGAAAGGTGAGGGACAGAGTTGAATGAGAAGGTCTATGGATAGTACTGAGAATATACGGAGTAGCTGGCAAGTTGCCGAAAGCGGTGAAGAGCATGTATGAGGGTGCAGAAGAGGCAGTATGTATGGGGAATGAACAGAGCAAGTTTTTCTTATCTCCATGTTGGGCTAAAGCAAGGGTGTGTTATGTCCCCATGGCTGTTCAATATATATTCTTAGTTTCTTACAGTAGATCCTCTGGAAAAAAGTCAAACTAGGCCTGTGTATCCAGCTCAGTGCCAGTACTTGCACTACTGCGGTCGTTCACTGTGTTGGCGGCGGCGCCAGCAGACTCAACATTTTTATTCTGTATTTTTGCTTTATAATCAAACTTCAAATCTGGTCTTCCCCATGCTTTATCAAGATTACTTTCAAACTTCCTTATTGATTCGGAATAGACTACATACTGGGGCAGTGCGTTCCACTCATTTACCACTCTATCACAAAATGAGTTCTTTGCCTTTTCAAGCCTATTTCTTTCTTTGTAAATTTTCTTGGTGTCCTCTCGTTCTTGTTCCCTCCCGCATCAAGAAGATGCCTTCACACACATCCTCATCATACTTTCCTGACACTATCTTAAAAGTCTCTTATCATATCCCCTCTCTTTCTCCTATATGCCAGTGTCTGAAGTCCCAGTGTCCTCAACCTCTGCTAGGAACCAAACTAAAAACCTGCCCTTAACCCCTTCAGACTTATATGACGCAGAGGTTGTCAGATTAGCAATAATAAATAGAGTTCTCTCCCTCTTATAATTACCTCTCTAAAATTAGTTTTCTGCCCACAGCTAATTCAAAGACAACTGCAGAGGTTGAAGTAACTAAACTAAAGGTTTCTAAATACCCCTGATGGTAACAAAGGCTTTAAAGTATCCCTAATAGGCTCAAAATTGCGTCTTATGTCGGAGAGGGTCAAATGTCTCACAATCTTATAAACTACTTAAAAATGCAAGATGGCTGCCATTTTTTAAGTTGGCTGCCAATGAGTTCATGAAAATACACATTGTGATGCACAATTTGATCAGTAAGTCCTATATGAATGATATTGGTGTTGATTCCTATATTTTTGACCACTAGTAAATCCATTAAGATACCAAAAGTAAAGCTCAGAAGCACTAAGAGACCATTTGTTAGTGACAAAAGAAGAACTCTGGTGGCCATCTTGCATTTTTCAGTGAATAACAAGATTCTGAGACATTAACCCCTCAGAACCGGAAGGGCTCTGAGGCACCCATAACAAACTAGGCCCAGGAACACGGATGGGCTCTTGATCACCGGAAGCTTGAAAGCCTGTAAGCTTGTTTCGAAAGCCGTCCGTCCGACGCATATAAACTACAGCCGGTTGGACCGACGCCGCGCATCTCCGAACACAAGAAGAAGAGGCGTCGTTTGTTTTTGTGTGGCTGTGCGTTGTTTCAGTAGTGAAAAGTGTCTCATATGGCTAAAATCGCGGCAAAATGCGCTCCACGGAAATCGTCATCACAACTGAACCAGTTGACTTAAGTGATGGGCTGGTCTATCAGAGTGAGAACTGAGCGATCTCTGCCATACCCATAGCTTACTCTGACTGTTCCTTTAATTTATATATTTTCTAGATCTCGAGTGACGGCGTCTTTTCCGTGGATTGACCTCCCAAGATTGGAAGCCAAAGAGTCACATTTTTCCCTTGCCCCTCAACTTTTTCTTCATAATTGCTGAGGGGCACAGGGCCCTGGGTGGGGCTTTGGTTTCCCGGGCGTTTCCGCACCCTCCTCAGCTCCCCGCCATGGAGTGGCTTCGGTCACCCAGGCTTTATTGTGGTCGGCAGGGAGGGTTCTGTGGGGGCGCTCGGTTATGGCCTTGGAATTGCTCGGGGCCTTAGGGCTGTTCGGCCAGGCAGCTTGGGGAACAACAACAACAACAACAACAACAACTTAAGAGAGCTCTACTCAACGCCAGTCTACAGGTACGAAACACATCTACACTTGGAGATGCGTGGGAATGCGGTAGCAGTTAAAATAACAAGATACAGTATCCTAGGCATAGACGTTTTTTGGCCAAATCACCCGGATTTCAGGGATATATTATAGAATGTGTAACCGGTGCTGGAGGGTTAAAGAATGATAACATTGTTTTCTGCATGATAAATAACATTAGAATTGGTACCAATATCATTCACGTTGGACATCTGTTTCAAATGTCATGTGAATTTTTACAAATTCTAGGAATTTATGTAACAAAATTAACTAACTTCGAGCACTCGTTAGCACAGAAAATATAGACATAATAGCGCTAACTGAAATGTGGATTAATACAGAATCTAGGCTTTTTTTAGCAGAATTTGATATTCCAGGATATAGTTTGTTTAAATATGACCGAACAAGTAGGAGGGCGGGGGTATAGCAGTGTTTGTCAGGAGTACATTAAAAAGCTGTTAAATCAGGTATTAGACTAAATAATGATAATGAAAGTGTTTGGGTAGAGATTAACGAAGGTAGTGAGACCATAGTTATTGGAGTTATATATAGACCGCCTAATATGAGTAGAAATGGCGGAACTTTGTTATGGGAGGAAATTAAAATAGCATAAAGGTTTAGCAATGTGTGCATTATGGGGGATTTTAATTTTCCGAACATTGATTGGCAGCACCAAATAGGCGACTCCGATTCAGTAGAGTTTATTGAGGTAGTACAAGATAGTTTTTTATTTCAATTCATAGATACGCCGACTAGAGGTATTAATATTCTTGATTTAGTTTTCAGTAACAATGAACATGTGATAAATAATGTAGAGATTGGTGACCACCTAGGAAATAGCGATCATAAATCTATTTATTTTAATATACAATGGACAGGGAATGCTAAAGAGAATAAGACACTTCTCCCAGATTTCAGAAAAGCCGATTATGGTGGGCTAAGAAGAGACTTAAGGGTGTACCCTATTGTTAAGCAATTAAGTCAGGATATGCCAGAGTTAAACTTGCCACCTACATATAACCAGTTTATTGCTACACTCCACAATGCTCAAAATAAATATATCCCTAAAAGAAGATTTAGATCGACGCAGAACCAACCAAAATGGATGACTAATAAGCTAATAGATCTTATAGGAAAAAAGAAAGGAATATATAGAAAAATGAAGAAAGGCGAAAATCATCTACATATATACTATCAGACTCTATCAAGACAGGTCAAAAAGGAAATTAGGAAAGTAAAAAGAAATTATGAAATAAGGATAGCCAGTGACTCAAAAAATAACCCTAAAGTATTTACCAACTATATAAATCTAAAGTTAGAGATGTAATAGGCCCCCTAAAAACTTCAATAGGAGAAATAACAGAAAATTATTTAGAAATGTGCAGTACATTAAATAGTAGTTTCTTTCCGTTTTCACTAATGAAAATTTGGCACAGATTCCAGAAGTCAATATGGTATATAGTGATAGTATAGAAAATATGTTAAGTACAGTTAGTATAAGTAGAAATGATGTGCTTAAGGAAATTGACAGACTGAAACCTCAAAAATCGCCTGGTCCTAACAAGGTATATGCTAGAGTATTAAAAGAATGCAGAGATGAGTTAAGTAGACCATTAGCATTTTTATTTAACAAGTCATTAGAAACCGGTTTAGTTTCAGAAGCTTGGAAGCTTGCAAATGTAGTTCCGATCTTCAAAAAAGGTGATAAATCGATAGCATCCAATTACCGTCCCATTAGTCTCACATCAATCAGGAAAGTTGCTAGTCTATTATTGCTAGGAAAATTAGAAGCCACTTAGTAAAATTTAACTTAATCAATTCTTCTCAGCATGGATTCACTCAGGGACGTTCTTGCCTTACTAATTTGCTTAGCTTTTTCTCAGAGGTATATGAAGCAGTAGATAGTGACAAGTCATGATATTATATATTTAGATTTCAGTAAAGCTTTCGACAGTCCCTCATGAGAGATTGATGAGAAAGGTTGAGGCACATGGAATAGGAGGGTCGTTGTTGGGATGGATTAGATCATGGCTAATTGGTAGGAAACCGAGTCGGCATAAATGGTACCAAGTCAGAGTGGGGAGCAGTCAAAAGTGGTGTCCCCAAGGGATCGGTATTAGGTCCCCTGTTGTTTCTTATATACATAAATGACCTAGATTTAGGTATAACTAGTAGGATAAGTAAATTTGCAGACGATACTAAAATGGGGAGATCAATTGATTCCGATAGTGATATAGAGTGCCTCCAAAGGGATCTACTGTAGATACCTTACATGAATGGTCAGTAAATTGGCAGATGAAGTTTAACATTGACAAATGCAAGGTATTAAAGATAGGGAAGATGCAAACAAATGTTAAATATACACTAGCTAATTTAGAATTAGAAAATTCAGACTGCGAGAAAGATCTAGGTGGGTTTGTTAGCAATGATTTGAAGCCTAGAAAACGGTGTATAAGCGTTCGTAATAAGGCAAACAGGATTCTCGGGTTCATCTCTAGGAGTGTGAGTAACAGAACTGCTGATATCTTAAAACTTTACTTGTCATTAGTGAGACCCCATATGGATTATGCTGTCCAATTTTGGTGTCCTTATTACAGAATGGACATAGATTCATTGGAGAGAGTACAGCGTAGAATGACCAAAAATGATCCATAATATTAGAAACCTTCCGTATGAAGAAAGGTTGAAGAAATTAGGTTTACATTAGTTAGAAAGACGCAGAGTTAGAGGGGATATGATGGAGGTGTTCAAGTGGGTTAGTGGGATTAACAAAGGGGACATGACAAATGTACTAAAGCTCAGTGATAGCGAAAGAACTCGTACCAATGGTTTCAAATTAGATAAATTTAGTTTCAGAAAAGATGTAGGCAAATATTGGTTCGGTAACAGAGTTGTAGATGGGTGGAATGGACTACCAAGTGCTATAGTGGGATTAAAAACGGTAGGGAGCTTTAAGATAAAATTGGATAAGCATATGGACGAGAAGGGTTGGGTGTGAAGGGGGATCAGCCGGGTTGGGCCAATCCGCGCTCTGCAGACCCCGTAATCCTGCGTTAATCTCTAACCGTTTTGGCAAGATGATCCTCAGGGTATTAGAGTTTTGAGCCTGTAATTGGGGTTGTGTGGGACAGGGATCTGCCATGCTTAGGCCAATCGGCTTTCTGCAGACTCCCATTTTCTTATGTTAAAACATTACCGCATTGGCGGCCATTTTGAAAAATGGCATTTTCAGGTGGCTAACTATTTGTTCTTAAAATATAGCCTCTGGATGATATCCATGCCGAATTTGGTGCTTGTATCACCATTTGAACGATTGTTTCACTTATCTGCCCCACTATTACTCCCCTTAACCCCTTATTGGCGGTGCTCGACTTAAGTCGTGCACCAATTTGCAGCAAGTTAGGAGCGTTATTAAGGCTTTTAAAGGGTTAAAATCAAGTGCAAATGGCCGGGAGCGCAGTGGGCCAGACAGCCGACTCCCAGGGCTTACCGCCGCACATTAACTCATGTTCCCTGTGTTCTCGAGAGGCCGGCAATGTAGCCAGTAGTGAGCATAGCTGGGGAAAATATACCGAAATACGCTAAACTCCCATGTTCGTGGCATCACTGCAAGAGAACCAAGAGTGCTACGTAGCTCGTTCTGGTCTCATTTTGAAGCTTTTAGTGCCTAGTTTTTTGCTAAATATATATATTTTTTTCATGCAGATACTTGATTTATCATGCAGGAGGGCCTGAATATGCCCAAATGAGCCCAAAACACCCCGCTAGACAAGGGTGGCCTTACAAGCGACCTATTCCCTGTAAAAGTAACAACCCGAGCTTAATGAGGGTGGCCATACAAGGCCCCCAAGCGACCTATTCCCTGTAGAAGTAACAACCCGAGGCAGTTTACTGAAGGACTTGCAGGATTGACCACTCAATTTAGGATCTGTCCGACTCGGAGGCCCTCTATGTATCTTGTTAGCATTATTTTTCTACAGTGGTGTTCGGCTAGTCCATCCTCTAACCTGCCTTACACTTAGATAAGCAGTACGGATTTGTATCAGGTTTACTCCCCTGGACAGGTTGCCGACCAATGCTGACGACTCCCATCCACCCGAATTTTTATAAGGTTGTCTCCCCTAGATAGGGTGCTGACCAAGGCTAAAGAGTCTCCTCTATCTATCTATCTATTGCCTGACGCCGTGATCCCCGAAGGGGTGGCCACGAACGAACCGCCCCCATGCACCTCTGTCCCCAGTCAGTCGACGCCCCTCCCCCCAACCAGCACCGCCTTCGTTCATGTAGTTCCTCCCTCCATCCTTCCACCTCATATTCGGTCTACCTCTCCCCCTCTGTCCCTCCACCTCGCTCTCGTACACCCTCTTAGTCATTCTCTCGCTTTCCATACGTTCCATATGGCCGAACCATCTCAAGTTGTTCCTTTTCACACTTTCCAGCACATCTACCTCCACACCACACCTCCTTCTTACTTCCTCATTAGTCTGTCTATCCCTCCATGTAACTCCGCACGCACTCCTTAAGTAATTCATTTCCACTGCTCTCACTCTTGGTCTGAGTCTCTCAACCAACGTCCATGCTTCGCTTCCGTAAGTCAGTGTCGGGATTACCACACTGTCATGCAAGGACTTCTTCACTTCCATACTGACCACCCTATTTCTTGTTACTGCTTTTAGCGTTCCTACAACCCTCTTCCCCTGTTGTACCCTCTCCCGCACCTCTTCATCCATAGTCCCATCTTTACTCAACACACTGCCCAGGTACTTAAGAGTTGACGATCTCCATAGCCTGACCGTTCAGCTTCACCTCACACTCTGTGACTTCACCCCTTTCGAAGACCATAACCTTGCTCTTCCCCGTATTTACCTTCAAATTCCGTTTTTCGCACACTGTTCCAAACTCATTTACCAGACCCTGCAACTCCCATTCATTATCACTCATCAGAACTGTATCATCCGCAAACAGCAGTATAGGTAGCTTCCACTCAATTCCCTCCCTTTTCAGCGATACACCAACATTCACTGCTCTTGATAGTATTTCTTTCATGACTCCATCCATATATACAGTAAACAACCACGGGGACATCACACACCCCTGTTTCAAACCAACATTCAGGTCAAAGAACTCGCTCTGCTCACTCTCCACACGTACTGCCGCCTGTCTCATCCACCTGGAAAAATATGTTAAGGACAAATGTTCACGTAGTGGAAGCCTGGAGGCTTTTCTGTCATTGACATCCTTGAGAAGGGGTTTCCCAGGGGAAGACAAGGTGTTGATGATGATGAAAATGGGTATAGATACCTTGTTTGTTATGTTTGGATGTGTATTGGCAGAGTTATTGAGATAATAAGATAGTCTCTAATATACTTTTTGGTGGGTATGTTAAAATCTTTGTAGGTTAATAAGATAGTCTCCAATATACTTTTTGGTGGGTACGTTAAAATCTTTGTAGGGTATGTGTAGCAAAACTTATACAGATTTGGGCCTGTCTGCCTAACTTTTTTGAAAGGCGTTTATATGTACAACAATATAATCATGGGTGACTTCGTACATTGCGATGGGCACAAACTCCCCCCTGGAGCCTATAGTAGTGTAGAGTACAGTAACACCCCGATTTTCCTGCACTCGGGGGGGGATTTGAAACCTCCGGAAAATTGAAAAGTCCGGTTAGTTAAACATTACTCCTATAAATGCCCATAAACCCCAAGAAAATTCCCCCTAATGGCTATCTGCATTATCAGCCTTAATATAATAAACAAACTCACATTACTATACCATTTTAATAGTAATGGTCTCGACTCGCCAATTTATAAGTAGGGTAAGGTGGGGTGAATCCGCCGAGGGGTGGAATCGCCTCGGACGTAAGATACTTGTCTAAATCAATTTGTCATAAATCCAAATACGTATGGAATTGATTCTAGGTATGTTTATAGTACGTGTAGATGATGATAGAACACAAAAATGCGTAGTTGTCATTTATTTAACTAAGAAAAATATTTTTCCATAATATTTCAAACTGAAAAATATGTAAGCGGTCTTGAACATTTTTCGTGGCGGCGACTTTACATCTCCCAATACACTTTTTTTTTTGTTACAAGATGGTTGTCTGTGATTTCTAAGTGGAAGCTAAAAAAAAAAAAAAATCAGAATAAATATATATAATTATATAATTATACCAAAATACTTGGATTATATCAATCTAATAATAAAACCTCTTAATTGTTACTTAATTGGGGGTAAAATCGCCGTGGCAGGATTAAATCATCGATAATATATAACCGCGGCGGGCGGGGTGAATCCGCCGTGCGAATAACGGTTTTCGCCACCCATTACAAACCTTAATGTTTTGTTTTTTCAAATAAAAATGATATGAGCGTGTGCAGGAAAGCGAGAATGTTAAAGTTCTGTAAACAAAAAATTCTGAATTCTGATTCAGTTGGATGCTGTTATTAAAAAAACACGTTTCGCGGCGGATTTACCCCACCTTACCCTATAGTAGAAGTTGGAAAAGGCGTCCAGCTGTTGATGTCGGCGGCGTAATGCGTATAGTCGTATACGAAGGCTAGGCCTTATCGGGAGGGAGAGTTCTGCAGCGCATTCAAAGTTTTGACAGTAGCAAAACTAAATGCTAATATCAAACTGTTTTTGTTCTTTTTAGTTTCTTAGGTTTCTCACTTGATATCTAAAACTAATTTATGAGGTGGATGCTTTGGGAGAGGCAGAAAGGGGTGGATGCTTGCCACTCATCCACAGTTGTAGAGGTGGATGATGATGTATCATCCACCTCTCCATTCGTTTGGATATTTGTATTTTTTGTTCCAAGCTCAGAACCACTCTTTTGCACTTGTCACTATTGGCTTTCACTTTGTCCGACTTTGCCTTAATCTTCGGCATGATAGCGATGAATCGAGTATAATATGTCCAATATGTGTGTCTATGCACCAGTCAACCAAGAAACTGGGAAAGGTGCGGAAGAAAATAGAAAATTTTGGAATAAAGTCAATAAATGTATAAGAGAAAGGCAAGCATGTACACAAGTAATATTAGTAGGCGACATGAATGGTAGAGTTGGAAACGAGGAGATAGAAGGTATAGTGGGTAAATGGGGTGTGGAGGGTAGGAATATGAATGGGGACTTCCTTTTAGAAGTATGTGCGGAGAGAGAGATGTTTCTGGCTAACACATTTTTTGAACATAGTCACATTCATAGATATACATGGCACAGAGGTGAAGGTGAGCAGGAACAGAAATCTCTAATTGACTACGCCATGATGGACTCCGGACTAAAAGGAAGAATTTTAGATTCAAAAGCTGTAAGAGGTATGCTGACGGGATCAGACCACTATACAGTGCTGACAAAAGTGAGGATAAGGAAAGAGTGGAAATATGAGAGGAAAGAGAGAAAACTGACAGTAGAGAGAATAATTGTGAGAAAATTAAATGAAGAATGTAATGCAACAAAATACAAGGACATCCTGAAAGAGACTATAAAGGACATGGATGTTATAATAGATCTGGGAAATACTGTAGACGAAGTATGGAAAGGTACAAGAGACTCCATGATTACAGCAGCTGAGAAAGTATGTGGGAAGAAAACCTTTAAAATGTGGATGAAGAAATGTAACGCATGGTTTAGTAAAGAGATAGAAGAAATAGTGAAAAAAAAAAAAAAAAAAATCAGAAAGAGTATGCTGCAAAAGAATATACCTAGAGAAACTAGAGATGCGAGGAAAGAAGAATATCAAAATTTGAAAAGAAGAGTGAAGAGGGCGATACAAGACGCTAAAAGGAAGACAGATGAGGCATATGGGAGAAAGCTTAGTGAACAGTTTCTGAATGACAGGAAAGCATACTACAGAGCTGTGAAAGAAGCCAGAGGGAAGAAGACTGAGAGTGTCTCAGGTGGTAGGATGAGGGACATGAATGGGGAAGTGGTAGAGGGTGATGGTGTGGTGAAAGTATGGAAAGATCATTTTAGTAGCTTAGCTGTAAAGAGTAGGAGGAAGGCAAAGATCTCATCCATAGGAATGGAGAGAGGTAGAATAAACAGGGTAGTTGAAAGCCAGATAAGCAGAGAAGAAGTAAAAGAAGCAATCAATAGACTTAAAATGGGCAAAGCTGCTGGAGTAGATAACATCCCAGGTGAAATGCTGAGATATGGAGGAGAAGAAGCTGTTGACATAATGCATAGGTTATGTAAATTAGCATGGGAAAAGGAAAGTGTACCAGAGGACTGGAGGAAAGCAGTGATAGTACCCTTGTACAAAGGGAAGGGTAGTAAAGAGGAGTGTAAGAATTATAGGGGAATTAGCTTGTTTAGCATACCTGGAAAGGTACACGCAAGAGTAGTAACACAGAGGCTACAGAAGATAACGGATGACAAAATAGGCGAGGAACAGGGAGGTTTCAGAAAGGGCAGGGGCTGCGTTGACCAGATAGCCTCAATGCGATTGTTGGTAGAGAAGTATCTGGCCAAAAACAGAAAACTCTATGCAGCATTCATGCATTTGGGAAAAGCCTACGACAAAGTAGACTGGGAGGGCCTGTGGGATGTGTTAACAGTATATGGTGTGGGAGGAAAGTTGCTAATGGCAGTAAAATCTTTTTATAGGAATGCAATGGCAAATGTGAAGGTAAGTTAAGTGAAAGTTTTGAGGTCAATGTAGGTGTAAGACAGGGATGGGTCATGTCAGCTTGGGTGTTCAATATATACATGGATGGAGTGATTAGGGAATGTAGGGCTGTATCAATGGGTGTGGGAGCTAGACTGGAATCAGAGGGAAGAACATGGAAGATTTTAACATGCCTATATGCGGACGATGCAGTCCTGTTGGCGGAAAATGCTGAAGAACTTCAGAGAGTGGTCACTGACTTTGACAGGGTATGTGAAAAGAGAAAGTTAAAGGTCAATGTAGGGAAATGTAAGTTAATGGTGTTTGAGAGAAGAATGCATGAAACTATAGATTTTAAGGAAAAATATAGAATCAAGAAAGAACACAAGAAAAGTTGTAAAATAAAATTGAAAAATGAAGTACTAGGTACTAGAAGAGGTTGAAAGTTTCAAGTATTTGGGAGCTGTACTATGCAAATATGGTAAAATGGAGAGTGAGATAAAAGAGAAAAATGCAAGGGAGAAAAGTGATTGGAGAACTTGATAGTATTCTCAAAGGAAGAATGGTTAGCCAGGAAGTCAAAAAGTCACTGAGAAACAGTGTGCTGCTCCCAACACTCTCGTATGGAAGCGAGACATGGACGGCAAGTGACGAGGACCTCTTCAAACTAAGAGCTGTGGAGATGAGCTTTTTCAGAATGGCAGCTGGCATGAATAGGCTAGATGGGCCAAGTAATAGGGAAGTGTAAGAGTCCTTTGGAATGGAAGAGCAGGCTTTGGGCATTGATTGTGGTGTGGTTGAGTGGATAAAGAGAAGTACTGTACTTTGAGGTGGTATGGTCATGTTCAGAGAATGGATGAAGACAGAATGCCAAGAAAGATATATGGGAGTCAGGTGAGTGGAACCGCTAGTAGTGGAAGACCACCTATGGTATGGGAAAAGAAAGTGGAAAAATATATTGAAGAAAAACTTCCACGTAGTGGAAGGGGCATTGTGGCACGGGCAAAGGAGGCATGTCTTGACAAAGTAGCTTGGAGACGTTTCTGTCATGGCCATCCTCTAGTGGGGGTTTCCCAGGGGGAAGCAAGGCGTCGGAGATGATGATGATGAGAATGTTTGTATATACGGATCGATCGATCGGGCAAGACTGAGAGGCCTATTCCCGCGCTTTTGTTGTTGTTATTGCTTGTTCTACTGACGTCGCCGTTACCTGCTTAGTCCCAAGGACTATTTTATATATACCTGTATACTGTATATATATATATATATTTCTTATTGGTGCTTTTTAAATATTTTTTTCCTAATATATGTATTTATTATTTGTTATGATGAAATGATGCTGGTAAGACAATTTTTTTAAACCATTTCCTAAAACCTCCGGTTGTTTGAAGTTACCGGATGCTTGAATGCCGGAAAATCGAGGTGTTACTGTATATCCATTTCAGTTTAAGTTAGATTTAAAGTAAAGAACTACTGTACTCTTAAGGGGTGTGAGTTTGCTTCGTTCTACTGTATATATTTTTTAGTTTTATTTTGTATGTTTTTTAGTTTTGTTTCCTTGATCTTGTCTATTTTTGTTTTAAAACTTCTATTTCAATTTTCAGTGCTAGTGCATATCTTTGTTAGAAATGGCACTTATAACCTAATCCCAATAACCTAACTATATATAGTATTCTTATTCTTTCCAGGGCCGCGGTGGTATGGGTCGAGGTAGAGGCCGGGGAAGACCCATGGGGCAGCGGGGGCGAGGTGGAACATTTAACCAAGGCAACCGGCAAAGACAGTTCCAAGACAGACAGCTGTTTGAGAAAGATTATGACTTTGAACAGGCCAATGAAGAATTTGAGGAGCTAAGGAACCAGCTGGCCAAAACTAAGATCACAGAGAATGGGGACAAGAAAGATGACTCAGGCCACGAGACTACTGGAGGAGAGGATGTGGAAGACACAAATTGTTATGACAAGACTAAATCCTTCTTCGACTCCATTTCTTGTGAGGCTATTGAGCGCAGTAAAGGGTATGTAGCCAATATTTATTTTACTTTTAGAATTTGTTAACTCACTGAGCACCAGGCAATATAATATAAATGTAGTGGGATGGATCGATCGGAGTGAGGGTTGGTGTCCTCTACTTCCCATAGCTAGTTCTGACTTTACCTTTTTCAGTGGGGCCATAATGGTGTGCCCCAAGGTTCCCTAATGTCTTACTCTCACAGCCCACTGGTAAAAGTCGGCACTCTCACAGCCCACTGGTAAAAGTCGGCACTCTCACAGCCCACTGGTAAAAGTCGGCACTCTCACAGCCCACTGGTAAAATTTGGCACTCTCACAGCCCACTGGTACAAGTCGGCCTTTCCCTTTGGCGTAGGGATGTAGCGACCCCACCGCCCGCCACTTCGGTGGTGCAGTCAGCCTCTGTAGCAGTTATGGTGATTTCTTGTTACCGGTACTGCCTTATTGTAGCACGGTTAAGGCTGGTGTGGTGCAATTTCGCCAGGTGCAAGTGCTTCAGAGGGACTTTATCGAGATTTGCCGAGACGCTGTTAGTGCTATACCAACATCAGGCACAGTGATAACATGATGAGGGGTTGTTGTGGTAAGACATTGTTATACTGTGCTGCAGTAAAGACTGTAGCCACCGTGTTATGATTGCTGTGCACTGTGTGCAGTACTGTGATTGTACCATGCAGCCACATTCACTGTGGACGGTTGCGGTCTTTAAACGCGTATGTATGTACACTCCAGGCCCGGCAGGTTGTCAATTTTGTTTTTCCAGAAAGCACCTGGAATGGGTTCGAAATGAAGGAAAAAAAACTATCCCCTAGGTCATTAACCCAAGAACGGCGAGCGTCCTCAATTGAGTCTGAACCCTACGAGGGTGAGCGTCCTAATCAGCCAAGGCTATAAAAAGCCTTTCAAAACATCCCACTGGCACTCAAAACTAAGGAATGTGTGATTAAGAGATACCTCTACTATCACTCCTGCACATGTGTCCAAACCCCCCCCCGGGTCACTTTTCTTGCTAATATCCAGTCGGTTCCAAGGTCGAAAGGGAGGTCTGTAAGGATCATAGCGAGAGAGAGACTTCACTTAATGAAGGTGACGAGGGGGCTGAGGAAGAGAGGGGTGATAAAGGCGGGAGTGACTAATCGGAGGGAGAGCCGGATTTTCCCGGTTTCATGAAAACATGGACGGCAGAGGACACTGGAAAATTTTGCTACATGCTATTGAACAAAATCAAGAACTTGGAGAACCGAGTGACCGGCTTGGAGACGGTTAAGAAGGAAATTGTTACAGAGAATGGGGAGTTAAAGAACAGGTTGGAGTTAGTGGAGAGAGAAAAGGCAGTGATAATGACTAGGCTAGACACCAGTATCTCTGAAGGTAAAAATGCTTGGGGCATGACTAGAGGCCAAGTGGTAAAAGATTTAGACAGTGTAAGGACGGCAAACCGTGACGAATTGAGGAAGATAATGGATGAACAGAAACAGCAAGATGTTAGGATAAAGGACCAGGTAAAAAGAATGGTTAAGCAAGTGTTACGACCGGGACTGCGAATAAAACTAGGGCACTTAATGATTGGACTAGTAATAGGGCACTATGCAACAACGGTATGCTAGATCCAAACCCTCGAACTTATATGCCGGCGAACAAAACGCCTATACCCTCCAGAGTTAATCTGCGATAACGGGGTATCCTTAACTGGGCATAAATGTACTCTACTTCAGGCTAACCCACACTGGTATAGCCTGATAACAAACAAGGTGCAAGTTACGTTAAAATTAATAAAAAGGAATCTATGGAAAGATCAATTAAATCACTGCAAGATTTAATACAATAAAAAGATGCTTCAATACAGTTACTCTAAACAACAATAAACACTTCACTCCTTTCTGAAAGAAAGTGAAGTATAGGCTAGTCCTACAGCATAGACCTGGAAACTTCTGAAGAAAGTCTGATGCTCATAAAATGCTCTTATCTTAAACTATATAAAGGCAGGAGGCAGGACACTACATGTGTAAATCGAATACACTAAAAGATAGGACATATAATGTTAACCGACACGAGAATACTATAAATGCGCAACGGTAGCCACTAAAAGCAGTACAGTACTTCCTCATCAACGAAACAGTCTGCTATGGTTGTGCGGCTCAGCAACAACCTAGACTAATAAATGCTGTGAATAATAATGCGCACATATCAAAGAGCTTATATTAAATACTAATAAGTGTCTACTCAATTAATAATGTCTAGCTGGGATACTCAAGGTAAGGAACTGGGGTTGAGCAAGACAGGCTCGTAGCCTAGCTATGTCCTTAAGACTGCATCCTTTAGACTGCGTCCTCTAAGTTACGTTAATTGACTAGGGTGCTCTCTTGATAGATCCAGATCACAAGTATCTGGTTCTATCCTGGCGACCCTCTAAAGCCAAGGAAAGAGGCAGCAAAGTGTGGAACTGGCACAGGCCAAAGCCCTCTGTCAACACAAAGCTGCACTCACAAAGGACGCAACCGAAAAGACAACACAGGCTACCACAGGACCGGTCGAAGTCGTGTAGGTATAAGCAAACCGTACACACATCGATGACAACGACTACAGTTACCTTATCCCAGTCTAGCATTAAATAAAAGAGCAGAAACACTAAATCAATAATGGAGACACACAGAGTTCATAACCTATACTAACTAAGAACCCTCAAACCTATTCTAAGTACATGTAAATATCTCAGAGGACGGCGTATGCAATACAATGGACCGGCTATGGAAACTGTATGCAGAACCCAAGGGGATAAGTAAATGAATAAAGGCGAGAAGTAATGGAAAAGAAGAAGTTCTCTCTTCTAAAGGTGGTGATCGGGGGAGAGTAAGCAAAGGGATGTTAGATGCACGCGTGCCTAGCCTGTCCTGACTAGGACAGCTCCCGTGAACCCTCATGCAGGAGGTTAGTTACACAGGAGCCCGCAAAGGCGCGATGGTCGGCCAATCACGGGCCGAGACGTCACAAGGCAGCAGGTGTCACGTGGGATGCTCCCGCACCTACAGACACTCACTACCATCTCGCTCTAAAAAGTCTCTCTTCCCACGCTGGTACTATCATCACTACTATTGATATAAAATACAACCCGTTGTCACAGACGAAAACAAAGACCACCACTGGACTGTCTGTGACAATATGATTACTAGGAAAGAAAGAACAACATTCTGTGATAACTGTAGCCCATTTCGATGTCCCTGGCGAGCGCTAGTGGCTAACGAGAGGCGATTCTGCCAACGCTGGTAGACGTCTCACAAGGCATCCACGAAAACTCTCAGACCATCCAGGAAGAAAGTCGTAGGGCTAACTGCTTCATAATATCAGGGGTGGAAGAAAAGGAAGAACTAGACTGGACAAAACGAAGAGAGAGGATGAAGGTCGCATCAACAAGATTCTGGAATCTATTAACACCTTACGAGCGGCCTATGCGGTTTATTATATGTACCGCGGTGGTCTGGAGCAGTCATATTAAGGATGAGGACACCTGGAAGGAGGAAATATCAGACTTGTTTAGGCTGGGAAAATATACAAAGGAATACAATAGACTAGTAAAAATAAAATTTAAGTCAAGAAGGACATGTGATGAAATCATGGCAGTAGCAGCTAGGCTAAAAGGGATAGAGGGTAGGGACAAAATCTACATCAGGCGGGACATACCAGAAGAAGAGCGAAAGAAGGAGGCTGAACTAAGGAAAACTGCCAAAGAGGACAGAACAAGAAAAGAATATTTTTTTTTTACGGAGTAAGAAAGGGGAAGATTATGAAACTTCCGGTAAAGAGAAACTAAAAGAAAAAGAGGGTAGGGAACAGACCGCCGCAGGTAATGGGAGACTAGAAAGTATAAGGATTCTATATAGCAATGTCGATGGGCTAATCTCTAAGAAATTAGAACTAACAGACTTACTCAATACTAAGAAACCAGAAATAGTATGTCTCACTGAGACAAAACTAAGAGGAACTAGATATAAATCTGCTAGGATGGTCTGAATACAGGATTTGGAGGAGGGACAGAACATTTTGACATGGAGGTGGAGTGTGCATCCTTACTAGGAAAGATTTGATTGTGTCTGAGATAAAACTAGAAACTTCAACAGCAGAAGTTTTAGCAATAGAAATTGGTGGAAACTAAAAAATAGTGGTGATAGTAGCGTATGTACCTCCCAAGACGAAGACATGGAGTAAGGAGGAGCATAGCCTAATGCGTAAGGAAACAATTAGTGTGCTAGAAAATATCTTGGCTTCAAAGGATGAAATAGTCATGTGTGGGGACTTTAACTGCAAGGAAGTGAATTGGGATGCACTTGAACCCGGAACAGGAGAGGAAAGTTGGGGCTATGAATTTTTAAGTATGGCCATGGAAAATTCTATATACCAACCTGTAAAAGAGTCAACAAGAGTAAGGGGAAGTGATCAACCAGCTAGATTGGACCTTCTCTTCACAAGAAGGGAGGAGGTTCAAAGTATTCAGTACCTATGCCCACTAAGAAAAAGCGACCATGCAGTTCTCGACATAGACCTACTATTGAAGCATAATCTACCCAAGGAAAGGGAAAAGCACAAGGAAAATCACTGGATGTATTCCAGAACCGATTTCGCAGGACTACGGGATTTTTTCAAGTAAAAAAATTGGGATCAGGTGTTATCTGAAAGTGAGGTAGACAAAAAACTCAAGGCATTCATGGAGATCTATGATACTGGTATAAAAACTGTTGTCCCAAAGTACATTAACCCTTATTTAGCGGGCTAGGTGGTCTATTTGACCGTAGCGCCCAGCGGGTTTTTTTTTACCCTAAATAGGGTTGTTTAACCCTCTCACCACGGAAGGGCTTTTGAACGCCCATAAAAAAGCATATAACAGGTACCCGGAAGGCCTCTTGAACGCCCAGTGGTTGAAAGCCTGTGAGCTTCGTGTGCGAGGCGTCGGTCCGACGCATGTAAACAACAGCCGGCTGGACCGACGCCCCGCATCTCCGGCCACAAGAAGAAGAGCGTCGCTTGTTCGTGTGTGCCTGTATGTTGTTGTTAAGTATCGAAAAGTGGTGTAAAGTGGCTGTTTTGGCCATAAAGTTATCTCCAATGAAATCATCATCACAGCTCAACCAGTTGACTTAGAGAGCTCTACTTAATGCCATTCTACAGGTAAATAACACAGCTATGCTTGGGGATGCGCGGGAATGCGGGAAGCAGTCTGATTAACGAATATACGGTAGCCTAGCCTAGACGTTTTTCGGCCAAAACACCCGGGTTTCGAGGAATATATATATAATACATAGCCGGGGCTGGAGGGTTAAGTGATCATTTTCATGCCTAAATAAGACCCAGAGTGTAAAACAAGTATCTATCCCTAAAAGGGCGTAAACAGAGCTTTCCAATGACACCCGAACCATCCTTGTACGACCACTGGTTCTCTTGCAACGATCGTGCAACAAGAGTGCAAAAACCCTGAAATAAGGTTATTTCCTTACATAATTCCCTGTGTAGCGAGTGACAAAGGAGGGGGGAAAGTAGAATACAGTTCAGTATGTCCACGGTGGTCGTGGGGACCGGTTATAGCGTTGCTACGCTCGTCCCACCGCTCAGCTCTCTCTCTCAGCAACATTACGTGCTGAAAATGGCGCTCGACATAAGTTGTGAACCGCCACATAATCCATATTTATTTCACACTTCATAAGTTGCGCGCCGCCAATTAAGGGTTAATAACAGAAAAAAATGAAATCGCAAAGAATGGTTTAACCGCGAATGTAGGCAAGCACAGGAAGCAAAAAACAAAGCCTGGAAAAAGATGAGAAACTGGGATTCGGAAGATAACTGGCAACAGTATAAAGAGGAGAGAAACCAATACACAGAAATGAGGAGGAGGTCAGAGGCAAACCATGAGAAAGGGATAGTGGAGAACTATGAAAAGAATCCAAAAATGTTTTTCAAGTTTGTAAACGGCAAAAGGAAGATAAAAGCCACAACCGTAAAGATTAAAAGTGGAAACGGAATCATAGAAGAGGATACAGAAATTGCGGAAGAACTAAATAGAAATTTTGCATCGATATTTACAAAAGGCGAATTCATTGCACCAGAAACCAATGAGATAGGTACAGAGGAAATGCCGGAAGTCACATTTAACAGAGCAGAGCTCGTAGACATAATGAGTAAGGTGGATCCAAACAAAGCCGCCAGACCGGACGGAGTATCAGGCTGGATTATTAAAGAAAATGCCAAGGAACTAAGTATACCATTATATGATATAATGACCAAATCATTGGACGCAGGGATAGTACCTACAGAATGGAAACGAGCAAACATTATTCCTATATTTAAGGGAGGAAGCTGTGATAAACCACTGAACTATAGACCTGTATCACTATTGAGCATCCTCATGAAGATTCTGGAAGGATTAATAAGGGACAAATGGGTGAACTACCTGGAATCCAAAAGATTAATTACTGACTGACAATTTGGATTCAGAGGAGGCAGATCATGTGTAAGCAACTTGTTGAGTGTTTACTCTAGAGTAATAGACACCGTGGACCAGAGGGAAGGATGGGTAGACTGTGCCTACCTAGATTTTAAAAAGGCATTTGACAAAGTTCCACACAAGAGATTGCTGTGGAAATTAAAACATGAGGGAAAAGTAGGAGACAAACTGCTGAAATGGATGGAGAGCTACCTTAGCGGAAGACAGATGAGAACAACAGTAAGGGGGAAATCGTCAAACTGGACTCAAATTACGAGTGGAGTACCACAAGGATCTGTCCTAGCCCCAATCATGTTTCTAATATTTGTAAATGACTTACCTGAGGGACTAACAAGCTACACGAGCATGTTTGCGGACGATGCTAAGCTGCTTAAAACGATCAGAACCCAGGAGGATTGCCTTGAACTCCAAGCAGATTTGCAAAAGATCCATGAATGGAGCATCAAATGGAATATGGAGTTCAATGCAGGGAAATTTAAGACTCTAGAAATGGGTAAAAGCAAGTACAGAGCTAGAAAAGATTATAAACTAGGAAACTAAGTGATTCCCAAAGCAGAAAAAGAAAAAGACTTGGGGATAGAATTTAAGGATAACCTGTCTCCAGAAAGCCACATAAATAAGATAAGAACATAAGAACATAAGAAAATGGGAGTCTGCAGAAAGCCGATTGGCCTAAGCAAGGCAGATCCCTGTCCCACACAACCCCAATTACAAAGCCCAATTATAGGCTCAACACTCTAATACCCTGAGGATCATCTTACCAAACCGGTTAGAGATTAACGCAGGATTACGGGGGTCTGCAGAGCGCTGATTGGCCCAACCCGGCTGATCCCCCTTCACACCCAACCCTTCTCGTCCATATGCTTATCCAATTTTTTCTTAAAGCTCCCTATCGTTCTTGATCCCACTATATCACTTGGTAGCCTATTCCACCCAACTACAACTCTGTTACCAAACCAATATTTGCCTATATCTTTTCTGAAACTAAATTTATCTAATTTGAAACCATTGGTACGAGTTCTTTCGCTATCACTGAGCTTTAGTACATTTGTCATGTCCCCTTTGTTAATCCCACTAACCCACTTGAACACCTCTATCATATCCCCTCTAACTCTGCGTCTCTCTAACGAATGTAAACCTAATTTCTTCAACCTTTCTTCATACGGAAAATTTCTAATATTATGGATCATTTTTGTCATTCTACGCTGAATTCTCTCCAATGAATCTATGTCCATTCTGTAATAAGGACACCAAAATTGGACAGCATAATCCATATGGGGTCTCACTAATGACAAGTAAAGTTTTAAGATAACATCAGCAGTTCTGTTACTCACACTCCTAGAGATGAACCCGAGAATCCTGTTTGCCTTATTACGAACGCTTATACACTGTTTTCTAGGCTTCAAATCATTGCTAACAAACACACCTAGATCTTTCTCGCAGTCTGAATTTTCTAATTCTAAATTAGCTAGTTTTATATTTAACATTTGTTTGCATCTTCCCTATCTTTAATACCTTGCATTTGTCAATGTTAAACTTCATCTGCCAATTTACTGACCATTCATGTAAGGTATCTAGATCCCTTTGGAGGCACTCTATATCGCTATCTGAATCAATTGATCTCCCCATTTTAGTATCGTCTGCGAATTTACTTATCCTACTAGTTATACCTAAATCTAGGTCATTTATGTATATAAGAAACAACAGGGGACCTAATACCGATCCCTGGGGGACACCACTTTTGACTGCTCCCCACTCTGACTTGGTACCATTTATGCTGACTCTCTGTTTCCTACCAATTAGCCATGACCTAATCCATCCCAACAACGACCCTCCTATTCCATGTGCCTCAACCTTTCTCATCAATCTCTCATGAGGGACTCTGTCGAAAGCTTTACTGAAATCTAAATATATAATATCATATGACTTGTCACTATCTACTGCTTCATATACCTCTGAGAAAAAGCTAAGCAAATTAGTAAGGCACGAACGTCCCTGAGTGAATCCATGCTGAGAAGAATTTATTAAGTTAAATTTTACTAAGTGGCTTCTAATTTTCCTAGCAATAATAGACTCTAGCAACTTTCCTATGATTGATGTGAGACTAATGGGACGGTAATTGGATGCTATCGATTTATCACCTTTTTTGAAGATCGGAACTACATTTGCAAGCTTCCAAGCTTCTGGAACTAAACCTGTTTCTAATGACTTGTTAAATATAAATGCTAATGGACTACTTAACTCATCTCTGCATTCTTTTAATACTCTAGCATATACCTCGTCAGGACCAGGCGATTTTTGAGGTTTCAGTCTGTCAATTTCCTTAAGCACATCATTTCTACTTATACTAACTGTACTTAACATATTTTCTATACTATCACTATATACCATATTGACTTCTGGAATCTGTGCCAAATTTTCATTAGTGAAAACGGAAAGAAACTGACTATTTAATGTACTGCACATTTCTAAATCATTTTCTGTTATTTCTCCTATTGAAGTTTTTAGGGGGCCTATTACATCTCTAACTTTAGATTTATATAGTTGGTAAAAAGCTTTAGGGTTATTTTTTGAGTCGCTGGCTATCCTTATTTCATAATTTCTTTTTGCTTTCCTGATTTCCTTTTTGACCTGTCTTGATAGAGTCTGATAGTATATATGTAAATGATTTTCACCTTTCTTTATTTTTCGATATATTCCTTTCTTTTTTCCTATAAGATCTATTAGCTTATTAGTCATCCATTTTGGTTGGTTCTGCGTCGATCTAAATCTTCTTTTAGGGATATATTTATTTTGAGCATTGTGGAGTGAAGCAATAAACTGGTTATATGTAGGTGGCAAGTTTAACTCTGGCATATCCTGACTTAATCGCTTAACAATAGGGTCCACCCTTAAGTCTCTTCTTAGCCCACCATAATCGGCTTTTCTGAAATCTGGGATAAGTGTCGTATTCTCTTTAGCATTCCCTGTCCATTGTATATTAAAATAAATAGATTTATGATCGCTATTTCCTAGGTGGTCACCAATCTCTACATTATTTATCATATGTTCATTGTTACTGAAAACTAAATCAAGAATATTAATACCTCTAGTCGGCGTATCTATGAATTGAAATAAAAAACTATCTTGTACTACCTCTATAAACTCTACTGAATCGGAGTCGCCTATTTGGTGCTGCCAATCAATGTTCGGAAAATTAAAATCCCCCATAATGCACACATTGCTAAACCTTGATGCTATTTTAATTTCCTCCCATAACGATTTTCCGCCATTTCTACTCCTATTAGGCGGTCTATATATAACTCCAATAACTATGGTCTCACTACCTTCGTTAACCTCTACCCAAACACTTTCATTATCATTATTTAGTCTAATACCTGATTTAATACAGCTTTTTAATGTACTCCTGACAAACACTGCTATACCCCCGCCCCTCCTACTTGTTCGGTCATATTTAAACAAACTATATCCTGGAATATCAAATTCTGCTAAAAAATGCCTAGATTCTGTATTAATCCACGTTTCAGTTAGCGCTATTATGTCTATATTTTCTGTGCTAACGAGTGCTCTAAGTTCGTTCATTTTGTTACATAAACTCCTACAATTTGTATAATATACCCTCAACCTATTACTTTTATTTGCAACTAATTTTCTATTGTGTTTAGCTAACTTATTATTTCCTGTTGAACTACTAGCTCTAGACGGAAATTCTACTCTATCAGTATTCTCATCTTTACTATCAGTTACATGTGTAGTGTTATCGATACTACTATTACACATCACTATATCCGCACTATCTTGACTGATTATTTCTATTTTACTCACTGGTTTGTCACATGAAGTACCTGCTCCATATGGAGACAGTATTTTACTTACACACCCAGGTTTTTTTAACGAAACCCCGCAACAATCTTGTCGAGTGAGCTGGCCAAGGTCGAAACTCCTAGTCGAGAGAGATGTACTCCATCCTGGGCATACAGTTCATCCTTACCATAAAAGAGGGACCAGTTATCCAGGAATGGAATAGTATTTGCCTTACAATACTTCTCCAGCCGGCTATTTACACCAATAGCCCTGGAGGACCATTCCTTCCTTACCCCTCTTCTAGGCAGGATACTGTTTACCACAGGAACTCCACCTTTTTCCTTGATCCTCTCCAACATTTCCTGATACTTGGAGAGCAACTCCTCAGTCCTGCATCTCCATATGTCGTTGCTCCCTGCGTTGAGGAAGATGATGGGGTCCTCCCCACTCACTTCCATGACAGCATCTATCTTCTCAGCCACCCTCCCGACTCCGGCACCAGGCACGCAGACAACTTTACCAACCTGAGTGTTTGTTGCCCTGCCAAGGTATCTAACCAATGAATCCCCGACAATGAAAACAGACTTAGCTTTTTCCTTTTGTCGGCGTGTAGCAGCAGTTGTTGCAGCAACAGCAGCAGACTTCCCCCCCTCCCCTCTCACTGCCTCGATGATCGCCACTTCATCGCCATCACTCTCATCAGCCAAGGTGCTGAAGTTGTTGTGGGTCTTGACTGGCTGCCTTTTCAGCTTGCAGGCCGTTGCACTAGTTGACACCACTTTCCAAGGGGCTTCACGATCCCTGGGAACACTTCCGGTAGCCTCACACTTCTTCTCCGCCATAGCTAGTCTCAAGGCCAAATTTTCATCTTTGAGACACTGAATCTCCTGCTCCACACTCTCCAGTCTTTCTTGCAAAGCAAGACAAAGCTGGAGAGTATGGGAGGAGACAGCAGACTCATCAACAACAGCCATCACTATGAAAGTTCACTAGGACCTCACTAAGGGTAAACAGGTTCACTAGCGGTCACTGGGGACGTCCGCACAGGTCAGGGGTCAGAGCAACTGAATAGTGAGAGAATCACTAGCACTATTGGCAAATATCAGGATGTCTTTCAATTATCTTAATGAAAACGCCATGAAACAAATAATAACGGCAATAATAAGACCCAGGATGGAATATGCATCTGTAGTGTGGTCCCCTCCCATGCAGAAACATATCCACAAAATTGAGAGGATACTGAGAGCAGCTACGAGGATGATCCCAGGTTTGGAAAATTTGGAGTACCAAGAGAGGCTCGAGAGATTGAATCTACCTACACTGGAACAGAGAAGGAAACTAGGACAGCAAATTCAGATATACAAATGTGTTAGAGGTATTGACAAAATTGACCAAGAAAACTTCATAGAGAGGGATGGAGGTGAGAGAACAAGAGGTCACAGCTACAAACTGAAAGTGCCTAATAGTAAATCTGATCTGAAAAGTAAAAGATTTCCTACAACTCGATTAGTGGGTGGAACAAATTGCCAGCCGAAGTAGTGTCTGCACCATCAGTGCATAGTTTCAAAGCACGGTATGACAAACATATCTTAGGAGGCGGGAATTAACGAGCATGCTCACTCTCGCAAATACAACTAGTGTAAGTACTAGTGCGACATCAGTCTGGCTTCAGGCCTCGAGAGGGGAGGGTGTATGTCTCGCACGCCTCTCACCTCATGACTGGACGGTCGGCAATAATTAGTCTTTTTCACCCCCAAATACTATTCCCACTTGTTTTATTGTTGTTACATGTTAATATCTTCATATTGAACGTAAAAAAGGCGCATATGAATAAGTAATAACTATATTTATCGTAAAATTAAGATATTAGTCTGGATTTACCCACAATACCTTCGCCCAGCGGGACGTTTTAAATACCATAGGCTCGCCGTTCTTAGGTTAAGGGGTTCTACGGGGCACCCGAAAGTCTGAATTGACCTGGGGAAATGGGTAGGCAAAAACATGCAAGCGCTCACGCACACGCGGCTGGACTTTAGGGGTTTTCAACAATCGGCATTGTTGCATGGGATACTTACGCAGTTCCCATAAAAATCTGAGCCCTCTAAGTGCCATAGGACCGGAGTAATTAACCGCGACGCACCCTATGCAGCGCTGGGGTTTAGAGTTGTTGTTGTTGTTCCCCAAGCTGCCTGGCCGAACAGCCCCGAAGCCCAGAGCAAAGCCAAGGCCACAACCGAGCGCCCCCACAGAACCCTCCCTGCTTACCACAATAAAGCCTGGGTGACCGAAGCCATTCCATGGCGGGCAGCTGAGGAGTACAAAGGAGTACAAAGGAAATCAAGCAACAACAGATCTAGTGACCCTTCTAGGTTGCTTGTCCTCCAAAACACTGAGGATCAAGTGTCCAAACAGTGGTTTAGAGTGGGTAAGGGAACATTGGAAAGGGAATTACTGCCCTGGAACTAATGTCCGTGGCAGGATTAGGAAGTTAGTAGGGGACAGATGGGTTAGTAACTGAGGGGGGGATAAAATAAAGTTATTCATTTACAAACGCAGTCAGTCGCGGGTTTGATGCGAGATATTTGTCTAGGCGGAGTTTAAATGAATCAACGGTGATGCAGTCTATAACGTTTCGGGGAAGCCCATTCCACAAGTTGACAACTCGATTGAAGAAGAAATTCTTAGATTCGTGTGAGTTAAAAGATTTACCAATAATTTTGCAACCGTTTCCCCGCGTGTAATTAGATTGGTCGATAGTGAAGTACTTACTACAGTTCATATTGTCGATGCCTTTGATGATTTTGAACACTTGAATTAAGTCCCCTCTTAATCTGCGCTGGGTTAAAGGAAATAGATTTAATTCTCTAAGACGCTCTTCGTATGGTTTGTTCTTTAGGCTAGGTATCATTTTGGTAACTCTACGTTGAACTCGTTCTAGCTTGTTTATATCTTTTTGGTAATAAGGGCACCAGGATTGAACGCAGTATTCCAGAAGAGGGCGGACTAATGAATTGTAAAGGGTTAGGATAACTTCTTTGGATTTATGCTCAAATGACCTGCCTATAAAGCCAATTATTTTGTTTATTTTTGAGGAGGGTGCGGAAATGCCAGGGAAACCAAAGCCCCACCCAGGGCCCTGTGCCCCTCAGCAATTATGAAGAGAAAGTTGAGGGGCAAAGGAAAAATGTGACTCTTTCGCTTCCAATCTTGATAGATTGGGAGGTCAATCCACGGAAGAGACTCCGTCACTTGAGATCTAGAGAATATATAAGTAAAAGGAACAGTCAGAGTAAGCTATGGGTATGGCAGAGATCGCTCAGTTCTCACTGTGATAGACCAGCCCATCACCACATGACTAGAACCCAATCCTCTCAGCATCAGCTAGGAAAGGCCCTAGAAAGCTGCCTTTGGTGAGGGGATAGCTCCCCTTTTTCAACCCCTTTCGGGGTTGGGCACCCACCTAGGGGTTTAGAGTTATAAACATTGCCGACGCATAACTTGTGTCGCTCGTACTCAAGGGGTTAACTAAGTTTGCCCATTTTAACCAACTTCTGTAGTAATCTGCCAAAATCTAAATTTAGCTTGACCGTATAAGCAGAAATCGTATGAAAGACTTTAATGTCTCCATATAGTAGTATTACAGTGACTGGACAACTTCACTAATGCTTTTAGGTTATGACTTTAGGATGGTTAGATAGCCCTGTTGAAACTTCTGCTGCTAGATCTATAAGTTGAACCATTGGACATAGACTCGGATTATACAATTGACGTCATCTGGTGCGGAGCGTTTTATATGATGGGCAAGTGGCTGTTTAGTTTGGAAGCCACACACTAAAGAAAACTATCTTCAAATTTGATAAGTGAACTTAAAACATGCCAAATCCTCATAGATTACATGCATTTGCATTAGAGCTGTGCTGTGGGAAGATTTTGTTTTTATATCTGATCGGAAATCGGTTAAAAGAATATCTGATTAGCGAATAGAATCTGGCTAGAAAATTTTAATATCTATTATCAATAACTAAAACTTGCTATCCAATTTTCTCAAGCCTAGTCTATATTCATTCGCATATTGGCCACAGGCCGTAGCGTGGTTGGTAGAGCACTCGCCTGCAAAGAGAGACTGTTCAAGGCTTGGCCTAGCCAGTGTGCGTTATTGGCAGATGACAGGGTTGTTGGTGATTTAGCTATCTGTGACAACGGTCTACTAAAGTCCATGAAACATTAGGGCAGCCACCCTAACCATGCTATTGGAGAGAGAGAGCGAGAGAGAGTATTTAAGTCATAGGAAGAGGGAAAGCCTGATTCTGGGAGAGTTTTTATTATTGTTGCTGTTCCCCAGGCTGTCATGCCTATGCCAAGGCCATAACCGAGATGTGGCTGGGGGAAGTTCAGAGAACTGCTGCCAATTCTGACCATGAAAAGAATACTCCCCCTGAAGGGAAAGTTGTTGGAAACATGTGCCGTTAAAGTAGAGGATGTGAACAGAATGGAACGTAATGAGATGAGAATGGCGAGATAGGTGTGTGGGGCCAAACTGCAGGATAGAATAACAAATGATATGCTGAGGAGACTTTTAGATATGAATATTAGCGAGGGCATGCGTACAAGTAGACTGGAATGGTATAGGCATGTGGAGAGAATGGATGAAAATATTAGGTGAAAAGATGCAGGTCTGTAATTGTGGAGGGAGCTTCACCGAGAGGTGGACCGACAAAGACGGTCCAGGGGTGTAAAAAGTACTTAATAATTAGGCCTATACTCAAGTTCAAGTAAAAGTATGTACTCAAAAAGTTACTAAAGTAAAAGTACCCAACTAGAAAGTTACTAGAGTTAAAGTAAAACTGTGTCTACTGAATGAATTACTTGAAGTACCAAAAGTAAAAAGTATTTTCCCAAATTTTTAAGATACATACGAGATACCCCGAGATACTTGAGGCATGCTATGCTTACAGGTACCTACCCGATAGCACTATCGTTAGCGAGTGCTGCAATTTTGTTTTTGTAATATTATAGATATCTTATCAATATTTGTATTTTATACTATTGTTAATGTCTGGTCATGTTGCAAATTTGATTTTAAATGAAAATTTTGACATTTGACATGTAGTTTCTTTATTCATGCAGGGTTTAGTAAAAATTTACCAGAACGTCTCGGACTTCCCAAATTGACTAATTCCTTGAAGTGACGATAGTGCGTTATGTGTGCGATTAGTTTGCTTGGGAACCAGATTAACTTGCTCATGTAGTAATGTACACCCTATGTGGTGGATTGTGTTCTTTTATTTCATAAATTTTATTTTAGTAAGCGTTGTTTCCACATAGCGAAGTTAATTGGACTTTATTTTGTCTTTATATTGTCTTTGTCCTAGTTTTGGTTTATTTAGTTTGCAAGTTTTACATTTTAATATATATATACCGTATATTCGTTCGTGGCCACCCCTTCGGGGATCACGGCGTCGGGCAATAGATAGATAGAAGGAATAACATAACTTGTATTTTCTTATATACTGTAATTATCTTCTTTGTATCAAGAATGCACTCAACACTTATGTTATTTTTGTTCTGCAAGAGTTAATTTTGTAAAGTTAATGATAGTTTTATGTTTACGGTTGTCTTTGTTTTACATGAAATTGGGGGAAAAAATATTTTCACAATAGATGAGTGTCTAATGAAATAGCAATGTTGAGTCAATCACGGGTGGAAAGGGTGAGGTGTGAAACCTGTGGGATTAGGTGGGACAATTTCTTAGTTTCTTACAGTAGATCCTCTGGAAAAAGGCAAACTATGCCTGTGTATCCAGCTCGGTACCAGCTGCGGTCGTTCACGGTGTTGGCGGCGGCGGTAGCAGACTCAACTTTTTTACTATTCTGTATTTTTGCTTTATAATCAAACTTCAAATCTTGTCTTCCCCATGCTTTATCAAGATTACTTTCAAACTCCCTTATTGATTCGGAATAGACTACATACTGGGGCAGTGCGTTCCACTCATTTACCCCTCTATCACAAAATGAGTTGTTTGCCTTCTCAAGCCTATTTCTTTCTTTGTAAATTTTCTTTGTGTCCTCTCGTTCTTGTTCCCTCCCACATCAAGAAGATGCCTTCACACACATCCTCATCATACTTTCCTGACACTATCTTAAAAGTCTCTTATCATATCCCCTCTCTTTCTCCTATATGCCAGTGTCGGAAGCCCCAGTGTCCTCAACCTCTGCTCATAGCCCGCGTTCTTCAACGTTGGTACTAGCTCCTCTGCACTTTCTCCACTGCTTCTATATCCTTTACCATATATGGAGCCCACACCTGGTTCGCATATTCCAGGTGCGGCCTAACCAGCGCTGTATAGAGATTCCTGAAGATTTCTTCGTCAAGTGACACAAATGTCCTCCTCAGCCCTACAATTCTATTGGCTTTGTTTATCTTTTCCGCTAAATGTTCTGAGAAATTTAACTTATTGTCTATCACTACTATATCCTTTTCTGCATTCACTTCCTCCATCGCTTCATACATACTGTATCCTACCTTGTCTATCTTGCTTGTCCCAATCTGCATGTACTTGCATTTTTTTGGATGAAAAGGCATTAACCAATGCTCAGAGCTCAGACCATCCCTTCATGCCCTCCATATCTCCTTGAAGCAAACTCACATCTTCCTTACTCTTCTATACAGCTTAGTGTCATCCGCATACAGGTATACCTCACTTCCATTAGTTATAACTTCAGGTAAGTCGTTGATAAATATAAGTAACAGTAGTGGTCCCAACACAGATCCCTGAGGTACCCCACTTGTAATTTCCCTCCACCCCGAGCCTATTCCATTCACCAGTACCCTCTGTCTCCGATCTTTCAGGAAGGCTTCTATCCATTTCACACATTTCTCCCCTATATTATAGCTTCTAACTTTCTCTATTAACCTTTTATGTGGGACCTTATCGAAGGCCTTCATAAAATCGCAATATACCACGTCTATTACATCACCATTCTCTAGAATTTGCATCCAATCATCTACCACCTTAATTAGCTGTAGTACCGTCTACCTCCCTGGCAAGAATCCGAACTGTCTCCCACTGAAAAGTTGGTTTGATTTCATATGCTCCATTATTCCTTCTCTAATTACAGTTTCCATTAGTTTACACACAACACTTGTCAAACTGACTGGTCTATAATTTCCTGGGTCATTTCTCTTTCCCTTCTTAAATATAGCTGTTATGTTCGCCTCTCTCCAGTCCATCGGGATTTGTCCTGTATTAAACGATACCTCAAATAACATTTTCAATGGCTCTACCATCATCTCACCTCCTTCCTTTATGATTCTTGGGTGTATCCCATCCGGTCCCAGGGACTTACTTCTGTTCATTTTTTCTATAGCCCTCCTTATTCTAGCATGGGAAAACTCTATTAGTTCTAGTGCCGGTGCCTGTTTGATGGGAATAGTAGGCACTGCATCATCAGACTCCACTGTTAGTATCCCCCCAAAGTATTTCCCCAGCACCTCTGCTTTCTCCTTATCAGTCTCCGCTCTACTCCCATCATCCAACCCCCCTACCAGCTCTGGGATCCCTACTCTTCTTGTTAACTTTTCCTGAATGGGAGAGTCATTAGGATACCTGGGGGGTTGGGGGAGAGGGAGGCCTATCAGTGCCATATACAGGTATATATAGTGGTGACCTTTAAACTAGCCAAGGAATGTCACACCTACACTCAGGGGAAATTTGCTGAAGTTTTACTCCACAAAATTAAAAGAAGTAAATTAAATGTAGTGGAGTAAAAGTACAAGTACAGTACTTCTTATAAACAATACTCAAGTTATAGTAAAAGTACAAGTACAGTACTTCTTATAAACAATACTCAAGTTATAGTAAAAGTACAAGTACAGTACTTCTTATAAACAATACTCAAGTTATAGTAAAAGTACAAGTACAGTACTTCTTATAAACAATACTCAAGTTAGAGTAAAAGTACCGTACTGGGCAAAAATTCTACTTCTTAAAAAGTAGGTACTGAGAACATTTACTTAAGTACTGTACTGTACTTCAGTAAATGTACAGTTGGTCAAGGATGAAAGTATACAGTTTTTCATCTGCTATAGCCACACATGGTTTGTCATGTTGGCAGCCATGACAGCCTTTCCACTAGCCCAAACCATCCCAACACACATGGGGTTTATTATATTGATACATTAATTAATATACGGAGTGCTTCGAAAAAGCGTTTCCATAAATATCAAAAGTTAGAGAATTATTCATAAACCTTCAGGGTGACTAAATACTGTTATGGAGATAGCAAAACAAAGCTGGGGGCATACGCTGGAACAGTGCGTAGCTGCGGCGCTCGCCTCCGTTTCATTGCCCTTTGGATCACATATAATCCAGTCTTGGGGATGAACGTGAAATATCAATATTTACCTATAATAATAATAATAATAATAATAATAATTACTTATTAATTAACAAGTATTATTAGATTCTTCTTTCTACTCATTATTTATTATGAATGGTAATATAATGTTAAGTGTATATCGTAATATCTTTTATAGCCACTCCATATTCGTCTACTTTAGATACACAAAAATCTAATTCCTAAACGTGGACGTAAGGAAGCCTGTGTGTTCAATAGGGTATAATGACCCAGCAATTTTACTCATCTTGCGAGCGCCATTGCTTTATGAGTCGGTCTTCGAAGCATAATCTTACTTGTGATTTTTATTTATTTATTTATTTATTATTATTTTTATTTTTATCAGCAGAACACCTGCAAACCAACTGCAACATTGATATCACCATACCCTACATTATTAGCCACATATTACCACGTGTGAAAATGGACCTGTATTCCACTGAAATATCGTATATAGGTAGACGTTTTTATTTTCGTTTTCACTCTCGCATTTCTTGTATATCTATCAATAACATTAAGTGTTTAATATCTCCGAAGTGATGTTCACGTCAAAGATTATAGAGCAATATATTCATATTTCCATCTGACAACCAAGTCCAGGAACACGTTTTTAAACACCCTGTATAAGGTGGGCGGGCTCTGAGATATGGCTACCAGGGCTGCCAACATGACAAACTATGTGTGGCTATAGCAGACGAAAAACTGTATACTTTCATCCTTGACCAACTGTACTTTGTTACCTTTACACCCCTGGGAAGACCTGGGATCTGACTATACGTGCCAATCTCAAATCCAAAAACTTGACAAGTGAAGCAGCCCTTAACCCGGGAGCTGCGGGGAGACTCTTAAGAGTTCCCCCGGCGCACTGCGGGAAGACTCTTAAGAGTCAGAGAAAATAAAAATCAACTTTTGACATCGAAAAAAAAAAAAACATTTATATTTTTTTTTTTTTTATTTTTTTTTTTTTTTTTTGGCCCCTGGGCCATGCAAAATCTCAGTCCTCTACCTCCCCTCCTTCCCCACTTTCCTCCTCTCCTTCAGTTATCACCTATTTTCCCTGTTATTCCCTTATTCTGAGGTATATTTTCGTGCTAACATTAGAAATCCGATTGGAGGGTGTGGTCATCACTGATAGCAAGCGAGTGCAAGAGAGAGAGAGAGAGTATCGATCGACTGTGTCTCAGTGGCCTTGGGGGGAAATTGGCGGGAAAGCAGATTGCCTCACCCATACATTATACAACTCGCGGGCTATATCTCCGATTTTGACCATCCAAACGCTGTTTTCACTCGTTTTATTGTTGTTTCAGGTTAATACCTTTATAATCAACCCATAATAGGCGCATATGGATAAATATTAATGCTATTAATGGCACAATGAATATTTTAGTGACGGAAACACCTCAAATACGTCGGCACAGGGGGACGTTTCCAATTACCCCCATGCGCACTTCAGAGGTTAACAGGGTTGCCTGGAATGCCGCCATTAAGAGACTGAAACTGCACGTATGTGTGGAGCACTCGGTCTTAAAATTTGATGCATGTATATACAGTATATATTGTTAATATCTTGTCAAAATTGCAAAGCTTGCATAAGTAATCCTTCCATATACAAGTCCTTAATAATTATGTAACTAATCACTTTCTTCTACCTTGCAGTAAAAGCCAGCGACCGGACTGGAGGCTAGAACGCAAGATAAACGTAGAGACGTTTGGTGTGAGTTCGGCAAGGAGAGGTTACTATCCACGAGGCCGCGGTGGGTACTACAGAGGAGGCTACTACCGCAACTATAACTACAATCAGGGATATTACAGGTAAATCGGACTGTTCTTCAAAAAAAGTAAAAACGGTCGCCTGGAATACAGTCATTTAGGGTGTGGGACTATATCCACACTGTTGACGAAACGGCCTTCAAAATGCCTCTTAGTCTCCATTAATCCTCTTCTCACGTCGGCGTTGGTATTTTCGCGGGCTCGTATTCGGGAAGTTTTCAGTCCATTCGTGATTTGCTCGTATTCATATCTCCGCAATTAATCCTTTCACGTTTTTATGACGCAGAAGTTGCCAGATTAGCAATAATAAATAGATTTCTCTCGCTCTTATAATTACCTCTCCAAAATTAGTTCCACAGCTAATTCAAAGACAACTGCAGAGATTGAAGTAACTAAACTAAAGGTTTCTAAATACCCCTGATGGTAACAAAGGCTTTATTAAAGTATCCCTAATAGGCTCAAAATTGCGTCAAAAACGTGAGCGGGTTAATTGGTCTAACCTAGGTTAGACATTGTCACAATCACTGGTACTTATTCATCCATACTTGAATCTTTACTCAGATTAGTAATAGGGTACAGTACTGTATAAATATAAACTATAGTTACCGATCGATAATTGGTTGGTGGAGAGAACATAATAATTCATTCGGGTTCAGGGTTCAGTAGTAGTTTATCGAGAGGCCTTCCCTAGGGTTAAGTGCCCCATTAATTACTATTTCCTTTCACATATGCATAGCCTCCGATAGTGCAGTTGGGATATTGTACATGCTAAGATTGGTATGCTGCAGGATTCGAAACTGCATAATAAATCGTAGGCTTGTGCAGTATTCTTTAACTGTCTTCGTGGTGCAGTGCATAGTGCTCATAGTGCTCACACCGAAAATCATTTCGGTGTGAGCATCCTTGGTTCGAATCCCCAGACTGCCACATGTGGTTGTTGATTTCATTTATCGATTTTAGGAGTAGAGTTGGTTGGTGGAGAGAACATAATAATTAAGAGTTTTGTCTAAGTTATCTCTTCCATATTTTGTCCTCTACCCCTAGGCCATAATCCTCCCTCCCTGTACATAACAGCTTAATGATTATGGATGATTAATTATAATGAATAGTAGAGCACAAACAAAGAAATTAAGGTAAGTATTATAGTTAAAAAACAAAGAAAGAACTCCATTCTATTAACCCACGGAATCCGGGAGGCCTCGTAGGAGGCAAAATAGGCGGCTAAAAATCGCCTCTAAAATCATAACACAGCAACCACGCACCGTAGCGATGTCATATCAACGGCATTCTACAGACAAAAAGAAGTCTTCGAGATCATCTAGGTAGGTAGGGGAGGCGGTTTTGGTTGATCAGCTGTGGGTGTCTGTTTATTAACCCTTGTCTAGCGGGGTGTTTTGGGCTCATTTGGGCATATTCAGGCCCTCTTGCATGATAAATCAAGCATCTCCATGAACAAAAAATTATTAGTCATTAGCTAATATAGCATAATTAAATGTAGTTCTGTAACACTTGAACTTGTGACAACTTTACTTTTCTTTTGCATAAGGTAAATGTTGGGCCTGCTAGGTACTACATATAAAAGCCCACTCAGTGTTAAACTATCCCAGGTAACCCGGGAACTGCGGGGAGACTCTTAAGAGTTCCCCCGGCGGACTGCGGGGAGACTCTTAAGAGTGAGTGAAAAAAAAATCAACTTTTGACATCGAAAAAAGAAAAGATTTTTTTTTTTTTTTTTTTTTTTTTTTTTTTTTGGCCCCTGGGCCATGCAAAATCTCAGTCCTCTACCTCCCCTCCTTCCCCACTTTCCTCCTCTCCTTCAGTTATCACCTATTTTCACTGTTATTCCCTTATTCTGAGGTATATTTTCGTGCTAACATTAGCGAGTTGCAAGCAGGGTGTTGTCATCACTGATGGCAAGCGAGTGCGAGAGAGAGAGAGAGAGAGTATCGATCGACTGTATCTCAGTGGCCTTGGGGGAAATTGGCGGGAAAGCAGCTTGCCTCACCCATACATTATACAACTCGCGGGCTATATCTCCGATTTTGACCATCCAAACGCTGTTTTCACTCGTTTTATTGTTGTTTCAGGTTAATACCTTTATAATCAACCCATAATAGGCGCATATGGATAAGTATTAACCCTTAATTAGCGGCTCACCACATAAGTCGTATTTAATAAAGCTGGACTATGTGGCGGCGCTCGACATAGGTCGAGTGGCAATTTCAGCACGTAATGTTGCCGAGAGAGAGAGACAAGTGGTGGCAGGAGAGTAGCGAGCGTATGACTGCTCCAGACCACCGCGGCGAACATACGGACACGAATCCCAGCTCCCTCCTCCCTCTCTCACTCGCTATATAAGGAATTGTATCGGGAAAGTGGCTAATTACATGCTTTTGCACTCGCGTTGCACGGTTATTGCAAGAAAACTAGCCATCATAAAAGGATCGTTATGGTGTCCTTCGAAAGCTCTGTTTATGCCCTTTCAGGGATAGATACTTGTTTTACGTTCTGGGTCTTATTTAGGCATGAAAATGATCACGTAAACAGCCCTATTTTGGCTAAAAACACCCCGCTGGGCGGTACATATAAATAAACCGCATAGGCCGCTCTTAAGGTGTTAATGCTATTAACCCTCCAGCCCCGGGGGCTATAGCTTACGACTGTGCTCCGGTACCGGGTGTTTTGACGATCTTTGGCCTATGTTAACTACTCTGTAAGTCAATGAATATGTCATGTAATGTGAATAAAAAAGAATAATGTTCCACAAACCTTCCTCTGTCGAATGGCGTTGAGTAGAGGTCTCTAGCCCCTCTGGTTGCATAATGGTGAGCGCGGGAAGAAGAGTGCTTTTCGGCGGCAAATTCTTCCCGCGTTCGGACGCGTCGCCCCGGCCATGGCTACGACGCACCTAGCCGCTCGCCGCGCCAAAGTATTTATCTCCCTTAGACGATTTTAGTGTTTGATATTGAGAATGTGATGTTTATTTGATATTTTCTAGTTATTTTGAGGCCAATTATATAAAATATGTTTATTAGGGTATCACTGTCACTGATAATGCTCATTTTTACTCGATACCGTACATTTTATTAGTAATTGAGGTAGGTTATTGTTGTATTAGGCACTGATTATTCGTTATCACAGGTGTTTATTATACTTTGGCCATCAAATATTAGGTCTTGTGTCACTTTCACTTTGACAAATATGGTTTAGAGTGTCACTGTCACTGATAATGCTCATTTTCACTCGATACCGTTACATTTTATTAGTAATTGAGGTAGCTTATTGTTGTATTAGGCACTGATTATTCGTTATCACAGGTGGTTATTATACTTTGGCCATCAAATATTAGGTCTTGTGTCACTTTCACTTTGACAAATATGCTTTAGAGAGTGTCACTGTCACTGATAATGCTCATTTTCACTCGATACCGTACATTTTATTAGTAATTGAGGTAGGTTATTGTTGTATTAGGCACTGATTATTCGTTATCACAGGTGTTTATTATACTTTGGCCATCAAATATTAGGTCTTGTGTCACTTTCACTTAGTTATATGATTTGTAAACGTTTTATATACAATTTATTGTCTTTTTTCACTGAATTATATATTTCTATAGGTTCTAATCATATGAATGTCACTTGGTATATACATGTGTCACTTTCACATATTATTATGGTGTAATTGTATTTGTATCAATGTTCTCATAATACATGACTTTTGTATTACAATACATTGGTTTTCTTCCACTTTTTGCCTATATATAATTATAGTGTACATATTGTCATTTTATTTGGCAATTTCAGTATGATTATTAGAACTCCAGCTTGGAGTGGTAATCAAAGAAGCAATCTACAGCACAGAGTGCCACCTTGCACTCCACACACTCCAGGGTTGACTTTTTACCTGACCTCGGCTTCACCCTGCTGTTGTAGCAGACATGGCACCGCTTCTGCTGTGTTCTTCCGGATTCATTCTGAGGCAGGGAACCAAGCCTGTGCCTAATCAAGTATTGAGCAGACTGCAAGCGGTCAATAACGGCGGGCCCAGGATGTGCCACTGCCCTCTGTGGCATAGCATACTTCTCCAGGAGCTCCGTCAACACCTGCTTTTGGAACCTCCGCAGGCTATTGAACTTCATGGGTGTGTTCACATTCCGAAGCTTGTATATGTTGTAGGCATTCAGAACTGACATGTCCACCATATGCAGAAAGAACTTTTTGTACCATCTGCACGAGGTACGCAGGCAGTCAATGAAGCCTATCTGCATGTCGGACTTGTCCACCAGCCTCATGTTGATGTTGTAGTCCAGGACAGCATCGGGCTTGGTCACCCTGGCCTGGGTGCGGCGATCCACCTTGCCAGTCTCCACCATTTCCCCCTTGTGGATGGTGGTCAGGAGGTTGACCTTCCGCTGGTCGTGCCAGTGGATAGCCAGAATGGGCCCCGACTTCTTCTTGAACACATCACCTTTTTTGGTCTTTGGAGGGAAAGGTGGCATGCCCTTCCTTTTCCCTCGTACTGTGCCTACAGTCCCCGTCTTGCGCTCCTGCAGGTACTGTGAGAGAGTGGGGGACGTGTAATAATTGTCCGTGTAGAGGACGTGATTCTTATGAAAGTAGCGGTCCATCATGGCTTGCACCACTGCTCCGCCAAAGCCAATGAGGGGGTCCACAAGCAAGTCCCCTTCCTTCCCGCTGTAGACCAGGAAGTCCAGGACATAGCCAGTTTGGCAGTCGCACAGCACAAAGAATTTTATGCCAAAGCGATGTCTTTTTGAGGGGATGTACTGCCGGAAGCTGAGTTTTCCCCGGAACAGCACAAGAGACTCGTCAATGACGACCTTGCGGAAGGGCTTGAAGTAGGAGGTGAAGCGTTCTCGCATCATCTCATACAACGTCCTAATCTTCCACAGCTTGTCTGGGAGGTGGACGTCAAGGTTGGTGACAAGATGGAGCGCTGCGAGGATATCAAGGTACCGGTCGCGAGACATATATTTCCCGAAGGCAGTGGTGGATATCAGATCATTGGTGATCCAATAGTCAGGCAACCTATGCTTCTTGACATGAGGCATTAGCATGGTGAGTGCCAGGAACACCATGAACTCTTTATGAGTCACTGGGGTCCACTGCCTCATGTGGCCCTTGGTCACCTTTCCCAAAAAGTGGACCTGGAATTGGTGCTGCTTATTTGTCTCTTTGACAACATAGCCTACCACCTCCTCATCAAAGAAGGCCTCAAACAGTTTGTGTGGTGGAGCATTGGGGCCTGCAGGAAAATTGGGGGTAACGCCTGAACCCTCCAGTACCTCATCAAAAGCTGGCACATCAGGGTTGTATGCATCCTCATCAACTACGTCTTGCCACTGAAAAACTTAGAATGGGTCTTGTCTACGCTGACGAGGAGCTCCAGCTGGTGGCCCAGCACGCCCACGGCCAACTCGGGAGGCGCGCGGCCAGGGCGGTGGGCAGCACGACGGGCAGCACGACGCCGGGCCAAGCGGATGGGTCGAGGGTCGTCAATGTCCATATAGTCATCGTCAGAGTGGTCATCTTGCCCTGACGGTGGACCTATGTAATCATGGCCAGAGTCTTGAGAGAGGTGCCCTTCATCATCAGTGGCCCCCACATAATCTGGCGGGGAACCAGTGATGCGTGGGCGGCGTGCGGGTGGGCGAGGTGGGGAAGGAGTGGCAGGTGAGGCTGTGTCCCCCCGAGGTCCCGGGCTCCTTGGCCTGCGACGAGTGACGGAAAGCAATGTTTCACTGTCACTAGGCCCAGGTATTGGTGATGCGAGCTCAAAGACTTCTTCAGGAAGACATGTTGAAGGCGGGAGAGGTGGGGAGGACCGTGGGGAAAGTTGCGGGGACGTATGGCTGGGGCCGGGGGGGGTGGACGCCGCGGGAGCCTCGAACAAAACTCTCTTACTTTTCTTAATTTTCTTGGTATATTTCCTACCTTTCCCCTTTTCGGCAGCAGTATGTCTCCTGTCGGGGGACCTAGGAGGCAAATAGGCCGAAAGTGTGGGGTCCTCAACCCTTGGCAATGGTGGGGGTGGTGGGGAAGAATCCGGGTCATCTTGGGTGGCGTGGGTAGATAAGGGAGACAATGGCGGACGAGAAGGGTCACCACGCTGACCCTCACTCACAGCCTCATCCTCACCAAGTAGTTTTGCTTGTTCCCTAGCTGCCGCGGCCGCCTTCTCAAGTATTTTCTGCTTATACAAATGTAGCTTGAAAGGCGATTTACCTGGGGAAGGGCTTGGCGTCGTGTCACTTAAGCGAAATTTGGTGAGTGACCTTGAACTCTCCCACTCGCTCACTCTCTCAAGTTCACTGTCTTTAGGTAAACCAGCTTCCTCAACAACTGGTACATCACCTTCATCACTCTCATCACTGTCATGTTCTCTCGCAAATCCCAGGAATTGCTCTTCTTTATCACTCTCATGGCCATAATCACTCGACTTATAATTACTGGAGTCGTCACTGACTTCATCATCAACATTATACTTGGCATCAGCTCGCTCATAAAGTCTCAATGTCGTCTCAATACCTCCGGGAGATAACACATTTAGGCGATGGCGTCGGGGTAAGGCGCGACGAACTAGCAAGGGCGTCGTAGGAAGCACGGTATCGGACACAGCGGAATCACTATTTGGCGTACTGTCCATGATGGCGTCGGGGTAGATACTGTTGCTGTGGCGTAGTTTATGCCTGGTGGCGCCACCTACCGTCCCACGACACCGAAAATGTACGCGCGGCATTCGAAAGCACGCATGCAAGCAATGGGCGTTCAAGAGCCCTTCCGGGTTGCGCGGGCCGAGGTTGTTATGGGCGTTCAAGAGCCCATCCGGGTTGGAGGGGTTAATGGTACAATGAATATTTTAGTGACGGAAACACCTCAAATACGTCGGCACAGGGGGACGTTTCCAATTACCCCCATGCGCACTTGTTAGGTTAACTCCTTGATTAGGGCGGGTGCCCAACCCCGAAAAGGGTTGAAATAGGGGAGCTATACCCCGCCAAAGGCGGCTTTCTAGGGCCTTTCCTAGCCGATGCTGAGAGGATTGGGTTCGAGTCATGTGGTGATGGGCTGGTCCATCAGAGTGAGAACTGAGCGATCTCTGCCATACCCATAGCTTACTGACTGTTCCTTTTACTTATATATTTTCTAGATCTCCAGGGACGGCGTCTCTTGCGTGGATTGACCTCCTAATCTACCAAGATTGGAAGAAGCCAAAGCGTCACATCTTTCCTTTGCCCCTCAACTTTCTCTTCAGAATTGGTGAGGGGCACAGGGCCCTGGGTGGGGCTTTGGTTTCCCGGGCGTTTCCGCACCCTCCTCAGCTCCCCGCCATGGAGTGGCTTCGGTCACCCAGGCTTTATTGTGGTCGGCAGGGAGGGTTCTGTGGGGGCGCTCGGTTATGGCCTTGGCCTTGCTCGGGGCCTTGGGGCTGTTCGGCCAGGCAGCTTGGGGAAAAACAACAACAACAACCCTTTAAAAGCCTTAATAATGCTCCTAACTTTCTGCAAATTGGTGCACGACTTAAGTCGAGCGCCGCCAATAAGGGGTTAAAGAACATGGTTATTTTTTTTTTTTTTTTCTATGTGATTGAGGGAGGCAAAAGGCATAACTGCCTATAGCGAGTGCCTCCCCCATAGTTGAAAGAGTGACCGGGCCAAAATGCCTGGACACACAGAGTTTGAAGCAATTTAAGTCATAGGAAGCGGGAAAAACTGATTCTGGGAGAGAGTTCCAGAGCTCGGCTGTTGAGTAGAAGAAAGTTTGAGAGTAAAGTTTCACTCTTGGGTTGGAGAGTTGCACAGAGTAGGGGTGGGATTGAGTTGCAAGACGGGTACCACGTGCCCTACGTAAAGGAGGTGGTATGCACTGAGATAGCTCTGAGGAACACTGATTATTATAATAGCGAGAGAGATGCAACATTGCGGCGGAGAGAGAGAGATTGCAGAGTGGACGGGAGTTAATGATACGAAAGGCCTTCCTTTCAACCTTGTCTAGGAGAGCGGTGTGAGAGGAACCTCCCCACACATGTGAACAATACTCAATACAAGGGTGCACTATGCCCCTGTACAGAGCAAGAAGCTGTGCAGGAAGCTGTGCAGGGGAAAAGAACCCCCTAAGGCAGTTGAGCACACCCAGCTTCTGGGAGACTGCCTTAGCAAGACTGGTAATATGGTCCTTCCATATGAGAGCAGAAGAAAAAGAGACACCAAGAATATTGAGAGAAGATGAAGGGTTGATTTTTGTATTGTTGAAGAATAAGGGATAGTCCGCTGGGAGATCCTGACGGGTAGATAGATGGAGAAATTGGGTTTTGGAAGCATTAAAGTTAACAAGGTTTTCTCTGCCCCAATTGGAAATGGTAGAATTTAAGAGTTGTCTTGCTCTGTGCTTGTTGCTGCTTAAGCTGGTTCTTTACTTCCATGTTCCATGTATGGTTTTACGGCAGCTTCCATTTGTCTTTTTACGATTAGGGCACATTCCATAGATTGGTCACGCTCCACGAAACTATTTGCCAGTTCTTGGATGTTTCTCGGTGGTTTGTAGAGAAATTAGAGATCGATAGGTTGCGGTTTGTCCTGTGTGTTGTCAGTCACTTCAGTTTCATCTTCTTCCTGCACTGCACTGATGATTTCTTGAATCTTTGATTGTCAACCCTTCACCAGAATCACCTAGAAGTTCTGATTCTATTTCCACTGCAGTCCTATCCTTAAAGCCTTCACCACCTATTGCTTTTGCTAACACAATTTTGTTCACATCGGGTTCAGTTGTTGTTGTTGTTCCCCAAGCTGCCTGGCTGAACAGCCCCAAGGCTCCTAGCAAGGCCAAGGCCATAACCGAGCACCCCCACAGAACCCCCCCCCCCCCCCCTGCCGACCACCATAAAGCCTGGGTGACCGAAGCCACTCCATGGCGGGGAGCTGAGGAGGGTTTGGAAACGCCCGGGAAACCAAAGCTCCACCCAGAGCCCTGTGCCCCTCAGCAATTATGAAGAGAAAGTTGAGGGGCAAAGGAAAATTGTGACGCTTTGGCTTCCAATCTGCCAACCTCTAGGTTGGCAGATTGGGAGGTCAATCCACGGAAGAGACGCAGTCACTTGAGATCTAGAAAATATATAAGTAAAAGGAACAGTCAAAGTAAGCTATGGGTATGGCAGAGATCGCTCAATTCTCACTCTGATAGACCAGCCCATCACCACATGACTAGAACTCAATCCTCACTGCATCAGCTAGGAAAGGCCCTAGAAGGCCGCCTTTGGCGGGGGGATAGCTCCCCTATTTCAACCCCTTTCGGGGTTGGGCACCCGCCTATCGGGTTCAGTAGCCTTTGAACAAAAATTTACTGCTGCAAGTCACGCACTTTCCCAGCACGAATTCAGTGTTTGGACAATTCATCATGAGCCTCTTTGATAAACTCAATGCACCCAGCAATGTTAAGTTTCCTCCACATTTCTCTCCTGCTCTCCTCCTTCCCACTGTTCATAGCTGACCTCGTCATGCTGAAGGTGCGTGTGGACATTTTGACTTGCAGACCGCAATCACACCTTGGTCCATATGTTGAATGAGGGATGTTGTGTTCTTAGGAAGAAAAACTACCTGAACATTTGGGTCAATTTCATTCAAATCATCAGGGTGGCCCGGGCAATTGTCCAACACAAGGAGAACTTTAAAATTGATATTCAACTTCTCCAGGTATTATTATATTTTTCCTATCAACCAACTTCACTTCTAAACTCAATTAATGAAATCAACAAATACATGTGGCACTCCAAGGACTCGAACCTAGGATACTCTCATCCTATGCATTACGCTATACAGAAATATGCACAAGCCTACGATTTATTATGCATTTTCGAATCCTGCATATTAATCTGAGAATGTACATATATTCCAACTGCGATATGGTAGCCTAATGTATAGAAGGAGTAATTAATGGGGCATATTTTCAGACTTCAGGATTAAAAGTTCTTAAACCAGTCTATGAATAATTCTTTAGTCATCCATACATTTTTGTTTCCTTGGTAGTAGACTGGCAGCAGGTTAATGTTCTGGCGAGCAAGTGCTCTGGGCTTCTTGGATGTGTGGAGGAGAAGAGGTTTGATGTTTCTTGCAGCATTCCCACAAAGACTGTCACTCTTTCTTTGGACACTTTGAAGCCTGGGCCACTTTTCTTCTGGCAATGTATGTTCTGGTTGGCATCTTTTTCCACCACAGTCCAGTTTAGTCTGCATTAAAAACTTGTTCTGGTAGATAGCCTTACTCCTCAATTATTTTGGCAAATTCAGCGGGGTATGCCTTGGCTGCAACATGGTCGGCAGAGGCACTTTCTCCAGGTATTCTGACATTATTGAGGGAATATCTTTTCTTAAAATTCATGCATCTTTGGACGAGCACCACTTGCACCATCATTATCTCCACTTGCACCATCATTATCTCCACTTGCACCATCATTATCTCCACTTGCACCATCATTATCTCCACTTGCACCATCATTATCTCCACTTGCACCAGCATTATCGCCACTTGCACCAGCATTATCGCCACTTGCACCAGCATTATCGCCACTTGCACCAGCATTATTGCACCATTGCTGTCACTGTTATTCTTCCTGAAAGTTTCATAAAGAACTTTGGCCTTTTCCCTTGTGAAATCGCTACTTATTGGAATGCGGCGCCTGTTCAGGTCTTTGATCCAAATGTTTAGGGCTTTTTTGGTCTAGAACAAAATTGCATCTTAAATGTAATGCACACATTTTGCAGCATGGGGTATAGAGGAGGCTAGGGAAGCACCAATTTATTTTTTCTTCTTATAAATGTACCTCCCCGTCGATTCCTTTATCCCATAGTGGCGGCCACAGGCAGCGTAGGACATGCCACCCTTTATTTTCTTGATTACTTCACCCTTCTCCTAAAAGTAATCGCTTTCATGTGCCTTTTGATCTTCTTTGGTCTTTTCCCGCTTGATTGAGGCTCACCAGATTTAAGTTTGTTAGCCATGTTGACGATCTATACGAAATCATTAGCACTGCACTGTACCGACGAGAGCGGATAAACACAAGCTAGATTTTGTTCTACTGGCGGGAACTGACAGTGGCCGCCCACTCGCGGCTGTACGCACAAACAATTTTGTGCGAGCCATTCAAACTTTATTTTTTGTATTTTGAAATTATAATTAATTTATTATTTATTCAAAGGGTTTAAAAAAACGCGAGGAATAAAATCCGCAAGCCTGAAACCCGCGAGCATGAAGGGTTTACTGTTTGTGGGAGGAGGAAGCTTAGGCTGGGAGGCTGCCTTAGCAAGGCTGGTAATATGGTCCTAAGTGAGAGCAGAAGAAAAAGATTCCAAGAATATTGAGAGAAGGTGAAGGATTGATTTTTGTATTGTTGAAGAATAAGTGATAGTCCTTTGGGAGTTCCGGACAGGTAGATAGATAGATAAATTGGGTTTTGGAAGAATTAAAGGTAACTAGGTTTTCCCTGTCCCAATTCTCTCTACCAATAAATGCCTACAGTGGCCGATAGAGGCGCTGAATGCAAGGTTTACCGCGGTGCACTGTGGGAAATGGGCGACATCGCGGAGCTATCCACCCTCCCTCTCCTTCAACAATTCTATAATATATGCAGTTAGTCAAAAATTTCTGTAGGTGACACATACTCTGGTCTATGCATACTGTTATTTTATATATTTTAAAATCACCCATATTCATTAATAACTTATATTTACAATACAAAGTCAGCAGGTCTTTTCGCGCCAATTTTGGTATGATAATTAATCGGCTTATAATTATGTTTGTAGTCATTATCAGCTGCATATGGACTTTCCCTTTATTACTATACTGTATATAAGCACTTCGTGTAGTCGTATACTCTATAATAAAAACTTGTAGAATCACACAAAAATTGAGATAAACTGTGCATATCCTAGGTGTTGGGTATATAGTGATGTCTATAGTCGCTACGTAGCTCTGGCGCTAGTTCAGAAGCGTCCGCCAGAGGTCTCAAGGTAATTGTTGGTAGGGAGAATTGGAAATGGTAGTTGGATCAGAAGATAAGTGTTCTATGACCTCATTACGTTTGTCTTTGAGGGATTGCTGGCTGGGGCGTTCTTGAAAACTAATAGAGTACTGCAAGGTAGAGTCGTCTGCGTATGAATGGATGGGACTGGAGGTACAGTTTAGAAGATCCTTTATGAAAATTAGAAAATGGATAGGAGATAGGACAGCCCTGAGGAACACCGGAGTTGATAGGATGAGGAAGTGAGCGATGGCCGTCCACAACCGCAGCTATGGAACGGCCGGAAAGGAAATTAGAGACAAAGGCACAGATGGAGGGATAGAAACCGGTTTGTGCCAGACTCTATCGAAGGCCTTTGATATGTCTAGTGCAATAGAAAAGGTGTCCCCGAAGTCCAGAAAGGAGGGCTGACCAAGAGTTAGTAAGATATGAATGAAGATCACCAGTAGAGCGACCCTAAGGAAGCCATACTGGCGATCTGAGAGCAGATTATGAGAAGAGAAATGCTTAAGAAATTTGGAAGCAAGATGCCAAGAATAGTTTCAAAAACTTTAGAGATACAAGAGATGAGAGCAATTGGACGATAGTTGGAGGGTTGAGAGCGGTCACCCTTCTTTGGGACAGGTTGAATGAGAGCAAACTTCCAGCATGAAGGGAAGACGTTAGAGGAGAGACAGAGACAAAAGAGTTTGCCTAGGCAGGGAGTCGGTACGGAAGCACAGTTTTTTTGTACAACAGGAGGAACACTGCCCGGACCGTACGCCTTTTTAGTATTAACCTATAAACGGCGAGCTGTGTGTATTGAACACCACTGTTCTGGGCGACGATATTAGGCTCCATCCATGCCTATAATAGTAATTTTAAGATAAATATCATTATTACTTATCCATATGCGCCTATTTTACCTTCACTATGAAGATAGTAACTTGTAACAACAATAAAACAAGTGGGAATAATGTTTTTATGGTCAAAATCGCGAATAAACTTGGAGCAGCCCATTCATGAATTGTGGAGCAAATTGAGGCAGCCCCTCCCTTCGCGAGGCCTCAAGCCTAACTGACTCACTCGCTCACACTCTCCCTTACGCAACACACTCGCTAGTCACATGACCACACCATAGAACTGGCTTGGAGATGCTTACACGAAAATATACCAACGAATTAGGGCACAAGTAAGAGAGAGGGGTGTGGGGAGGGAGGAATATGCACCGGAATCATCCAAGGTGGAGGGAAGAGCTAGAGTTGGATAGTTCAGTGCATTTATTATTGATGAAAGTGTGCTTGGCAAGTCGAAGAACCGATTTGGCTTGATTCCGGGCAGAAACATAAGAAGAATGAGATTCTAGAGTTTTAAGGCGTCTGTACAGTTTGAATGCTTCCTCCTTGTTGCGGACAGTAGTAGAACAAGCGTGAATCAACCAAGATTTTTTTGCATTAGATTGAGCGAAAGAAAATTGAATGTATGCTTCCATGCCCGAGAGGATTACCTCGGTAATGTGTCCAGCACTCTCGGAGGGTCCTCGGCCATGGAAGCAGAAGTCATTCCATGGGAAATCAAATAAGTACTGCCAAAGTGCCACAAGCACCGCCGGCTGGGAGGATTGGGTGGCCTGGCTGTACAGGAGAGATAGGACAGGAAACGGGTAAGTTTATGGTAGGAGGAGCCCAAAGGAGAGAAAAGATTGACGGTATAAGAGGAAGGATTAGAAGTCTGAAATAAGTCAAGAATGTTGGGATGATCTCCGAAGCGATCCGGGATATGGGTGGGTTGCTGGACCAGCTGCTCTAGGTCATTTAGGATAGAAAAGACTAAGGCTTGTTCACCAAGTTGGTCAGTAGTAAGAGAGGAGAGCCATTGGCAGTGGTGAACGTTGAAATCTCCTAAGATGGAGATTTCAGAAAAGGGAGAGATGGATAGAATGTGTTCCTCTTCAGAGTTTAGTCAAAGAATTTGGGAAAGTTGGTAGAGCTAATGGAAAGATAAGACAGCACAGAAATATTCAGTATGAGAATGACAGGATAGTTATAGCCATAAAGTTCTGCTTTGTACAGGGTCACAGTGCATCCTTGTATTGAGTATTGTTCACATGTGTGGGGGAAGGGCCCTGTTTGGAAGTTATTTGGGCGGGCTTTGTTGTTGTTCCGCTATGTGTCTGTATGCTGTGACCAGAACCTCTCTGGGACCTGGAAATTCTTTTGCTGGGGACTCCATCATGGTCCTTAGTCTCTGGATTATCTCGTTGACAACCTAGATGCGCATGAATTTTTTAAATTATTTTTTAATTTTCTGTTTGGGCTCTGTCTTGAGTCGGCCACCCCCAGCTTTGGGGTATGTGCCAGAGTATATACATACATACATACACATAATTACATAACAAATGATGCAGGGCGGGTGCCCAACCCCGAAAGGAGTTGAAATAGGGGAGCTATCCCCCCCCGCCAAAGGCGGCTTTCCTAGCTGATGCTGAGAGGAATGGGTTCTAGTCATATGGTGATGGGCTGGTCTATCGGAGTGATCTTTGCCATACCCATAGCTTACTCAGACTGTTCCTACTACTTATATATTTTCTAGATCTCCAGTGACGGCGTCTCTTCCGTCGATTGACCTCCTTACTGCCAACGTAGAGGTTGGCAGATTGGGAGCCAAAGCGTCACATTTTTCCTTTGCCCCTCAACTTTCCCTTCTTAATTGCTGAGGGGCACAGGGCCTTGGGTGGGGTTTTGGTTTCCCGGGCATTTCTGCACCCTCCTCAGCTCCCCGCCTTGGAGTGGCTTCGGTCACCTGGGCTTTATTAGTGGTAAGCAGGGAGGGTTTTGTGGGGGCGCTCGCCGCTCAGTTATGGCCTTGGTCAGGACCTTGGGGCTGCTCGGCCAGACAGCCTGGAAAACCGCAACAACAACAAATTATGCAAAACAATATGCAAATACAGTAATGCAAAATATTAGACTATGAGCACCACACATAAAATAGACAGAGTATTCATTAACTCCAAAAAAGCGGGCATGCTTGTTTACATGACCGTAGTGCTGGGTGGGTATATTTACCAAAAAAGAGCTTCATTCCATGCTCTTTTTCATGCATAAGGAAGAGCCAGAGTGTAATACAATTATATATCTGTGCAAGGGAGATATAAGAGCTTTTCAATGACTCCTGATTTATCCTTTTACGACCACGGGTTCTCTTGCAACGATAGAGTAACCGGAGGTGAAAATACCCTAAAATGAGGTATTTTTCCCCGTTTTTTTCCTTGTTGCGGGAGATAGGGACGTGGTGAGGAGAGATCGTACGTGTCTGTGACAGCCCGAAGGTGGTGGCGAGCGGTCGGAGGCCAGCTATCATCCCCCCAACGTGCAGTCTCTTTCTCATAGCTCATAATGCCCTCAAAATGGTACTCATCGTACGTATAAAGGGCGCCTCATGGGTGGCCAATATTCTCTCCCGTTATATGACTGGCACCGTCGGTTGAGGGTTAATGCATAGATATCAAAGCACTGTCTTAACCCTTCCTCCCCGGGCAGCATTTTAAAAGGACACGCCTTGCGAAGGCCCGGAGTCCGGGCGTTCTTTTAAAATCCGTATGCTTGAAAGCGTCCTTAACCCTTTCTGCCCGGGCAGCATTTTAAAAGGACGCACCTTGCGAAGGCCCGGAGCCCGGGCGTCCTTTTAAAATCCTATGCTTGAAAGCGTCCTTAACCCTTCCCGCCCGGGCTCGCCTTCCTAATGACAGCATAGAGATCCGGGCGATCTGGCCGAAAAACTTCTTTAATAGGCTAACCGTATCTTTGTTATTTTAACTGTTTTAACTGCTAGAGAATGTCCACGCATCTGTAAACTTAGGTGTGTTTTGCATCTGTAGACTGGCGTTGAGTAGAGCTCTCTAGGTCAACTGGTTCAGTTGTGGTGATGGGCTGGTCTATCAGAATGAGAGTTGAGCGTTCTCTGCCATACCCATAGCTTACTCTGACTGTTCCTTTTACTTATATATTTTCTAGATCTCAAGTGACGTCGTCTTTTCCGTGGATTGACCTCCCTACTGCCAACCCTGGCAGATTGGGAGCCAAAGAGTCACATTTTTCCTTTGCCCCTCAACTTTCCCTTTATATTTGCTGAGGGGCACAGGGCCTTGGGTGGGGCTTTTCTTTCCCGGGCATTTCCGTACCCTCCTCAGCTCCCCGCCTTTGAGTGGCTTCGGTCACCTGGGCATTATTGGTGGTAAGCTGGGAGGGTTCTGTGGGGGCGCTCGGTTATGGCCTTGGCCTTGCTCGGGACCTTGGGGCTGCTCGGCCAGACAGCCTGAGGAACAACAACAACAACTGGTTCAGTTGTGATGACTATTTCCGTGGAGAGGGTTTCGATGTAATGTTAGCAATATCAGACACTTTTCAACACTAAATCTGTTCTTGCAGACAACACAATAACAAACTCGGACTCTTCTTCTTTTCGGAGGTGCGGTGACTCAAAGACAGGCTTTGTTTACATACGTCGGATGCACGGCTTTCAAAACACGCTTAATAGGCTGTCAAGCTTACGGATTTTAAAATGACACCCGGGCTCCTGCCCATCTACCGCGGTGTCCTTTTAAAATGCTGCCCGGGCGGGAAGGGTTAAGCGTGCTTTGAAAGCCGCGCGGCGAAACGTTTGTAAACAAAGTCGATCGGAGCGCCGCCAAGCCTCAACAACAACAAGACTTAGTCCGACCTTGTCCGCCATTGCCAGTTAGAGCGAAAATTAGTGTTCCAAAGTGTCCGATATTGCGAAATCCGCGGGATAACTCTCTCCATGGAAATAGTCATCAAACCTGAACCAGTTTACCTAGAAAGCTCTACTTAACACCAGTCTACAGATACAAGTAAGGGCTACATTTTGAGATGTGTGTGAATTCTGTAGCTGTTGATATAACAAAAATAGGCCTATGTATACAGTGGAATCTCTTATCTAACGAATAATAGGTGCCGAAAAAATCGCGTTAGATCCAGATTAGTTAGATATGAATACATAAACTAATGGGAAAAATGGTAATTGGTGCCAAAATTTAGACAGTCCCCGTTTTTACCTATTTTTGCCCTTCCGAGTGCTATTTTGTGACATCAAATATATTAAAATCATGTAATATATTAATTATAAGAAGAATTAATAATAAACCAACCTGTGAGTGAATAATGAAGTGTGTAGGTTGGACGATGTCGAAGATATCCGAGCAGGGAGGCTAGGCTAACTGGGATGCGCCGCGCACCTCATCACCTCCACCACCGCCTCCCTCTCTTAACATTGCCACTAAAACACGTCTTTGGAACAGATAGGCTGGCTTTAATTTTAGTTTTCTGACTCTTAAAGTTACGCACTGTCCCCTCGGGAAACCCAGTTATTTTCACTATCTCGCAGTTCTTGAGGCCTTTTTCAATTAGTTCAATCACTTTCGCTTTATCCTCTGCCGTATATTTATTCATTTTTTTTCCAACACGCGTAACCCTCTTCACTGGTACTTTTGTCTTTCTTTCATGCATATTTCCATTCTCACCACTCCCCTCTCCAGTACCTGAGGATTGGGTCGACATCACAAAAGGCGTAACACAACAAAAGCTTAAGGTTGGGGCGAGTAACACAACAAAAGATTGAGTTGGGTTGAGTAATGTAGGCCTAAGGTGCGGACTGGACTGACGACAGTGACGGGGAGGAGGGAGGGACGCCACTTAGCTCAGTACGGTAGGCCTATTTGGCGGGAAATTTGTAAATTCGATACCGGGCACCCAGAATAATTGCCGTTAGATGTGGATTTTGGTTTGTTAGATTGAGATCGGGTAGAGCTCCAATAGGGTCGTTAGATGCAAATTCGTTTGATCAAAATGCGTTAGATGAGAGATTCCACTGTACATACGTTTTTTGGCCAGATCGCCCGGATAGGACTATCGACCGCTATAAATGCTGCCCGGGCAAGGGTTAAAGCACTCTCCACTTATGATAAACCTTAATAATATAATCTAAGAAACTTGACAATTGAAATTCACGGTGAACACCACAAACAAAACTTTAACCCTTCCTCTCCGGGCAGCATTTATAGAGGTCGATAGTCCTATCCGGGCGATTTGGCCAAAAAACTTATGTATACATAGGCCTATTTTTGTTAATTTAACTGCTAGAGAATTCACACGAATCTCAAAATGTAGCCCTTACTTGTATCTGTAGACTGGCATTGAGTAGAGCTCTCTAGGTAAACTGGTTCAGGTGTGATGACTATTTCTGTGGAGAGGGTTTTGGCTGTTTTGCCGTGGATTTAGCAATATCTGACACATTGGAAAACTAATTTTCGCTCTAACTGGTAATGGCGGACAAGGTCGGACTTCTTCTTCTTGCTGACGCTTGGCGGTGCTCTGATCGGCTTTGTTTACAAACTTTTCGTCGCGCGGCTTTCAAAGCACGCTTAAGAAAGCTTTCAAGCATACAGATTTTAAAAGGACACCCAGGCTCCGGGCCTCTGCAAGGTGCGTCCTTTTAAAATGCTGCCCGGGCAGGGAGGGTTAACTAAAATTTAAAACAAATGCAAAAAAAAACTCTGGCCGCCACCTGCCCAGCGTAAAGCTCCATGGAGAGCCGCCCCTAGTATCCCTGTCATAAAAATTGAGTCTAACGACGCAGAACTTCTTATCAAAATTCATTTATCCCTAGAACTACTACTCTTTGGAATTCACTTCCCTCGAATTGCTTTCCACAAACTTACAAAAATTTTATGAATGGAGGATGCCTTTAGGCACATGGACCTTTTTGTTTTATCTGTGTTTTTCCTTCCTCCATTCATAGTCTTTAAAAAAAAAGAAAAGAAAAGAAAAAAAAAAAAAAAAAAAAAAAAAAAAAAAGCACTTTCATCAACATTAACCCTTCCTCCCCGGGCTGTCTTACTAAATGACGGTCGCCCCTACCCGGGCGATATGGCTGAAAAACTTCTTGGCCTAGGCTACCGTATTTATGTTTATTTTCACTGCTAGAACTTTCCCACTCTTCTATAATCGCAGTGCGGTTTTCAATCTGTATTTTGGCATTGAGTAGAGCTCTGTAAGTCAACTGGTTCAGTTGTGATGACGATTTCAGTGGAGCCAATATTGCAGAGATGTTGCCAATATGGGGGCTTTTTAGACACTAATTTCGTCATGACGTCAGAACAATAACATTGAGGAGTCTTCTCCTTCTTGTTTTGGGACGTGCGGTGACGAACGCTTGGGTTTGTTGACATACGGCGTTCGGACCAAGCTTAATTAGGCTATTAAGCTCATGCCTTAGATAAGGCATACCGGGTAGCGGCCCTTCTTTCGTGCTGTCCTTACCTAAGGCAGACCGGGTAGGAAGGGTTAAAGGAGAAATTCAGACAATTTGATCATAGAGAGGCACTTTGTACAAAGGAGCAATAATTTATTATCTGTATATATATATATATATACTCGGGCACATACCCCATAGTTGTTGGTGGCAGACTAGAGACAACACGACACAACACAAAAAAAAACGAAATACAAATTCACACACATCTACAGTAGGTCGCCCTGAAGTTTCAAGCATAAAATTAATTTTGACCGTCCTCTCTTAACCCTTTCGCGCACTGCAAGACGTGATTGCGTTCTTACAGGGATACTTTAAACCTTTGTGACCATCAGGGTTGTTTAGAAACCTATAGTTTAATTACAGTACTTCAACCTCTGCAGTTGTCTTTGAGCGAGTTGTGGGCAGAAACTAATTTTGATGAGGTAATTATGAGATAAAGATAATTCTATTTATGAACACTAAATGGCAATCCCCAGACCTGAAAGGGTTAAGCTGCTCCCTTGAATAGTTTGGTCCAAACAAACTCTGAGAGCAGCTCTCAGATGCCACTGAAGGATGGCCTTGCCAACCGGTATGGTATAGGCATTTATATATCTATCTCTTGCCAGACACCATGATCCCCGAAGGGGTGGCCACGAATGAATCTCCCCTATGCACCTCTGTCCCCAGTCAGCTGACTCTCTTCTTCCCATCTAACATCGCTTTTACGCATATACCTCTCGGCTAATGTTTCCACATCACTCCCGTATATATGTATATCAGAGTACAGTAAACCCTCGCTATCTCTGACTAGTTGGGGGGAGACCACTTCCGAGATGTCAGATTTTCCGAGATGTCCGAAGTCCGACTTAAGAGAGGGAAAATTCCGAATTAGAAGAGGAAAGTCCGCGTCACCGGAGAAATTGAGATTTTTTATTTAACCCGGGAACTGCGGGAAGACTCTTAACCCTCCAGCCCCGGCTATGTATTATATATATATTCCTCGAAACCCGGGTGTTTTGGCCGAAAAATGTCTAGGCTAGGCTACCGTATATGTGTTAATCTGACTGCTTCCTGCATTCCCGCGCATCCCCAAGCGTAGCTGTGTTATTTACCTGTAGAATGGCATTAAGTAGAGCTCTCTAAGTCAACTGGTCGAGTTGTGATGATGATTTCATTGGAGATAACTTTATGGCCAAAACAGCCACTTTACACTACTTTTCGATACTTAACAAAAACAACATACAGGCACACACGAACAAGCGACGCTCTCCTTCTTGTGGCCGGAGATGCGGGGCGTCGGTCCAGCCGGCTGTTGTTTACATGCGTCGGACCGACGCCTCGCACACTAAGCTCACAGGCTTTCAACCACTGGGCGTTCAAGAGCCCTTCCGGGCAGCTGTTATATGTTTTTTTATGGGCGTTCAAGAGCCCTTCCGTGGTGAGAGGGTTAAGAGTCAGGGGGGAAAAAAAATCAATTTAAAACAAAATTTTTTTTTTTTTGCCCTTGGGCCATGCCAAATATCACTCTTCCACCTCCCCTCCTTCCCCAGTTTCCTCCCCTCCTTCAGTTATCTCCTATTTTCCCTGTTATTCTCTTTTCCTGTGGTCTATTTTTGTGCTAACATTAGCGAGTTGGTAGCAGGGCGTTGTCATCACTGTTAGCAAGCGAGTGCGAGAGAGAGAGAGAGAGAGAGTATCGATCGACAGTCTCTCTCCAGAGGTGGAGGAAAGTGGTGGGCTGGGAGGTTGCCTCAGCCATACATTGTGTAACTCCCGGCCTGTATCGCCGATTTTGACCATCCAAACGCTGTTTCCACTTGTTTTATTGTTGTAACAGGTTAATACCTTTATAATCAACCTATAATAGGTGCATATGGATAAGTATTAATGCTATTTATGGTAAAATAAATATTTTAGTGATGGGAACAGCTCAAATACGTCGGCACAGGAGTGTGGTGTCTCATACCCCCCATGCGCACTTCAGAGGTTAATGCATCTATCTCCCTTATACATATATATAACTAAGTCTTATTTGGTCATTTTTTAATCTATGAATCTATTCTAATACGATGGAATTGAAAACAATATTACCCTTCTAACACACAAATAATAAAATTGAAACGAGAGTAAATAAAAATGTCTCCTTTGTCTTTCAGAAACATAAGTCTGTCTCGTATATGTTAGTATTTTATCGCTCGCTCGCCCCTAGCCACTCTCTCTCCATCTATTTATCTCTAATGCATCTAACTAACTCCCTTATACATTAACATAACTATGGCTTATTTGGACTTTTTGTAATCTATAAATAATTTCTAATGCGATGGAATTGAAAACAATATTATCCTTCTAGCACACAAATAATAACATGAAAAAGAGTCAATATAAAAGTCTCTTGTCTTTTCAGAACCAATTAAGTCTGTCTCATAATAGTTTGTGTTTATCGCTCACTCCCCCTCTGCAACTCTCTATCTATCTCTCTAATGCATCTACGTAACTCCCTTATACATTAACCTAACTGTCTTATTTGGACTTTTTGTAATCTTTGAATCATTTCTAATGTAATGGAATTGAAAAATATAATATCCTTCCAGCATAGATAAATAATAAATAAGATAGTCAACAAAATATTTCAACTGTCCCCTCCGTGCGAGTAGAGATGGAAGATTTATGTTTGATAGATTTTTTGTTGTTTTTTTCCCTCAATATACACTCTTTCTATCTATCTATCTCTAATTCATCTACCTAACTCCCTTATACATTAACATAACCAGGTCTTATTTGGACTTTTTGTAATCTTTGAATCATTTTTAATGTGATGGAATTGAAAAATATATCGGAAATTTTCCGAATACTTATATAAAGTCCGACAACGTCAGAGACTGTCTGAACGATGACGGAAATGTCCGAAATACGGAAGTGCATGTCGGAGAGGCCGTAGCCAGTCCGACTAGTACGGGTTTCCGACCTCTAGAGGTCCGAGATGGCGAGGGTTTACTGTACAATACTGTATATATAATATTTTGTACCCGTGTTTCTAGGGGTGGCGGTGGCGGTGGCGGTGGCGGGTACCGAGGTAGCCGTGGTGGTGGTCGTGGTGGTGGTGGCGGCAACATTAATGGTATGCCACAGAGAGGAGGAACCACAGCAGGAGCAGTAGCAGCCGGTGGTGGAGGTGGCGGTGGTGGAGGTACTGGTAGCTCGTATGCATCTGCCGTCAGAAATTCCACTCCCACAAAATAAACAGTGGTCCTTAAGAGATTGTGAATTTATGGAAATCTGGTGAAGCAGAAATTCCACTCCTGCAATAGTATGTGGTAAAGATATGGATTTATAAAAATGGAGAAATTATGAAATATAAATGTACCACTTTTGGAGATGGAATATTGGATTATGTCGCAAATGTCCGCTCCCACACAATAAGACTTAAGTGGTCAAGATAAGAATTTATATATGAAATGCCACTTGTGGAGTTGGAATATTGGATTAAGCTTTAATTCTTAAAGGTGGGCCTATGCTTTCAGGATAGATAGCCTCTCTAGGTTAAAACAGAAGCAAGAATCATAGTGAAGAAGAAAGTGTCCATTCTAACTTTAGTTAGAAAGTATTACATTGAGTATTTTCTTTATAAAAGATTGCCTACAGAGACTTCATTTTCTTGGAGTATTTTGACGTATTATCTGTTAATCAGATACTATTTATATGGTCCACTTTTGTAGAGAGATACCTGTTCAAATCAAGGAACGATGTGACTGGATTAAATGGTTTTGGAATGATGATAGTTACCGTATACTGCTGGCTCGAATAATGGATTGTGGAAAGGAAGTGAAGGAACCAGGCAAGTTAAGGATCACGTTATGACAGAAGGAATAGAACAGGTTTATTTAATTATATTGGTGCTGGGATTTAAACCAGCAGATTTTGTAGTCTTCTGTAGGTATATACAAGACATTGTTTACTTCGCTTCACATGGAAGCAATGATTTTTGCTAGATTTATATGCAGTTCATTTTTTTTTTTTTTTTCTGGCAAATGTTATAACATTTTAAAATGTACAAATAGGACCCTCCTATAATGCGCATTAGAATGATAGAAATAATTGGAACCTGCCGGTAATTAGAATTTAGATTGGTATATACATTATATATAAATATATATATAAAAGGAATGTTCTTTTGACAATATTAAATTTTAATTTTATCTGCAAGGAAGCGGCTGTTTTGTCAAGAGAATTTTTTTGTTTTTTATTAAAATTTCTTGAACCTCAAAGTTAACTGTAGATTATAGCCAAATAGGCAGGCAAACACTCAACTTCCCCTCACTCAACCTCCCCTCATATCCAGCCTTATTCATGTGAACAAAAAGTGCAGTGGAGAGAATTTAGGTTTAAGAAAAGTCCAATGTAAAGTATATAAATGAGGTGTATTTGGTTGAGTTAAAAAACTGTATTGCAAGGATTTTATAATTATGGAAAAGGAAAGACTTGGTTCCCTTCAGATTAACCCCAAAATTGAACATTCAGAGTTATTGTGGGTGAATTTTAAAGAGATCAGACCTCAGATAAATCCTTAAATTATGATCAACCCAAAAATATAAAATTCAGAGGTATTGTGGGCGAATTTTAAAGATCAGACCTTGGATAAAACCTTAAATTAATATTTAGAGGACTATTTGGGTGACTTTAGATCATACCTCTATATCAACCCCTACAGTGTACAATGATGTGATTTAAGTTTTATTCTGACCAACATTAAACCTTTATTAAGCTTAGGAATGACAAAAGGGATAGTGGTTACAAACTCTGTTAACCCTTCAATTTGCACTGATTTTTCCTAGGCCCAATAACCTTGTATCTTAGCCAGAATAATTGCAAGAAAAGCGTCTTCATACTGTAGGGGTATATCTGTCCCTGTATTTTTTAATTGGCAACATCAGACAACATTGGTTTAGATGCACAGGGCAGCAGACAATTTCATCGTCTCGTAAGATTGTGGAGTTCATCAACCACATCCAAAAAAGTGCTTTTGAACATCTATTTTTACAATAAACTGCAAAGCACAACTTCTAGCATGTTATTTATCCTCTTGATGTAAATATTTCTATAATATACACACATATATATATTTTTTTTTATATTTATGTAGAGCAGATTAACCAGACCACTGAGCTCCATACGGAACTCTCATAGGTCTGGCCACATATATATATATATATATATACATATACAGGGTGTTTTAAAACAACACTGCCAGAGAATGACGACCACATTGATAAAAATATATAATACACATATTTCTATTCTATTTTTACCAAAAATATATTGTAACCGAGATAAATGGTTATTTAGAAATTTAGCAAAACCGGGTTCTGAGCTCAGCACAAAACATATGATACATAATATGAATGATTACCAAGTAAAAAAGGTAAAGAGGAGATATCTAATGACCTAATCATATATGAATTATTACAAAATCAAAGTAACATATAATTGGTAATGATATTTTGCAATTAGAAGAAAACTGCTAAGTATTATAATCCAAGTAGCGCAAAAAGATATGCACCATTTGTAACTATGACCAAGAGGTAAAATAATGAATCTCAAGTCTGGGTCAGGTATCCGAACACTGCTATAGGTAATTTAATAGTTCGTGAAACTGTTTGAATGCGAGAAAAAAAAATCCTGCGCAATTTACTGTTTCAATACAAATACCTCATTACGTTACTATTATCACAGAGTACTAACGAAATATGTATCAGTTTTATGGTTGAAGTTTTACGATTTTACGTAGCTGTAGACATACAAGTATACGGTGTTCACTAATGAATATTTAAAATCATCTAATGGTACCCAAAACAAACTATTTACGTCACTTGGACTTAACGAGTATAAAATAACAAAGGCAGACACACCTAAATAACGACAATCCATATTTATGTGATATTATAAGGTAAATAAAATCACTGACAGAAGAAGATAGCACCATGGCCGAGCAGATGATTAACCCTCTCACGAGCATAGGACGCAGAGGTTGCCAGATTAGCAATAAGAAATAGATTACTCTCACTGTTATAATTACCTCTCCAAAATTAGTTTTCTGCCCACAGCTAACTCAAAGACAACTGCAGAGGTTGAAGTAAACAAACTAAAGGTTTATAGACACCCCTGACGGTAATAAAGGCTTTAAAGTATCCCTAATAGGCTCAAAAATTGTGTCAGGATGTGAGAGGGTTAAACACATAAGGAGATTCGTTATAACTCCAAAGCTTCGAAGCAAAACTAACTGGGATGGGAGTGTGAGGTAGGCTATTTGGGGGGGAGGGGGACACTAGCCCGTGTTCGGATTATAGCTCATACCTGGGTGTCACTAATTATTTTACTCTATGCGGTTTAAATCATTAATGGTATATTATTTTGCATTTTGTCCTTAGATACTCTTCTTCATTATTGTATTTACTAATTAGCAGATGAGGTCTGGCAGTGTTGTTTTAAAACACCCTGTATATATATATATATATATATATATATATATATATATATATATATATATATATATACGTTTTGTGAGTGGAGGAGATAAAAGGCAAAGCTGCCTGTAACAGGTGTCTTTCCCGAAGTTGAAAGCATAACCGAGCCAAATTCCTTCTGCTTTACACGCTCTCATGTCTCACTGCTTCTTTCACCTCCTCAAGCCTTTCAATCATTCCCTCTCACCTGGATTGTGTGGGTAACCTACCTCCATCAGCCACTGCTTCAATCAATGCCTCTCTACCATATCTTACATTCAGCAAAGATTAAAAATACTAGACATAGCTTTAGCTCACTTGCACACCTTCCACAAATAACTCCATTTGCATCTTTCACAGACTTCCCTCTTTTGTTCTCCTTTCCGTACTTTATCTTGCGGTATCGTACAGTAGATCCTCTGGAATAAAGTCAAACTAGGCCTGTGTATCCAGCTCAGTACCAGTACCTGCACTGCTGCGGTCGTTCACGGTGTTGGCGGCAGCAGACGCAACATTTTTATTCTGTATTTTCGCTTTGTAATCAAACTTCAAATCTTGTGTTCCCCATGCTTTATCAAGATTACTTTCAAACTTCTTTACTGATTCGGAATAGACTACATACTGGGGCAGTGCGTTACTCATTTACCACTCTATCACAAAAAGAGTTCTTTGCTTTTTCACGCCTAGTTCTTTCCTTGTAAATTTTCTTGGTGTCTTCTCGTTCTTGTTCCCTCCCTTATCAAGAAGATGCCTTCACACACATCCTCATCATACTTTCCTGACACTATCTTAAAAGTCTATCTCCTATATGGCAGTGTCCTCAACCTCCTTCCAGAACATTCTCTTGCGTTCTTCAAAATTTTCATTCAATCTTTGACCCCACCTTTCATTTGCACTTTTCTTTACTTTAATCTTCCATTTCACCTCTCTCCTTGTACTTCTCCCATACCTCAACACTTCCATCCTGTAAAACCCTCTCAAACTAATGTCCCTTCTCTTCAACTGCCTCTTGCTGTACCATTCCACCACTCGCATCCCTTCCTAATACCTTTACCACATACTGTACTTCCTTTGTGCTTGTTTTCACTCGTTCCTTAAACTGTTGCCTTTCATCCTCAATTTCTCTTAAATCACTCAACCTTCCATCCATTTCTCATTGAGCCTCTTGTACAGTACTCTCTATTTTGTACTTTTCTTTAACTCCCTAACTTTTATTACCTCTTACTTCTCGCATATACAATGAAGCCTTGTTATTGGAGCTGGCATTGTTTTCATATGACAGTGCTGTGACAGGGCTTCATTGTTCTTGTCCAAGTTGCCTAATGGCGGCACACTGGCGGTGGATGTCGCTTCCTCAGGACCCGGACCTGGTTCTTGGGCCCAACCTGGACGAAATGGATCCAGTGTTTCTCCGGACTGGCACTTTCCGCCCAACAGTATAGGGGCCCGAACCTGGTGAGGTTATAGATAATCTATGTGAGCAACACTGCAAAAGAACAGAGGTCTATGGACTGGAAAGTGCATCATAAGCAGCTTAAGTTAACAGACTGGGAATAAGTGGTTGGGGAGGCCAGAAGGTGTGATATCGGGGAAAACAAAAACACGGCAACGTGGTCGGAAAGGGCAACCTTGAAATGACAGCTTAGTCAGGGATACCAAATTAGGGGGCAGAGAGTTCCACAGAGACGCATATCTATGATTAAAAAAATATCTTTCTTGGTTCAAGCTGGCATCTCGAGTGGGCAATTTTATATAGATGACCCCTGGTTGCAAAATATTGAGGACCATCAAAAACATCTTCAGGAGTAATTGAGCAGAGACCGTGAAATATTTGCCAGTACACTATTAAATTAACATATTCCAACTTGGGACAAGTAGTTAACGTTCACACCCTCATGTATACCTTCCCACACAAGTCTTTTATTCTATAGGTTCTAACACCAGTATAACTTTCTACTAGGGTGTCTGTGTTTCCACCCAACTGTCTACTCTTCTATCCGCTTGTATATTGCCCATCTACCTATATGATTTTCACCAACTATTTACTTATCCATCACATTCCTTGCTACTATAATCTCTTGGCTCTCATATCAAAGTGTTGTCAGAGTTTCCACCTGTCTCTCAACGTTTACAACAGCTTGTCCAAGAGCCTAGACCGCCTCTCGTGTTGCCACCCTGTCTGTTCTGACCTTTATATTAGTCGTTGGTGAAGTGTTGTTCAGGTACCGGTACTCTTGATTTAGGGTCTTAAATCTAGTAGACCGAATATGAGGTGGAAGGATGGAGTGAGGAACTACATGAACGAAGGCGGTGCTGGTTGGGGGGAGGGGCGTCGACTGACTGGGGACAGAGGTGCATGGGGGCGGTTCGTTCGTGGCCACCCCTTCGGGGATCGCGGCGTCAGGCAATAGATAGATAGATAGAAATCTAGTGCCTCAGTGTTGACGGATTAGCACTAGATCGGACCAACGCGAGAAGAGCAATATGGTGTGGACCAATACTGCCTAAACTCGACTGTCTCTGACCGTTATAAAAGGTTCAAATATAGGTTTGACTCCTGCAAGGAGATAAAGAAAACCTAATATTTAGTAGTGGCCCCGTAATCATTGACGATTATGCCTATTACATAAGGCTACCTCTTCAAACGCTCATACGCGTAGTTTGAATCTACCGCCGCAGAGCTCAGAGGAACCTTCATCATAAGCACACGCAAAATCACTCATGGTTCGTCTTTATGATTGGGTTCTCACTACGAAAAAAATTTGTAACAAATAAAAAATAAAAATAAAATAAGAATAACTATTCATAAGCTTTCCATATTCCGTGGATGTACTTCTGTGGATTCTTGGACCAGACGCTGACAAGCGCATCTATCCGCCTTCACTGACATATCAAGTCTAACAAAATCCTTAATACATCAACGAATGGGAAGGGGATGGTCGGGAGGACCCCAGTCGTCAATGATTACGGGGCCACTACTAAATATTAGGTTTTCTTTATCTCCTTGCAGGAGTCAAACCTATAATTTATTAGTGGCCCCTCCATCATTGACGATTATGCTTGTCCCAGTTGCTGGGTAGGGTAATTTCAAGGTTTGTTAAACTTGGTTGTGGCCAAAATCCAACAAGCCTTGGAATTGCTTGATTTGTCCCAATGTTTCCAGGCTAGTGATCGCCTTTACTGAGGTGTGTCCGCTCTCCTCTTGAGTGGTATAGGGGCGCCAGTGTATATCCCTGAGTGGTGTGGAAAGCCCTTCTTGCTCTGGCAGTAGCATGAGTGGCTTGGTTTTTGGTGGAGAGAACATAATAATATCATGGAGTTATTATAGGTCAATAAATCTTTGTTAGTGAGACTGGAAAGGGGATAATAAGGAGCTTATACTGTATGAGTATCATAAAAAGGAATTTAAGATAGGGGGTTCTCGGTATATTTGTGCATGAATAAACATTCTGGGGCTTTTAAATTCGCAGGTAGTGGTTGACAAGGGTGGCAGATAAAACACGATCGTGGGGATGCGCACTGTGAAAACATAACCTGATATTTGGATCATTTGTTCTTGAAAAAAAAAAATTATCATGAGTATCACAGACAAAAAATAATGGGTAGTGGTATCATAATAATTAGGAAAAGATAATGTTAATGATTTTGGAAGGGAAGCATCTGATGAGGAAATAATAATATAGTATTTGGACCATTTGTTCTTGACAATAATAAGAGAACTGATCATGAAGAATATCATAGACAATCGATAATGTATAGTGGTATCATAATAGTTAGGAAAAGACAATGTATTAATGATTTTGAAAGGGGAGCATCTGGTGAGGAAATAAACATGAAGGCTGTGATGCGCACTGGTAAACAACAGATTCTTCGTTACTTATCTTACTTAACATAATGGAAAAAGTATAGTTAGGAATAGAAGTATAGACATGTTAAGAAGAAATAATAGTAATAGTTTAATAGTTATAATTAGGGGTATAAGGGTATATTCACAATAGCTTTACATAGGACCGGCATGCAAGGCTCATACGGTTTTATGTAGGACATGATAGTATTATGTTTAACTTCTTGATGTATTTAGTAATAGTGTGGTAACTGAAAGGGGTTATAATGTCGCCGATGGTATGTGTTTTCTTCTGTCTGGGTAAAGAGGATCTGCTTCTTCTTGGAGGTTGGCTTATTCGAAGAACGTTTGGGCAACTCTTTCTTTGGTGTTGATGGAAGTTTCGTAGACATATGACTGCTATGCGGCATTCGATCCTCCTCGCGTCGATGGTTGGTGGTGCAATCTTGGTTGATTTGGTTTCTCGTGGTTGCTGGGAAGATAGAGGAGCAGGTGCTGGTGTGTGCGACGTTTGAGGTGATCGGTTGTTAGTTCGTTGTTCAGGTGGGGGCTTCTTGGTTGCGTCTACTTTAGTTTCTCCTGTTATTCGTGGTTCTCTCTGATGGTTTTCCTTTTCAGAGGACGCTGTCGTAGGGCAGACTTTCCTTTTTCGGTGCATTTTACTTCTCTCCCCATCATTGAAGGTACATCCCCATGCCTCAAGTGGTAATATTAGAGTGTCACCTTGGTGGGTGAAGGCAGGCAAAGAGTGTAGGAAGTTCCACCAGTCTAGGGATCGCAGGTCTGTAGGTCTGCGGGGGTCTACTACAACAGTTAGGATTGCTGTTTTGTCTTCAATGATGGTGGCCGTGATTGCTTCCTCGATGGTCCTGATTCGAAATACTTGTCCATTTTCAACAGACCATTTCACTCTTTTAATGTAGGGTGTAGTGTTAGCCATGGTGGTTTCATAGTGGTTAGTGGCTGGAGATGGTAGGTGTTGTCGGTCTGGAGATGCGAAGGTGAGTAATGACCTGATGGTTGATCCCGGGGTGGTTATCACTTCTTGCGGACGGAAAGGTAGCAGGGATTAACTTCGGGTCGGGAAATGTAGGGGAGCTGGAGGAATTTGTGTTAGTTATGGAAGAGATCCTTAGAGTTTTAGAATTGTTTGTGTGTGTTGTGTGGTTTGTTTTCGTATCAGAGGAAAAGATTTTTTTTTTTGCGTGGTTGGAGAGGAAATTTGATGTACAAACGAATGAAAAGTGTGACAAGGCGGCCTTTTGTTGTGTGGAAATTGGTTCTAAAAAGCGGGTCTATGCTGGATTCTTATGATGAGGACGGGTGAGGGAGAGGTGGTTTGTAAGGGCGGGGATCTGGGGTGGTGGAATGTTGCGGGAAAATAGATGAATTATTAGGGGTTTGGTTAAGTTTGGGTGAACTTTCGGAGTGGGAAAATGAGAGTTTATGGGGGGAATTGGTGTAGGGTATGAGGTGGTGGTTAGTTTTGGAGGAGGTGGAAAAAGATGGTGTGTGTGAGGGAAATTGGTGGTTTTGCTGAAGTAAAACATTAGATAGACAATTGAGACAGCAATAGGTTGTTTGGCTGGGTTTTTGTTGGTGGTTTTGTTGGTGGTTTTCCTTGATAATAGTAATAATAATAATAGTTCTTAAAGCTAACGCATGCTAAGCCAGCTAAGGATAGCCCAATAAGGCCGATTAGGCGTATTTCCATTGGGGTCCTGTACTACTACCCCATCCCTTTGCTCATGAGGGATGGTAACGACTCAGTGCTTGTGAAAAATCTTTAATGCGCCGAGCGTGGGCGCGATCCCGGGCCTTCTGGGTGGAACTCCGAGACGCTAGTCACTACACCAAGCGAGCCGCATGATGTGGTTCGAGTGGTTTGATGAGGTGGGGTGCGAAATGAGGGAGGGGTGGGGGTGGTGAAAATAAGAATGGGGGAATGGCTGATTGAGGTTGGCTGGTAGGTGAGGAAAGGTTGACGGTATGGGGGTTAGGTGGTTGGTGAGGGTGTGGTGTGAGGGTTGTTGATGGTGTTTTTTACTGGGTGGAATTTAGGAGTGTTTGAAGTTGTGGTTTGGTGGCGATTGGATGGTGGTTGTCGGTTTTAGGGTGTAGAAGGGAGTTTGGCTTGAGGTTGAGGTGGGGAATGACACATCCAAAGGTGGGGGTGGAGCATGAAGCGAGAGTGGTTTTTGGTTGTTGGGGTGTGGGGTTTGGTCGAGGTTGGGCGAAGATGGTATGGGGAAAGGTCGAAGGTTGGGGAAATGGAGGTTTCGGTGGTTGGCGGGAACGGTGAGGTAGAGGTTGGGTTTGGACGCGAGAGGGTGGAGAAAAGGGTTGGGTTTGGGTTTGGGGTAGAATGTGGGGGAGTGGAGATGATGTTGAGATTGAGGAGAGGGGATGTTGAGAGTGAGGGGGTATTGGTATCGGCTGATGTGGGGGAGGGGGTGCGTATTCGAGGATTAGGAGGGGTGGAGTATGAGGTTTGGTCGGGTTTGAGTGAAGAGGAAAAGGTTGAGGGAGTTGAAGGGTGTGGTGTTTGGGGTTGCAATGATTTTGTCGGGTGGTTGAAGAGGTCTGTCAACTCGCCTGAGGTTTGGACAGGTAGAGGTTGGAGTAAGGCATGAGGTAATGAGCGAACAGGAAGTAAGGAAGGTGAGGTCTGATCGGGTTTTATTGAAGTCGGTAGAGTTGAGGGTGTCGAAGGTTGTTGGATTTGAGGCTGGGGCAGGACGTGAGTAGTTGTGGCTGTAGGTTGGTGTAGGGCAGAAGGTGGTGGGGAAGGTTGAGGTGAAGAGGTAGTTTTGCGTTGGTTTTTTAACTGGATTTGGTTTGGAGGTGGGGTAAATTTTGGGGTTGTGGAAACACGGATGGAGAGATGAGTGATTTCAGGGTGGAGGTGGTTGATGATGGTTTAGGTGTGGTACTGGTGATAGGGGTATATTTAAGAGGATGTGGAGAGGATGGATGAGTTGTTATCCTTGGTTACTGGTGGTGCTGAGGTGAGTGGTGAGTGGTGATAAGGGTTTGAGGAACCTTCGATTAGCTATCCAACGGCTGGGGTATGTGAGGTAACGGGGGCAGTTTGCATACTTGGGAAAAGGTGAGGGAGAGGTTGATGACAGGGAAAGGAGGGGTGTGTGGGAGTGAGGTGAGGAATGGTGGGAGAGGTGGGGGTTTCGGTCTTGGGGGTCTGCAGACGTTGAAGGTGGAGGAAGGCATGTAGAGGGTGGAGGATGAGGTGGGGGATTTCTGGAACTACTCAAGGCGTTTTCTCGATGATACCTTGGATTTACACGTATCCTTGTTGGGCCACACTGGCGCAACCCAACATCGAGAACGTTGCCTTGGTTTAGGAATTACTATAGCTAGAGTATGCAGCACTGGCCACACGCTTTAGCTTTAGTAAACCTACAAACACAGTAAGGCTGGTTGGAAGAGGGTAAGACACTGGTGAAACGGCTTCTTTCTAAGTCAGGACTTGTAGTGGAAGGTGTAAGACGCTGGTGGAACAACTCCCTACTAAGTCCTTACGATACAAGAGTGTAAGACACTGGTGGAACGGTTCATACTCGTAAAAGACCGAAAATTCCAACATATAAAGTTCTTCCCAAGACTCCTACAGAAGTCTAGGTCAGGATTGTAGTGGAGGGCGTAAGACACTGGTGAAATGACTCCCTACTTAAAGTACCAGTGTAAAGTCAGTGAAAGTAGGTGTAAAATCTTATTCCTACACCATGATGCGAGATCATATGACACTGGTGGAACGGCTCGTTTTCATGTAAGTCCTCAACATCAAAGTCTTCAGAAAAACATCGAGGAAGTCTTCCTTACCTTCTGTCACCGTCACACGACAGAACCACCACCACAGACCAGGACGTCGTCGGGAGTGACACGCAGCCGCATTAGAATCTGCCCAACATCTTCCCCTTGAGACGCCTAGAGGATCCTTGATCGTGCTGTTATAATATTGCCTATCAATGTTGAATAAGAATAATCTATGTTTGTACTCTGTGTTATATTATCCTCTATTACCTTCGTGCTTAGGTTTTTGTATGGTCTCCTCTTCTCCAGTCGAGTAAGAGCCTACCTATTAGTCAATACAACTCCATTAAAAACCTGGTATAACGTATACGCTTACTTATTTCGCAAGCCCTGAACAAGCCGCAAACCTCACCGACAACCACAACACTTTACAGACCATATAGGAAAAGCACTAACAATTATCACAGGCTGCACAGCTACTACACCTACAGACCATATACACCAAGAAACAAAAGTCCTCAAAGTCAACAACCATCTAGACATACGAGGCACTCAAACACTTGCTGTAGCCTCAATAAACCCACACTATCTGCTACACTACAAGGCAGAACATCCACACACTCCAAGGAACATCAAAGCAACTCCCGTCACACGTTATCTTATAGCAATACTACCATTACTCTCCCCTTGTCCACCACAAAAACCAACTTCCAGAAATACATCCACACTCATATCACTCACCACTCTCCACTCTCTTGGGCGGGTGCCCAACCCCGAAAGGGGTTGAAATAGGGGAGCTATCCCCCCGCCAAAGGCGGCTTTCTAGGGCCTTTCCTAGCTGATGCTGAGAGGATTGGGTTCTAGTCATATGGTGATGGGCTGGTCTATCAGAGTGAGAACTGAGCGATCTCTGCCATACCCATAGCTTACTCCGACTGTTCCTTTTACTTATGTATTTCCTAGATCTCAAGTGACGGCGTCTTTTCTGTGGATTGACCTCCCAATCTACCAAGATTGGAAGCCAAAGCGTCACATTTTTCCTTTGCCCCTCAACTTTCTCTTCATAATTGCTGAGGGACACAGGGCCCTGGGTGGGACTTTGGTTTCCCGGGCGTTTCCGCACCCTCCTCAGCTCCCCGCCATGGAGTGGCTTCGGTCACCCAGGCTTTATTGTGGTAGGCAGAGAGGGTTCTGTGGGGGCGCTCAGTTATGGCCTTGGCCTTGCTCGGGCCCTTGGGGCTGTTCGGCCAGGCAGCTTGGGGAACAACAACAACAACAACAACCACTCTCCATCCAAGTACTCCAAGACAACACACAACTATACGCACAACCTCACGACATTGACCTCTCAGAATACCACTAGCCAAGCACTACAAGACAACACACAACTATATGTGCGACCCCGGGGACATCGACCTCTCAGAATCAACCCTCCCCTGGGAAGACTGAGTCCACCTGGCTAGGCTGTGCTTCGGGCATCATCTGGCTCTCCTCAGCTACCAGAGGAGGCTGGATGAGTCGGTGGCTGATGACTGTCCAGGCTGTAACATTGCACCCCATACCAAAAAACACTATGGAAGACTGCACTATACACTCAATCACGCATGCCAATAACACAACATACACTCAATGAGGGCTCTGTTGGAACGCTCGGTTCCGGCTATGGCCTTCCTCAGAGACTCGGGACTGTTCGGCCTGGCAGTCTAGGGAACAACAACAACAACACCAACCTATCACACCAGCTTCACCACCCTTGCCCAGATCATTAATATTGGATACAATCAATCCATCATGCATATCAAACTCGTCATGATGTTAAGCCATTATGACATTCACTTATCTAAAGTTTATAGCCTCTCGTTGTTATTCCTGTCCATCCTTCCCCATGCATCTCTGATCCTGATCGTGTTTCATAATTACGTACCGTGACTGGTTAACCCCTTCACCGCCCTTACGTAATTTTCATCATATCCTGGTTAAGGCCGCATCTCACACAGTACGTTAGCCGCCGACCACAGCCGATCTTTTCAAAATATTTGAATTTTTCCTGGATCGCCTGACATCGTCTGTGATCGTGTAAAAAAATCGCTCCGTATCGTGGTAGGCGAGGGGTGGTCGAGTGGCGCGGAAATGGTCGGCGGTGATCGGCCAAAAAATAGTGGCTGCACTATTTTTTGGCCGATTGTCGGCAGGAAAAACTGTTAAAAATTTACGTGCAACGTACGTGCAACTGACGTGCAACGATCGTACGTGTATCCTGTGCATGTCTTCATTGACGTCCTCTGGTCGGCCAATTTTTTTGACAGACGATTAGTACGGCCATAATTCGACAAATGCACGATATTTACACAACCACCCTACAATAAATTGTGTTTATCGTATGATATAATCACGTTCCATTTCATTAGAGTACGATCACAGCACAATAAATCGTATATCCGACACGTATAGCACAGGATCCACACATTAAATACACGTCAAATGTACGACAGGCACAGGACCATTGTCAGTTAAATCGTGTTGAACGTGTTTGGCGCATCGTGGCTGTGTGGACAGGGTGCGGCCCAACACACGCTCTGGCCAGGAATTTTCCACGCCCCACACGTTCATCATACGTCGTGGCAACGCGGCTGTGCCCGGCCATAAAACTGACGCGACTGGAGGACGAACAGTCAGTTCTCTCTACAGCCCCACGGAAGCACAATACCTACTCCAGCCTAGACAACAAGCATGGTGGGCAGGGGACTAAAGAATATGAAGTTAATTGCCCCCCCTCAGCAATCAGAAGACCTGTTTGCGCCCGAAAATGCTGAAGGCGACGCCCCTGCACAGGAAGAATCATCGACAGAAGAGGAGGACAATGATTCACAAGAGTGTGGGCAACCATTGACCACCCCACCAGGCCCCAGTCGCGAGCTTTCCCCATCACCACGCCAACTGGTGAACACCCAGCCCACAGGGGAGGGATCCGATGACGACCAAGATTCACTCACGCCATCACCCACAAATGGCAGTCAACCAACCAGCAATGACAAGGGCAAGCCAAGTGCCAAGAGGAAGCGGGTCTACTCCATCCTCTCGGAAGATAAGGAGATGATTGTGGCAGAATGGTAAAGGGACCATGAGCTCCTGTATAACAAGAAGCTGAAGGCCTACCGTGACAGAGAGAAGAAGGACAGAGTGCACCGGGAGATTGCAACTAAGATCAACGTAACTGGTGAGTTAAAGTGCCTTTATTAATTGAGTGTTATTATATATAGACAATGTACTGACCAAGCCTTTGATAATGTTTTTAGGAATGTTAGAAAGGCAGATGTATCAATAACAACATAGATGAGTTAATTGTGTTTGGCATGGTAATATTAGCAGGGTACCTGCGATGGGGCCACGGCCCACGGGTCAAATGAAATACGAACAACAACCTTGTTAATTATTATTTTCCAATCGTTTAGTAGTGTTACGACATACCATTAATGAACAATGTGTACACCAGTAATTCTGTCACATTAAATATGACCAATTTTGTAATCAGAGTGTGAGTTGTGACATTATTTAATACAGTTTAACAAATAAGGTGAATGGTACATGTTGAGTAATTATTATTCGATTATTTCCAGTCAAGTCTCTTCACAAGTGGCTGGAGAGCATGCGGACACGTTTCGCCAAACTCATCCACCTCAAGTCTGGCCAGGGGGCGAAAGAGCTGACGGAGAGGGAGATGTGGATCAAAGAAGCCTTCAGTTTCCTCCGTCCACACATCGTGAGATGCCCCAGCCGTAAAAGCAAGGTATGTTCCAAATAAAAACATTTATTGATGTAGTCTATAATACTCATAATATGTAGGCCTACTGTTTGATCACCCGCACAACTAACATTAACCACTTTATTATTTTAACATTTCCAGTCAATGCTATAAGGAAATTCAGTACATTAACAAATAATAATAAATGCCGGTTATAAATGATAGAAGGGTCGTAAACGTTTCACTATGAGTATTTAGGCATATTCAAAGGCATACATGTTACTACTGGGATTGACACATTATTTTTAAATTGTGATACATATACTTGTTTTTAAATTATAAAGTACGACAGGTTCATAGCGAGGTACCCTCGCCAGGTATATTTGGGAGAGTTGGGGGTAATTGTTTTAGAGTATGGCCTCCTCCCAAAGAAAATGGATTTTTGATCACAGACTAAACCTAATAAAATATGGTTCCCCAACAGCTGTACCCTGCGGCATCCCAGGTCACCTCGCCGGATGTCAACAGCGAGGTGGTTGAGGTGGTGGATGTGGTCTTGGATGACCCTGACGACCCGCAAGAGGTGTCGGCTGTGGCCCCCAAGCAGATGCCAATCAAGCGGGCAAAGGCCCTGGAAGATTCGTTGAGAACCCAGGCTGAAAAGGAGTTGATGGAGAAGGTAAATTATTATAACAGTTTTTTATAACTTTGAACAAAACACAAGATTTATTCACACCCGGCCACAATGCAGACACACACACACACGCACACGCACACACACACACACACACAATCACACATACATAGATACATACAGACACATGAAAAATTACCTTGTGTAGGTGTATTGGAGTATGAATGCATGTATTGTTTCTATTCATGTAACCACACCATTTTCAGAGCTTGGAGAGGTGGAGAACCGGCATTTCTGTTTTATGTACTGTAAGGTGTTATTTGAATGTATTTTGGTCATATGTCTAATAACAAAATTTCTGCACACAGCTGCGTGAGGCAGAGCAGCACAATGCCCTGTTCGCCGAGGAGTGGAAGGCGGCACAGCGGCCAGAGAATCGTCATCTCCAGGAGCTAAAGCAGTTCCACCAGTTCATGACCACAGGGATCGGGAACATGGATCACCGCCTCATTGAACACTACATGACCGAGGCGATGAAGCTGGGCCAGGCGATGAAGGCCTACAGCCGAGGCCTAGGAGGCTTGCCCAGGTTCACCATTTCTGAGGGGTGTCCACCGCAGCAGGCGCCCATTCAGCCACCAGCACCACCACAGCCAACATACGAGTCGTTGAACGTGGCAGGGCCATCGGGATTCAACCTCGCTACTCATAGCACTAGTACCCCTAGGAGCAGCTGGAAATCTAATACCCCAAACTACGGGCGTCCTGAGGCAACCCCTGTCAACCTTGATTCAACACACTCAAGCCAAAGAATGGGCGACCTGACTTCCTTTGAGAGGTTCCTGGAGTCGGGCTCCAACAATTTTATATAATAAGTTTTCACATGTAGCCTACACATACACGCATTATACTGACACAAGGACACCCACACAAACATATGAAATTTATTTTGTATTTTTATAAATAAATGTATTGTACTTTTAATGTTGTCTGATATTTCCTACCATTAAATTATGTTATACTATATTTTATATACTCTATGTTCTATAATAATGGAAAGACCTATGTAAATAAAATCAATATAAGTACAAATATATATATAAAATGAATACAAAAAATACAAAAACGATGAAAGATAAAACCATTATCATTATGAGAAAAAATAAACTTGGGAAAAAATTAATAATGTACATATGTTAACATAATAAATCAAAGATGTAACATTAAGAAACAATTGAACACTAAGATTGGCGTTTATCTAAACATCGAAGGTCATATGAAAATAAAGTTGATACAAATAAAAACAGAAAATATAAACCTATTCACATACACTAAAGAACAATGAAACATAAAAGTAGTAACATTTATACTTGTGATAAAACAAAATTTTAATGAATTTATGTAAATATAATAAATAGAAACAGTAACATAACCAAATAATTAAAACTATAATTTGAGGTTCAAGTTTGATTGGTGTATAATTAGACCTGCATAAAGAAATAATGCCCCAATAAAGTGGATATAAATAAAAACAGCAAATATTAACTGATTCACATAATCTAAAGAACAATGAAAGATAACATTATTACCATAACAACCACAACATTTCTACTTGGCCAAACAAAAACTTTTAATAAAATTATGTAGCTATAAGAAATACAAACAGTAACATAACAAAATAATTTAAAGTTTAATTGGAGGTTCAAGTTGGATTGGTGTATAAAGACACCAACATAAATAAATAAAGCCCCAAACAAGGTAATGACAAGAATGAGCACACTTATAGCAATCTCTTAAATGATAACAAATAAAATATAAGGAATGTAGCTTTATAAAGATTTTTTACTATATATATTGATAGAAGACGAATATGTTGGATATTTCTACTTACGTTTTGTTACTCGACTGGGTCCTGCCACGCCAGGAGGTTCTTGGGTTTGCTGTAATAGTCTGCCAGGTAGTCCCTCACAAGTTTGGCAGGCCCTGGTCCGGTGTGTCGCAGACATGGCTGCATGGAGTCCGTGCAGGGGCTCCCTCCTCCAGTCTGCAGACATTTCACCCACATCACCAGGTTGTGCGTTCATGCCAGGGCGTCTGTCGATGAGGATGTTGTGGAGGATTCAGCTGGCGAGGACCACCTTCTCCACAGTGCTAGGTTGTAAGTTGATGGTGGTGAGTAGGCACCGGAAGCGATTGGCTAGAATCCCGAAGGCGTTCTCCACAACTCTCCTGGCCCTCGACAGACGGTAGTTGTAGTTACGCTGTTTCTTCTGGAGACCTCGGTGGGGGTATGGCTTCTGCAGCCACTCTCTCATTGGGAAGGCATCGTCACCCACAAGGAAATAGGGCAGAGGCATATCACATCCAGGTAGTGACTCTCTGGGTGGCAAACCTGCAGCGCCATCATCAAGCGCCTTCCGGAGGTCGGTCACCTGGAAGATACCTGCATCTGAGGCTGAAACGTTGGCTCCCACGTCGGCGTAGATGAACCGGCACTTGGAGTCAACGAGTGCCAGCAGAACAATAGAATGGTACCCTTTGTAGTTGTAGTAGTAGGACCCATGTTGCCAGGGGGCTGCATGGCGATGTGCTTGCCGTCGATTGCCCCTACGGTGTGTTTAAAACCCCAGGTTTCATCGAATCCTGCGGCGACCTCCTTCCACCCCTGTGGTGTCGTGGGGCACACGATGACCTCTTCCATGTACTCCTGGATGATGGCCTCACAGGTTTCGCGGACGACAATGGAGTAGGTGTTGGGGGCCACTCTGAAGTTAAGACACAGGCTCTTGTATGCCTCCCCTGTGGCAAGGAAGCGGAGTGTCATGGCCAGGCGTAGACCGGGCTCCAGGGCCTTCCTCCAGTTGGTGTCCTGCTTGGTGATGCGTGGTGTTAGCCGCTGGACTATCTCTTTGAAGAGGTCCTCGTCCATCCTGAGGTAGTACTTGTACGTTGCCTTGTCGGTGTTCTGGAGAGTCTGCATCAGTTGATAATAGTGGCTGTACAGGGGTCTTTCCAAGATCCAAGCCCTGACATGACAGCTACATTTCTTGCTTTTTTTTGGGAGGCTCCGTAACTTTCTCAGGGCAATGGTGTACAACAGCTGCAATCGGAGGTTGCTTATATTAGCTTGGTTGTGGTGTATTATGGCCATGTACGCTTCGTCGTCTGTCATGGTGGTCCTAAGGAGGTTTAGTACATCCATGTGCGCCTCCATGTTGACAGTAGGAGCTTCAGTGGTAGACTAAATGTGCCGGGGCCACACCCCATTATATAAGTAGGCTGCCTTTGACGTATCAGTATCGTGTGAGACGTACGATGGGCGTATTTATCGTACAACGTACGTGCGTTTGTTGTACTTTAAACGTATGGTTAACGACCAGAATCGGCATTATCGTGCTTTTAACGTGCTTTAAACGTATGACGAACGTGTGCTGGCCGAATGAGTAGCGAGACGCTACTCAGCGATTTATTCTACAAGGGTCGTGTTGCGGACTTGTGTGACGTGTGAGTGTTGAGTGACTGTCGAGGGCTTGTTGTATAGCAATCGTGTGCCAGCGAGGATCGTGCAGTGATCCAGTGATTCGATTACAATCGTCGAAAAAGTGCAATTCGTCCTATGTCGGCAGCTGTCGAGCGGTGGCCTTATTGTGTGAGACGCGGCCTTTACTATTAGACAATTTTCTTTAGTTTATAATACCTTTGATGGGTAAATTTGATTTCAGTATAGCCTCTTGACAACACAGGTATTTCTTAAACTACATAAAATCGCCGAATTTAAGCCAGAATCAAAGGTAAAAAGGTGCTGAAGGGGTTAACACACACTCACATACTAATACTATATATAGGTGACTGTGGATGTTGTTTTTATTGCAAAAGAGGATGCGAGGATGTTCTGCGGATGCGGATACTCAATACACGTACTCACGCTCTCACTCTGCTAATCCATCAACTTTTATAACGAAGCCAGGCATCCCTTCTTGACACTTTACTTTAACCCTATTTGGTCCGAGGGAGTCTTTATGGACCTTCTCTGTTTCGCTCCATTAGTTTGGAGATTTTAAGAGGGTTTATCTCATTAGTTTGGCGATAATAAGACGCTTTACCCCATTTAGGTGTAATTTTTTTCTGGAAGAACGATAGCGAGTCTGTAATTTGGAAAAATCCGCCTTCGGTCAGGATATTTTTCTATCGAAAATCGTACAAGTTTACCTTGAAGGGGGTCTGGGTGGCCAGTTTTTTAGGTTGAAGGAAATATGGGAAGGCGTTTTTGTTCCTAGGAGACAAACTAAAATACGTTGCTCGAAAATGGCAAAAGCAAGCATAATCCTCAATAATGATGAAACAAAATATCATAATAACCCCCAAGACGTCGGACCAGATAGTGTTAACCCTTTGAGGATCATGACGCTTTTTTGACAGTTTGACAGTTAACATTTGGATGATTTGATGCAGCTTAGGAAGGATCCGTGGGAGTTAAAAGGGTAAAGACAGTCTCAAACAACCTTCTGACCTCCTTATACCCTTCCCAATCTGCATGGAATCATTTAAAGAAAGCCAGAACAAACTGCCAAAATGTGTCTTAGATCCTGGTTAGTGGTTCTGCTACACCACTTTAAGAACACTTTATTAACCCTTTCAGTATCAGGATGCCTGTTATCGCTTTATACAGGCTAGCATTAGACAATTTTATTCAGCTTTGGAAGTCCCTATAAGATAAGGTCTAGTATATCTCAATTAAGCGGAAATTATTTAAAAAGTGTATTTATTAAATAAAAATATAAATGTATTTACTTATTAATTTGGTTTCCTACTTAGACCTCCATAAAGCTTAACAAAATACCCCCATGGGGGGTATTTGTGCATTTTCGGTAGAAAAATAACCCACCCGACTGGTTCCTCCTAAATTACAGGCACGCAATCGCTCGCCAGGAAAAAATCAACACCCGAATAGCACGAAAGGTCTTAAAATTGACAAAGAAATGGGGCGAAACCTCTTGACATTGTAAAACTAATGAGGAGATTGTCTTAAAGTCTTAAAACCGATGGGGCTAAACATGAGGGAGAAGGAGGCCTAGAATAAACAACCCCTTATATTACCTTTTTCAAACTCACATTTATGTTACCGAGTACCTATAGCCTGTTCCAAATATATAGGCCAAAACTCTTGAACGTTAATCTCTGTAACTCACAAATGACTAGAGCAATCGAGCTAATATTTATAATATTAGGGAAGGATCAGACAGGGAATAGGTGCGGAAATGTACAGCCCATTTGCTCAATTTTTTTTAGTTATAGAGGTTAGGGTTCACGATATCTGGCCTAACTATTTGGAACAAGGTATAGTTTCTTTTTAAGGAGGAGGGTCGCTGGTCCAACCGCTTATAATCTGATATTGCCAAATGTTTATTTTTATAGCTATCTTCAAACATCTTTTTATCAGCTTAGGAAATATCTCGCGGAGTTGTTAGAGGGTTAATTATTGACATGGTATTTAACCCACTGATTCCTTGAGATTGTTTCTAAACAAAATAAAATAATTTGAAAATAACAATAAAAATAAATAAATAATATATGGCCTTATTAATAGTGTCAATTCTACTCCCAATTCTTGACTGGGTCAGTGATAGGAGAATCAACAGTTTGCGTCAACACTAACACACCTTTCCTTCCTTCACCCATCAATGGTATCAACACTAACCATTTTACCCTCACCTATTATCTTATGTTGGATTATAGCAATTACTCTCCGGAGAGTTTCGATAACACTATTTAGTGATGGGCGTTTTCTATGATTTTGATATTGATGTGATAAGGTTTATAAACTCGGAGGGCCACAGCAGCTCGGACGTCCAGCGAGAATTGATAATTTTCAATTGACCTTGAAACATTTTCCCCAAACCGAAAACATCGCTGGCTGGGTGACTGATGAAGCCAAAGAAAAACTTGGGCGCATAGTTGGGAAACTTTTTGTAATCGTCGGGTGAGTGGTTCTTGCATTTAGGTGGTGGGATGCCCGTGTTAGAAGCGAGACCGGCGTCAATAATCATCGCATCAGGATAGTTTATATCATCCATGTTAACCAAGACATTGTTGCCTTTAATGTCGTTATGGACATATCCCTTCCAGTGGAACTGAGACAATTTTGATGCCAAACTAAAGAAAACTCTCATCCACCACAAACCCTCATGGCGAATTGCATAAGGACAAGTTACCTCATCCAGTTCCGTGCCGTCACAATAAGATATTATCAGACAAGGATGGTCCCGAGCCACAGCTAACAGACGCGGGGCTCCTCCTGCATGTACCATTCATGTCAAATAGTGTCTTAGCCTCCGTTAGATAGTCCTGTAGTGAAGCGCACTTAGTGCCTACTTTTCTGACTGCCATTTGTCCACGATACTGTACTAGATACACGGTGCCATACTTTCCCGATCCCAAATACTCCATATACTCACACTCGGACATGAGGGTATTTTTGTTCGAATACATCTTGGAATCGAGCAGCAGATCAGGCAGGGTACCCATCTGCTTAGTAGTAGCTGAGCACATAACTGTATTTGTAAATTACAGTTCAATGTTAGTAAGTTAGTTAGTTTAAATAGGACTTCAGAGGCTATCAACCATTCTGGATTATTAAACCAGCACACTGTAAGTCAAGAAAAGCGGCAAGACTGGAGCCCCTTTTCAAGAAGTGTTATCTTCTGATTCTGAATTGCTATTCGGAAGACTGACACACACATCGCGCACTTGTATGACAATGATAAGATCAAAATATCGACATTGTAACAATATAAGAAAACGAATATAAATCACGATAAACGTAGTGAAACTTCTCCAATATTTATTTTTCTGGTAAATGTTTATCACCAACCAGTGACGAGTTTTTCAGGTTATTTTTTGTTGTTTTTATTTTTTATTTGATATACAGTGTTGTTTAATACCAAGGACTGTCACATTTTACTATTTTCCCATTATCCATCAATCTTAAGACATGGCCCCCGATAGTGGGGAGGACTATGAAGATCAGGGAAATTGCGGGGTAAAAGGCGTAAATAAAGGGGTAATATTGGAAGAACTCTGAAAATACAATATTTAAAAGAAACAAAACCTGAAAATGGAAAAACCCGAGCCAGGTTTTGACCAAACTTGGCACGGGTTTTTCAATTTTTCAGAGTCCAAAATCAAAGTAACCTCATTTCGAAAGTTGGCTCGGGTTTTTTTGTTTTTCAAAGTGGATAAAGCCAGTAACAATGTGGTTAAAATTAGCCTAACCTAACCTAACCTAACCTAGTATAATGGATGGGGGCTGCTGCCCCCACCCTCCCGCTAAATCCATGAAATCCGAGCCAAGTTTTGTCATTAACCTAACCAAATAAGCTAACCTAACCTAACCTAGTATTATGGGGTTAACATTAGTGAGATGCGGTCTAGGAACGGTGTTACTGCATCTCCAGCTTGTCACAGCCATGCGACAGAGCCAACTAAGCCTTCGGACAGCCTTCCCCCTGCCATCCAGACCCACGACAACCCTGCCCCTGCCCGTATCGCCAAGATAACGGTGGAACGAGTGGGACACATCCGTCCCGAGTGGACCACACCAGTCACCCACGGCAAGTCATTTTCTGTAACCACCAGAGCCAAAGAAAATGACCATCGCAGGGGTAACCATTACAAACCCCCCTCAGCCAGCCCAGTAACTCCTCAATCTAGCTACACAACCACAGGTGGTACCAGGTGGTTTCCTAAATTACCTTTCATATCCCCTATCAAAGAACCTAAAGCTCTTTCAGAACCAAAACCTCTCTTCCCCAGATTGCCTTTCATATCCCCTATCAAGGAACCTAAAGCTCTTGCATCCATTCAATCTAAACCATTGTCCCGGATTAAAGTCACTCATAAACCAAAACTTGCCTATCCTTCCAGCCAACAATAAGTCTTAACACCCAGAATAAGTTATCATCCATTGTAAGAAACTCATCCGCTTCCTCTCCCACCAGGAAGCCATCACCCCATAATGTGTACAGATCTGCCCTGAGGAATCTTCCTCCAGCTACATCTACAAGGGCCAGCCAAAAGTCCAGGCACACCACTCCCAGGACTACAAGGACCTAACCACTACGCACAGACACCACCCCAGCGCCTTTGATCCTCTCAAGCCGGGCGCCTTAAGTCTGGGCAAGAATATTCACAAGTACTCAGCCAGTCTGGACATTAGTAACTAAGCTTGCCTTTGGTATTAATTTATCTGGGTAAAAGCAGCCAGAATAGCTGGTGTTCACACTTGAAGCTGTGTGCAGTGATCGGAGACGACCAGGTTGGGTTCCCCCCTTCAGGAAGAGGACTAGCTTGTGCAACCCACTTTGGGCCCCACATTCCTGGCCTTCGATGCTGTGCCCAGACCAAGTGAATAAGGATTCCTGTCTTGTTCCTTTCAAGGGATTACAAGGAGAGTGCAGTACTTAGAGACGACCAGGTCGGGTTCCCCCCTTCAGGAAGAGGACTAGATTGTGCAACCCACTTTGGGCCCCACCTACATTGGCCTCTATTTACTGTATTAGCCTTGTGGTTCCAGAGACAAAAGCAGCCAGAATAGCTGGTGTTTACACTTGAAGCTGTGTGCAGTGATCGGAGACGACCAGGTCGGGTTCCCCCCTTCAGGAAGAGGACTAGCTTGTGCAACCCACTTTGGGCCCCACCTTCCTGGCCTTCGATGCTGTGCATAGACCAAGTGAATAAGGATTCCTGTCTTGTTCCTTTCAAGGGATCATAAGGATAGTGCAGTACTTAGAGACGACCAGGTCGGGTTCCCCCCTTCAGGAAGAGGACTAGATTGTGCAACCCACTTTGGGCTCTCTGAGCTTCCACCGAGAGCACACCTGTGACGACCTGCCCCCCCCAGACAGCCCCGCGATTTACCCTCGCAGCTACACCACCTTTCTTGCCAAATTTATACTCTCTTTCATGTTTGCTTGCAAGCACTGTATAGAGTGATTAAAGTCGTGCATGAGATGTAGTTCTCACCTGTCTTCTAGCCGCTTCTTAGCCTCTCTCTCATATCTACCTGTAGATACTGAATAGAGGGACTGAAAAACGCTAACAGTGCTCTCTGAACACTATAAATAACAATCTCACGCTCAGTGAGACTAACCTGAAAAGTTAGACAAGGCTTTAGCCATCTTAGAAAAAGAATAATTATACTGACAAGAAAGTGTTACATGCAGGCTCTCAAGAGTAGCCAGGCTTCCCCACGAACTCAGGCACACGCTGGAGGCATTTCTGAGTTTGCTGGAAGATCTGGTTAGTTGTAGAGGGTAGGCATGTATTTTGCGCTTCTCTTTCTCTCTCTCTAAAAACCTTTAATTTTTCCTGTGCTGGTGGACAAGAAAGATTTGGCAGCCTACCACTGCGAAACCGGACTCTGAAACCTCTTGAGGTTCTCTCTGATTGGCTAGAGCATCAGAGATAACCTTCTTGATTGGCGCTCCCTTTGAAACGCTGAGCTGGAAATCCTATGATCACATAGGCACAACCAAGCTCTGGGCAAGGGTAGAAATTGTTAGCTCCCACCCCTAATATCATTACCTAATAAAATATAAACTTCATACATACTCTCTCAAACATTATCAACCCACCCATCTCTCACCACTCATATTATATCAACCTCTCCATTCACTTAACTACCTACATACCTACCGGTCTATATATACCTACCTAACTACCCATCTATCTACATACCTACCTATATAGCTATCTATCTATCTAACTACATACCTATATCTCTGTCTGTCTACATACATAGATACCTACCTGCCTATCCACCTACCTATTTAGCTATTTATCTATCTACCTAACCACCTATCTATCTATCTAGCCGCATACCTTTCTATCTAACCATCTATCTACCCACCTATCTACATCTACCTACCTAAATATCTATATATAGCTACATACCTATTTATCTATCTACCTAACCACCTACCTATCCATCTACCCACCTAGCTATCGATTCATCTACCTACCAACCTACCTACTCATCGACCTATCCATATCTACCTACGCATCTATATCTACCTACTTATCTATCTATTTACCTACTTACCTACCTTTCTTAGCTCCCCCCAATTGCTTAAATAAATTTTAACCTCACCCACACTCTCTACCTACCCCTCTATCTATCTATCTACCTACTTATCGACCTATCTATCTATATATACCCACCTACCTATCTATATCTACCTACCTTCCTTCCTATCTATCCACTTACAGATCTACTTGTTGATCTACCTAACAATCCATCTACCTATCTATCTACCTACCTAAATATCTATATATAGCTACATACCTATTTATCTATCTACCTAACCACCTACCTATCCATCTACCCACCTAGCTATCGATTCATCTACCTACCAACCTACCTACTCATCGACCTATCTATATCTACCTACTTATCTATCTATTTACCTACTTACCTACCTTTATTAGCTCCCCCCAATTGCTTAAATAAATTTTAACCTCACCCACACTCTCTACCTACCTATCTATCTATATATCTACCTACTTATCGACCTATCTATCTATATATACCCACCTACCTATCTATATCTACCTACCTTCCTTCCTATCTATCCACTTACAGATCTACTTATTGATCTACCTAACAATCCATCTACCTATCTATCTACCTACCTAAACAACCCAACTCCACCTCAGCCTACCTGCAAATCTTACCTACTATCCACTCCACCAACCTCCTTTAATAAACTCTCCCTACCTCACATGACCTCACCCTAAAAACAAACAACTGAACCTTAGCCAACCTGCAAACCTACTCTCAAACTGCTCATCCCAACTCCTACCTCTCCTCACCATGCCTACCTCTGTCCGCCTGCTTGTCGACCGGGGTCGGCAGAAGGCGGCAGACCTTGCCTCCTTTGTCTATTCCCTGACCTTGATCTACCAAATCAGGACTTTCATCAGAGACGGTATGATGACGGTACTAGTGAACAGTACCGAAGATGCTGATCAGTTCTTCTCGGCCAACATCCAGAAGAAACTGAATAGCAATGGGATCACACCCATAAGGACTGCTGAACACCTTGCCTTGTGTACGCTGGTAGTACGCCGAGTTGATCCCCTCCTGATAGGCCTGCCTGAAGAGGAACGCGTCAGGAGGATCAACAGAGCGAACAACTGCCAAGTATCCAGGGCGACTCAAATTCGGAACTTCCCGATGCTGAAGATCAATTGTTCGTCACACACCGAAGCAGACCGTCTCTTGAAAGCCGGCTTGAAGATCACTCCCATCTTTATCCGAACCGATGACATCGAATTCCAAAAGTTTGTGAAGGTCACCCAATGTCTCAAGTGTTATGGTTTTAATCACAAGCAGTATGCCTGTGACCAACCAAAGAGGTGTTCTAAATGTGCTAGGACCGGACACCATCACACAGAATGCAACACCACATTGCTAAAGTGCTGCAACTGTGGCGGAGCTCACGCCGCCATCAGTAACAAATGTAAAGTCAGAGAGGCACATGCCAACGGGCAGACCCCAACCCCACAAACCCGGAATTCGAACTCACCCCTACTTCCAACCCCACCTACCTATTCCCATCCCAAACCCCACACCCTCACTCAACCTGCCACCCTAACCAAACCTCACCCATCCACCTCCTCAATCCTCACCCAACTTCCTACCCTCGCCAACCCTTCCAACGACAGCCAGCAACCAGACAACGTAGAGGAACTCAACGACATGATGATCACCTCAATTGTGAAGGTATCACTAGTCGTTTCCCGCGGGGACCGTAGGGAATTCCTCTGGACAGTGAACGACGGCCTTAAGTTCAACGGTTTCCCTGAAATCAAAATCCCGCCGCAATGGAGTGAAGGACCCCCGCTGAACTGGGCATTCGAGAATGCCCTCAACCCCAAAGAAAAACCCCAACGACACCAGCCTGAAGAACCTACCACCCAGCACCAACAGGATCCCGCAGAACAGCCCCCCAGGACATCGACGACAGGAGCAACTCCCAAGAGGAAAAGAAACTCCCCCCAGACCAGGAACACCAAGCAGCACCACGGATCGCCGCAGCTACGTCTAGGTCCCGGCTGGATGGCAAACAAGAACGCCCCACCCAACTTTCCCTTCTCATCCTCAACCACCATCCCCACCTCGTTCCAAGTAAACCCTGAAACCCAATCCCAAGCTCCTAACCCCGCACCAGAACCTCAAAACCAAACTCCCCCAACACCCGAACCCCAACACCCAACCTCTTCTCCCACAAATCCTTCTCCTCTCACAGCCGCCCCCACCTCTAAACCCACAAACCCAACCTACCTCGAAACCTGCATCTCCGACTCCCTTCCTGACCTCAACATGTCCCAATACCTCTCTGACCCTGAACCTCTCTCCCAAACCCCCTCCTCTCCTTCTCCCACACCCAACCCACCACCAGCCTCAACACCCCATCCTCTACCACTCCTACCTCCCGTGACCCCCGGTTATCCTCTAAGAGCAGGGAACGCTCCGGCCGCAGGAACCTCTCCGACTCACCCTCATTCTCATCTAGTGACTAAAAACTTTCACCCTAAAAACCCATAAAATGCTAAAAATAACACAATTCAACTGCAGATCATACCACTCCAACAGACACCTTATCTCACTACTTCTAGAACAAGAAAAACCCGACATTCTTCTACTAAACTCCACCCTCGCCAACACAGCTATAAAACACTTAGGCTACACATCCAGACAATCCCCTTACGAACAGCATGAAGGAATCGCAATCCTTGTAAAATCATCCATAAAACACAAATTTATCAAACATCCTACCTTCCAACACTTCATGGCAGTCAAAATCTATACACAACTAGGAGAAATCATAATATGCACCACATATGCTAGACCTAACACGTACATCCCATTCACCGACCTGAACAATATCTTCAACAACACCCACACACCAGTAATACTCATGGCAGACCTAAACGCCAAACACCAAGCATTTCAACACCAAACAAATAACAACCACGGCCAACAGCTTCACAAACTCATGTATCACAAAAATTTACACCACATAGGCCCACACTTTCCAACATTCCACAATAATCGAGGAAACGGCACACCAGACATTGTCATCACAAACACCTTAGCCCTCCAATTTCAACACCACATCACCCCAGGACCCCACTCGGGCTCCGACCATATCCCCATCACACTACACCTCTCAACAAACCCAATACTTATCCCTGTCCCCGTACCCCAATACCAATACAAACAAGCAGACTGGGAAACATTCACAAAAACCCTCGCCGAAAAAACTTACATACTAGACCTAGAAAATCACCCCACTACAATAATAGACAAATACTGGAACCAACTCTTTCAAGCCATCACCGACACGGCAAAAGCCAACATACCCAAACAGCGATACAAAAGAAATACTCCTTCACACCCTCTATCAAAACACAAAGACTACTCCACTGCTACAGAAACAGATTTGAAACAAACAAACACAACCTCGCCCCCGTGCTCAGAGACATAACAATACTCAGAAGACACATTATAAACAGCCTAAATACAGATCACAACAAACACTGGGAAAAACTAATTCACGAAGCCGAGACCCACAGATCAAAACCCCAGTGAATTCTGGCAAAAAATTTCCCGCCTCCGAGGCACAGAACAAACCAAATTTGAATCCCTACAAATAAACGGCAGAAAAATTACAGACCCCGCCCAAGTAACACAAATTATGAAACAACACTGGGAAACTATATTCCGCCCACAACCTCCTTCTCAACACCCACCCATCTTAAACCACATAAACAATATAACTAACGAAACACTAAGACTTCAACCACACACCTCTCCCCTCCCGACAATAAACACAAACAACCTCAACCACAACAACATCCTCACTACACCAATCACCACCGAAGAAGTAAAACAAACTATCAAAAACACCAAAAAACGAGCACCAGGAGACAGCGAAATCGGACACCTCATACTAAAACACCTCCCACCACAGACAATCGCAGCCATCACTTGCATCTTCAATGCACAACTAGCAACAGGATACTTCCCCCAAAAATTTAAAACAGCAACAGCCATACTCATTCCAAAACCAGGAAAAGACCACACTGACCCACAAAACTACAGACCTATCAGCCTACTCGAGACACTAGGGATAGTATTCGAAAGAATATACAACCACAGACTCAGATTACACCTAGACGAACATGAACTACTCTCACACAAACAGTTTGGCTTCCGAGCAAGACACTCAACCCAAGACGCACTCAATATAATCACAAACTACATACACACCAACAAGCTTGCCAGATACAAAACAGCTCTAATCACTAAAGATGTACAAAAAGCATTCGACACTGTATGGCACGATGGCTTAAAATACAAAATATGCAACAATTTCAACCTCCCATCACTATCGCAACGCCTACTATGCAGCTTCCTCACAGACAGAAAAATGCGGATTAAGTTCAACAACCACTTCTCAGACTATTTCCAACTTCAAGCAGGAGTACCTCAGGGCTCCGTCCTATCTCCAACCCTATACATCCTATACACTAACGATTTACCCAATCCATACCACAACGACTCTCTCACCATACAATATGCTGACGACGTAACACACCTAGTGCGGGATTTTAACTCCCTCGACAGACTCACAGACAAAGCTAACACTGAAACACAACGAGTACCCACCTGGGAACAAAAATGGCGTATCACCACAAACCCCACCAAATCACAAGTAACCTACTTTGGAACCAAGAGAGAACAACCACGACACATCATCCTCAACCAATACAACCAAAACCGTACACCAATACCAATCAAACACTGTAACAAAGTCCTCGGAATTAACTTTGACAAAACTTTCACAATGTCACAACATATAACCTCAAAAAAAGCCCAAGCAGCCAATGCACTAAGATCCCTGTACAGATTCCGATCAGCCTCAACCAAGACAAAAACACACCTATACAAAGCTCTAATCAGACCATTACTAACATATGCACCAAACACACTCCAACTAGCAGCCCAAACTAACACGAAAAAAACTACAAGTCATACAAAATAAAGCACTAAGATTCATACATAACACACACTGGACAGAATTCGCTAGAAACGAAACACTACACATCAGAAGCAACATACCCTCACTAAACATATACTGGAGGCAACTAGGCGATAAACAATTAAATAAACTAAATGAGACCAACCCCCACTGGCAACAATTCTTCAACAACACACTCCCTCACAGACTAAGAAACAACAACCCGGCCATCTTCAACAGGCCACAAACCCCTTACCCCCCTCCTGCATATTAAACAATACTCAACAAGCTACTCCTACTTCTCCCTATGACTCCTACTACCACTTTAACCACTACCTATCCCTATGTCTAAAAAATATCTTCCCCTATCTCTACTACTAAAAATATCTTCTATTCCGAACTCTCCCTACCACAACAAAACCTCCTACTATACCTCAAGACCAAATTACAGCTTCTCTAAGACTAAACAACATCACAACTTTCTCTCCAACTAAAACACATCTCACCACTACTTATCCCTAAGACTAAAATGTTTTCCCTTTCTCTACCACTAAAAATTACTCCCTATATCAAACTTTCTCTACTACAATCAACCTCTTACTATTCCTCCTAGATCACTTAACTTCTATATAAAAACAAAAATTTCACAACTCTTTCCCTCTGACTAAAAAAGCCCTCACCACTACTTATCCCTACCACTAAATTTGTTTTCTCTTTTTCTACCACTAAAAATACCTTCATTCTTCAAAACTTTCTCTACTACAATCATCCTCCTACTATAATTTCTAGGTTGTGTGTTCTTGACCCCATAGCCGTGCAGCGGCGCCCCTGGCGATTGGGGGGGAGGGCCCCTTCCAGTGGCGGCACCACGTCTCGCGTCTCATGGGTTCACCACGCAGCCTCACGGGGCTCACATGACGAAAACATATCAAATCCATGAGGCTCACAACCCCCCCCCGAACAGACATGTCGGAATGGCATGGCATGTGATACCCAAGCAAGCAAGGAGTCACCCCCAACGCGCCCCTGTCGACCTTGCCCTGGCCAGTCTCTTTAGCAGCTAAATCAGGAAAACCCTCAGGCAGCTCCAGTTAAGCCTGGACACCTTTTTCTCCTGCTAAAATTCACTTCATCCAACTAATTTTTGTCCTATCCCCACTTCCCCCTAACCCCCTGTCACTACTCAATTTGACTTGACTTGACTGACATTAGTAACTAAGCTTGCCTTTGGTATTAATTTATCTGGGTAAAAGCAGCCAGAATAGCTGGTGTTCACACTTGAAGCTGTGTGCAGTGATCGGAGACGACCAGGTCGGGTTCCCCCCTTCAGGAAGAGGACTAGCTTGTGCAACCCACTTTGGGCCCCACCTTCCTGGCCTTCGATGCTGTGCCCAGACCAAGTGAATAAGGATTCCTGTCTTGTTCCTTTCAAGGGATTACAAGGAGAGTGCAGTACTTAGAGACGACCAGGTCGGGTTCCCCCTTCAGGAAGAGGACTAGATTGTGCAACCCACTTTGGGCCCCACCTACACTGGCCTCTATTTACTGTATTAGCCTTGTGGTTCCAGAGACAAAAGCAGCCAGAATAGCTGGTGTTTACACTTGAAGCTGTGTGCAGTGATCGGAGACGACCAGGTCGGGTTCCCCCCTTCAGGAAGAGGACTAGCTTGTGCAACCCACTTTGGGCCCCACCTTCCTGGCCTTCGATGCTGTGCATAGACCAAGTGAATAAGGATTCCTGTCTTGTTCCTTTCAAGGGATCATAAGGATAGTGCAGTACTTAGAGACGACCAGGTCGGGTTCCCCCCTTCAGGAAGAGGACTAGATTGTGCAACCCACTTTGGGCCCCACCTTCACTGGCCTCTATTTACTGTATTAGTCCTGTGGTTCCAGAGGAGATTGCAAGGGAGTAATTTAATTGTCCCAAACCTTAGACTAACCATAGTGTCATTGGATAGACTGCTTGCAACTCTATACAGACCATTATGCTAGTCGCCATAACCCCCCACCAAACCCTGTAGCAGAACTCCGGCATACTCTTAGTAAGTCCCTGCTCACGCGGAGTGCAAGAGGAACCCGGGTGTTTCCCGTGGTAGGCGCAGAGGAGCAAGGAGCTGTAAGGACGTAGGAGTGCAGCCTAATCCCGGACCAACATCCGGAAGTACCACGCCCCAGCCGCCCTCCTGGACCACTGTATTCTCCCTCGATCTACGGCACCTCTTCACTCCAGCTCTCCTTTAAGTGCCTTATTATGGTTTATGGGTATAGAGTTGTCTCAGGGTAGTGGTTGAAGTTATCTTCAGGGGTTCTCACTAAATAACGTCTTGCGAGAGGGCTTTCCTCTCTCTACGTAAATTGACGTTAATCTGCCCACTTGCCGGGACACATTAGACATAACTATCAAGGGATCCTTATATCCGCACATTCCCGGGTTATTGGTCTCCCATAGCCCGTCAGAGGGTACGCGCCTATATAAGACCCACAGCATATGACATACCCACATATTTACACGTAACCTTGTTCCCTTGTACAACTTCTAGCCTCATTCTCTTAACATTCTGTCAGGTTCATAACTCGAATAGATCTCACTCTATCTCAGCTCCCGACGATTGTTGTATCAGCCTTCCGCATCTTGCTAGTTGCCCACACAAGTAGTTTTAGAATAAATAATATTGCCAGGTGAGATCTAGCACACCTGTAGAATTCAGTTCATTTGTGAGCCTTTCAGAGCCCACCTTATTGTTGATGACCACTTGGTCATCGTTGCTTTAGAGTCAGTTAACGTCACTATTGCCGGGGACATCATAGTATGATCCAGACGACATCTGCCATTACTGCACTCTTGTTACCTTGCGGAGATCTTGCTTGAGATCTAGTTGAGTGGGAGGTAAGCCTCCACTATTTTGGATACTCTATAATTGTATCCGAGGAGTTATTGTTAAATTGAGTCCGGACCCATTGTTCGACTCTTGCCTTATAATTGCTAATCATATTATTATTTGTATGCTCTATTTACCATTGTTGCCATTTTGATGATCTCCGTGTTCCAGAATTAAATATATTGCTCCTCCATGAACCAGGTGTAAAGTGAATAAAACCCATGTTAACTTGTCGCCTGTGTACTTATTCTCCTGCCGTGTGGTCTCTTTATTAAAGTTAAAGGTATACTTCTCCAGTTAGAGAGTTAATCATTGCATTCAGAATATCTCGCGTTCCAATTTGGACCGGGCATAACACTGGTGACAGCGGTGTCTCTTTCTCGAGGGTAGCCTTTCAGGTTTTTTTCCTGCTTTAATATTTCTGAGAGTAGCACGACAGGGGTAAGTAGTCAGGATGACGGGGAGAGCACTGGATATTATTCCTTTCAAACCAGAGGAAAATGACATAGCCACCTATTTAGAGGTCGTCAAGCCAGTTCTTGACATCATATTTAAAGATGAAGTGGCCCCTATAATTCATACAGTAGTAATGAAGCTAGGGCGACACATGGCCCTAGTTTCCAGTTATGTGAAAGAGAACCCGGGGATGACCTGGGAACAGTTTGAGACCTATACTAAAGCTGCCATTAACCCCATCTTAGGTACCGTAATAGCTGACCAGCAGTTCCACGCTATCACATACGACGGGGACCTCAATGCCACCATTAGCAAGCTCAACAGGCTGGCTTCCACCGCTTTTACGACGGCTACAGCTGCGGAGAAGAAAGAAAACGTCCGACGTACCCTCATGAGGATCCTCCCTATTGCAGTCCGGGACCACTTCGCCATTACAGAACCGGCCGGATATGACGCGGATCTCCCTGTCATACGCCGCCTTCTGGCCCTGTCCCGGGAGCAAGGGAAAATCGCCAGCATCAACAGAGCTCCGACTAAACCCCAAGGAGCTCCTTCCGGACCAATTTTCCACCCCAACCGCAGCCCGGATAAACCAGAAGAGGGGGTCAGGATCAAGCCTGGAGATTGGAAGCCCTGCGGATCCCAGTGCCTTATCAACGGGCTGAAACGTTCCTTCTCCAAATTGTTGGCCAAGCGCTCAAGGATTCCTTTATTCTGGGGACAGATTCCCTGGTTGAAACCATCCAGACGAGTTGCCACAATCCTGGAGGACGGCACTGCAGGAGCTGATGACCACGGCGAGGAAGCTGCAGAGGTTGGTGACCCAGACGACCACAGCACAGTCGAGCCGGAAGTCATCCGACTGGTTTTTTAGACCGCCCCCGCCCACCAACTTGGAGACTGGCGGGGGCTCGAGATAAGGATAGCTCTACTATGATGAAACCTCCCATTTACACCCACCTCACCATCCAAGGAGTCAAATCTCGACTACTCGTCGACACCGGAACCTCAAGATCATGTATTTTTTCCTCATATCACCAGAGATATCACAACACTTTTGGACCTCTTCAACGCTCTTCCACCACCCTTATTGATGCCAACGACAACCTCATTTCCAGTACTGGCATCACTGCACCACTATATGTGGCCACCCCTCAACCCAACCACGGCCATCACCACGCTTTCATGGTATTTCCCTCCCAAGAGACCACTTACGACGGATACCTGGGATTCGATCTTCTCACTGTCCTTCGCACTACCATCCAGTGTGTGGAACGAAGATTGCTATTTTCCACCGACCACCCAGGACTCACCACTCCGAAGACTACAACACCGCTCCACAACCCCCCTCAACCTTTGAAAGCCATCCGTGTTGCATCGGCCATCACCACTCAACCCATCACTTTGCTGCCACATCATGAACATTGGGTATCCATCCATCCAACCCTGACAGGAGAACTCATTCACACTCCTTCTCTTCAGAGCCCTTTTAACAGGGATTGCCTCACTGCACCTGCCATCTTAAAACAAAACGCAGTACGTATAGCCAACATCTCCGACCACCCTATCACCTTACCCAGGGGTCTCACCATTAGAGAACTGGAGACCTACGATGACCAGCCCTCACCTACCACCACCACCATTCCTTCATCAACTCCATCACTCCCGGAAATCTCCTATCGGCCGGGAAAACTCCACACCAATGCAGACGCCCTATCCCGGCTATCTCTGGCACCAGAACAACTCAAAGCCATTCAAGACCCACGACCCCCACCTACCACCACTCCCCCTCTCATACAGGCGTACCTCCGGAACGAAAAACCTAATTGGATCTCCACCCGACTATTTGGACTCTTGCAAAGAAGGGGAGACGTACTCTTCACACCCGAAGGTCAGATTGTACTAGGCCCCGAAGATGCAGAGCAAATGATGTCTTCCCTGCACACCAACAACGGGATCCACCTAGGACAGAAGAAATTGGTGAACACCTTCAAGGACACCTACTGGACTCCTCGCCCATACACCACTGCCAAACAGATCACCGAAGCCTGCCGCGCCTGCGCCCTGGGAAAAGATCAAACACGCACTCCAGGACCCTCCGGCAAACTCATCGCTTCTAAACCTTGGCAACTTCTGGCAGTTGACGTCATGGGGCCTCTGCAAAATGACAGGGGATACCGCTACATCATCACCTTTGTGGATACGTACTCCAAATACGTCATCGCTTGCCCTGCCCGAGAACACACAGCTATGGCCGTAACAGAGGCATTATTACAACATGTGTTTCCATATTTTGGATTGCCTCAGGCAATCCACTCCGACAATGCCCCTGAATTTACCGGACAAATTTGGACACAGATCTCAGAAATCTTTGGGTTCCACATTAGCCATTCTTCACCTTACTGGCCAAAAGGGAACTCCATATGCGAGCGTTCCCATCGAACCATCGCCAATCAAATCCGGACCCGCCTGCAACAGATGAACTCCTCGGACTGGACCAGCCAAGTTCGCATCATACAATGGGGAATAAACACCTGCCCCAGAGACAACGGGATCACCCCTCACGAGATGGTTTTTGGAAGCCCACCTCTCCTAATACCTCTACGTCACCTAGCTGCCCCTACTGAGCCCTCGCCAGGTCTAAACACCAACCTCGTCCATCTTAGAAACCGCCTACGTCAGCTCCAATTCACGCAAGATCTCCAGCCTGATGAAGTCCCCAAAAACAACCCTCACCGAGTAGGCGACCTGGTAATAATAATAATAATAATAATTCTTTATTCCAGACACATAAGATAGATACAGTATAAATACAGTACGACCTAATGGTCCATATCACATACACTTCTCGTCAGAGCACAGATAATAATTATACACAAAGATATATTAATAAAGAAACAATAAAATAAAATATACAGTAGTCCTATTTACAGAATAGAGCACATATCACATTTTGTCACAATATAACACAGATAGGCTAACTAAGGCTATTGCTCAATGTTGGTTAACACCTATTGCACAGATCATTGCTCATAGTTCAATTAGACCTATATATTACATTACATACTATGTGTGCAGCAGCTTCTGCCAGTGAGATATAATTCGGGATTCATAGATATGATCACTAGACCAAAGAGCTACGATCAGCGTGTTACCGGAGGATTGCAGTCGCTGCGAAAAGCTGTACACCAGTCTCCTGATGACAGCCCAACAGCACTGCACATCCAACAGTGTGCACACCATACTAGTGCTTTCATATTTAGAGAGACCAATGAACATCTTGAGTATATTATGATAGGATGTACACAGACCATTTATGGTGGCTCTCTTATACTTCCACCACAAATGGGCCGTGTACATAGAGGAACAATATGTCCGGAACAAAGTGACTTTAGTTTCCCAATTACACATGTGGAATTTTCTCAAGATGGTGTTACCACGTAAATATAGCTGTCTGCGCTGACGGCCGATATCTGCATCATCTGAGCAATCGTTTGAGATAATGTGTCCCAGGTATTTTATTTTGTTTACTTCTTGAATAATTTGATTATTGAAATGCTAGGTTTTTCCAGGTTAAATAAGAATGGGAATTATCCCCAGGCTACCTTTAGGATCAACCTTTCCTGGTACCTGGCGCGGGGTACGAACCTCTGAAGGGAATTTAACCCCCCTAAAATCCCACAGGTTTTGAGATGCCTTGGGTGGGGTTCGAACCCTGGTTAGTGACGCACCACCATCACCACCAGGCCCGCGCGCTAACCCACTGTACTACCACGGACGTACAAAAGTATAGCAACCTTAGTCCGATTTTTAAGAACCACGGTGATAGTCTCTCGAGATGAGTTTATTGGACTTACCATCTACGACTATTTTCGAACCACGGTGATAGTCTCTCGAGATGAGTTTATTGGACTTACCATCTACGACTATTTTACGCTATACCTGACGTCAACTCGGGTTAGTATTATTGTGGGTGCGGGACATTTTCGAGGGCATTACACCAAGTGGTGATAGTGGTGCGTCACTAACCAGGGTTCGAACCCCACCCAAGGCATCTCAAAACCTGTGGGTTTTTAGGGGGGTTAAATTCCCTTCAGAGGTTCGTACCCCGCGCCAGGTACCAGGAAAGGTTGATCCTAAAGGTAGCCTGGGGATAATTCCCATTCCTATTTAACCTGGAAAAACCTAGCATTTCAATTATTGAGTGAGAAATTTGGCAGTTTACTTTTATACAGTAATTTTGATCTAAATATAAGAACAGCACTTTTCAGTGGGTTGAATTTATTAGTGGCCCCTCCATCATTGACGAACATGCCTATTACATAAGGCATCCTCTTCAAACACTAATCCGCCGTAGTTTGAATCTACCGCGCAGAGCATTTAAAAACTGAGGAGCCTTCATCACGAGCGCACGCGACCTCACTCATAGCTTCAGTCATTATGAATTGGGTTCTCACTACGAAAAAACTTCGTAAAAAATAAAAATAAAAATAAAATAAGAATAACTATCTAATAAGCTTTCCATCATATCGTGGATGTACTTGTGTGGATTTCTGACCAGACGCTGATTCAGGCGTCATTCCTCCTTCTCTGCTCTGCGCTCAGCCTGCCCGGACGTGTCTCCCCACGCTCCGCTGATTCCGCATTTGTTGCGTCCCTAGTGAGTTTTTTCTCATTTGTTTACTCCGGGATGTATCGAGTAAGGTTAGGATATGTGTAGCAGGAGTGTCCTGGGCTGGTTGCCCGCAGTGCAGTGTATTTTGGGTCGTGTGTTTGGGGCATCTATTTCGGATGTTCCCTCGTGGTCCTGTTGTGGACATGTGAACTTTTTCACAGTTAGTTAGCTTGTGTTGCAGGCGGCTTTCATCACGCGTTAGTTATTGCTGCCTTTTATCTTTCTGATGAGGTATGCTTTGTTTACTGACGTTCCCTTTGTATTTTTCTTCACTTAGTGAAGTTTTTTCTGGGTCCCGTGTCAGTCTTCCCTTTGCCGGAAGTATTTGCTACAGTGGTGTGTTGGCGGTGGTTCCTGTTGTGATATTTCCAGTGTTTGGTGTATATTTCAACTTTTATTATGCCGTCTACTTAGGCCTAGCCAGCCGCTCGTAGCTTTGCCACATGTACAAGTGTTATTGTTTATTATTTATAAATATGCCATACTGTGTCATGTGTATCCGGGTTTTAGTTGTGTATTGGCTAATTCCTCGGACTATGTTTGTTTCCTGGTTTAGTTGTGTATTGGCTAATTCCACGGATTATTGTGTGGACTTAGGTTAGTCGTGCGTGGCTTCCTTCGTGTCCGTTGTACGTTCAGATGGTGTCTGATCGGGGTGGGTTTCTTTCCGGCGGGTTTTTTCTCGGTTTTCACCATGAAAAAAACCCGGCCGAGAGCCGTGTTGGGCCACACGTGGTTTTTAAACACAGGCTGGTGTCCCCGGCGATGAGGTGTCTGTGGCTCTCCAGGACTGCGTCTTTGTTGGTACCTGGTTTCAGGCTCCCTTTGATTCCCGGCGGAAATGGCTGTACCCATCTTTAAAACGTTGTTCATGCGAACATACGTTATGTAGTTTTTCTACCAGGTTTTACAAAACCACATGAAAAACCTAGCTGTTGTTAAGGGCTTTCCTCCCCGGCGATCTTTTACAAAGAAGTGGGGACAGGAACTTATGGGGTTAACTTTTTGACATCTCACCCGGCGGGTGTACCTTGGTAGGGTGGGATGAACAACTAAGTCATTTAGTTCATTAACCAATCCATTTTAAGTGATGCTATATGTATCGCCGCCTTTATACTTACAGCGATTGAAGGTTCAATTAGGGTTAACATCGTTTTTTCACACCCGGGGGGTGCTCCTAGGTGGAGGAAATAAGGAATTTACAAATTCAATTTCGATTTAACCACTTAATTTAGTGATACAATTAGGTATCGCCGCCTTCAACCTTACGGCGATCTTTTGTGACAATTCGTTAGAAATCAGATCTCGTGTCAGCCTGCCCTGTGTTATTCTACTAAAATATTTCAAGGGCCGGCGTCTTTATGGGGGGTTGTTTTTGTTCCAAAAATTGAATCTTAAGACAGTCACCACCAGAAAGACTATAATCGCCATGCTGGACAATTATATTATGTCAGAGGGTATTCTTCACTTTCGTCAAAAGATTTGTTTAGATATTCTGAACCCCGCCGCGTAGCGAGCTGTGATCGTTGTGTCATTACATCTCGTTATCCGGTGGGTTATTAACACTTGTATGCGAACATGTTGGGTTAACCTTATGAGCATTAATTCCTGGAAATTTTCTTTTTTTCCAGAGCTGGGCTCCGGCGGACCAATACAGACCCGGCGGTAGTTTTCCCCACCAGTCTCTGTCATGGCTACCTCAGCCCCAGTCTTTGCTTTATGCACTACCCCTGCTTGTGCCGGTATCCCTATTTTTGTGCATACCCTTTGCATAAGGTGTGTTAAATGTCTAGACCGTTCAAGGGGTCTCTGGGTAATGCGTAATTGTTCTTTTTGCTCCCAATTAGCTGTCAAGGTCCTTTGCGACAATGATAAGACGGCGGCAGTAGCTTTAAGAGAAGTACGGCAACAGATGGCAGCCTACACTACGATTGTTGCGCATAAATCACTTCAATGTGACAACGTCCCTCTTTGGGATAGATTGCTATTTGAACACCCTCCCCCTAAACGTTCCTCTAGAGTCACGAGTCTTAAGCCGGCGGAGACTGGTCAGGGTTCTGTATCTTCGGCTACTACACCAAAACGTCCAAGAGAGCCTACACCCCCGGCGTCCACCGCCTCGTCTCGGGCGAGATCTCGGTCTAGGTCACCTCTCAGACGCCAGTCTTCTAGTCTTGCCTCTTCACCAGCGAGTAAGAAGAGTAGGACGGAAAGTTCCACCAGTGGTCACGGCGATGAATCCTCCAAATCTAGGAGTAGTTCTCGGTCACACCGTAGCCATAAATCCTCCAAAAAGGATTCCCAGAAACGAAAGTCCTCCCTACATTCACCAGCTTCTAGTGCCTCTCTTCGTACCTCTACCCCAGACAAAGTTTGTGTTAGGTCTCAAGGGTCCAGTGCGGTGCCTGTCCCTAAAGAGGATTTACCTATTAATATTTTAACCCTGGAATTGGAAAGTTCAGGGGGTTCAATAATTGACAATGTTTCAGACTCCCAAGAGAGTGTAGGCCAGGGCCTCGGTGTTTGGCGGTTTGCTCAGCCAGGGTCTGACCACCCACGTCCGACTCAAATGAGTCACACAGTAGCTGATGTCCACAGGGACACGGCGATCCCATCCTCTATTCCTGACTTATCTTGGAAACAAGGTACCCCAGCTTCGGCGGGGTCTTCTCAGGAGGATCAGGAGGAGAAAGACGAGGTTTCAATAATTTCGGAGATGGAAGGGCAAGAGTCAGGCTCAGTCTTAGACGCCGCGCACGATATTAATGATTCACCTGTAAGTTCATCTTCTAACCAATATGTTACCGCACAAGAAATTAATGGGCTACTTACTGATGCTTTATCTAAATTTTTTGGCCAACAACAGGAAAACCCCACAATGGACTTGGGGGCTCCCACGACAAGTTCTACGGTACGGCCTCTGATGACTTCAATTGCTTTATCTAAGATCCCTAACCCACCCACTCTGTCACCATCTGAGGGTACTAAGCCTGCTACGGCGGCATTGACAACTTCAAATGTCAGGGTCATCACGGATGTCAATCCACCCCCTCTAGACAAGGTGCCTCTCAGAAAAGTGGCTATGCCCTTGCTTTATGGACCAGACGAGTCATGGGTCCTTTTGACCCCCACTAACCCAGAGCTCGCCCAACCTACTTTGTCAGGGGAACTCCCGGTACCGCGTGAGTGGGTCATCCAGGGCAATAAGTCAAAGAAATTAAGGGCCCTGGATAATTTGGGAAATGTACTGGACGTAAACGTCAAGGCTATACCTAGTTATTATCACCAAGACTATTTTGTGTATGCTACTAAGCCAGCTTTACCCCCTGCCTCAGCTTCGAAACTATTTTCAGACTGGTCTAAGCTGGATGGGTTTAATGATATTAAGACTCTGTCAGCTCTCACTCCTGAACTTGATTTACAGACCGTCACAGACGAAGCAGCTAATCCAGTTTTGAAGGTGGGGCAGTTGGGTCCAGGACCTTGGGTAGATTGGGAGGTAGAGGCTCAAAACTTTGCAACCACATTTACTTCTAAATCTTCCCACCAGATCCCTCAGGATACATTCGTGGTTCTCCATGCCGGTAGGTTCTGCCGGCGGAGTCCCGTCAGCTTTGTTTTCTTTCCTAGCTGCCCCTAAGATTAATCTTTGTGAGCTAAAAGACCCTTTCACTACCCCTACCCCTACTCACCTAGACAGAGAATTTAGGCTAAGGGGGAAAGCTTTTCGCCTGTTCTCTCAGTACATAGTGTCTCAACAGGTGGCTAAGTCTTTACTGCGGTCCACTCAGGAAATCGCAGACGCGGATGCCAGAAGATCGGTTGAATTATCCCGGCGACTGCTCCTCCAGTCGTCAATCCAATCCTTGGGTGACATACGCACCGCCTTACTTGAGGCGGTACGAGCAAGACAAGATCTCAGAATGTCTTTAGTTCGCAAGCTACCTGATCGCATTGCGAATCAGGTGATCATATCACCAGTGCTTACTCCCTCTTTAATGTCCCCTGAAGTGTGGCGAACGGTGTTCAATATGGCACAGGCCGTTAAGCACAGTCCCACCCCTTCTAAGAAACCTGCATTTAACTTCCCCAAACCCAGGCCAACCGCTAAAGCTCAGCCAGGGGGATCTAAACCCTTTCTTCTGCCTAAGTCCTCCCACTCCCCCCAAGGTCAGTACAGGCATAGACAGGGTTTTCAGGTCAGAGAGGACGCGGCCAGCATAAGCCAAGGGCCAGTCTTCGGCCAACACCAGCCAGCCGGCAAAGCGTCCAGCACCACCAACCCCACCATCAAAAAACTAAAGTCTCTCTCACTCCCGGGGCCAACCTTAAGGCCGGAGGACCCGAGGGTAGTACAGCCGGCGAACCCTTGTCTGCTAACTGGGTCGTTCCGAACGTGTCACCAAGCATGGCCATTAAACACTTGGGCACGGATGGTGGCTCGCAAAGGCATCACTTGGCAGTGGCTCCGGCGACCTCGCTTACGTCAGCCGACAACGGCGAATTTTGTTTCTTTAGAGGTGGAGTCACTGGTCCAGGAAATGATTGCCAAGAATGTCATCATCCCGGTCCCCCCAAATTACCCTGTATTCACGTCCAAACTATTTTTGGTTCCAAAAAGGGACAGTGTTCAGATGAGGCCGGTCGTAGACCTGTCTTATCTGAACCTTCACATTCACAACGAATCTTTCAGAATGTTAACAGTTCACCAAATCAGGCTAACACTTCCGCCGGGAGGTTGGATGTGTTCACTAGACCTGACAGACGCCTATTGGCACGTCTCGGTCAACAAAAGATTTCAAAGGTTTTTGGCCTTACGGATCAGGCACCAAAATTTTGTTTTTCAAAGGATGCCGTTCGGCTTGAACCTAGCACCTCGATTATTCACGAAATTAGTCAGGCAAGCCCTGATGCCATTGTTAAAACAGGGGATCAGAGTGTTGTGGTACCTAGACGACTGGCTGGTGGTGGCAGAGACACAACAATTATGCGTCAAACATGTCAATATTATTTTAAATCATGTCAAAACTCTAGGCTTCAAGGTAAATCTGGTAAAGTCAAACCTTGTTCCCTCACGAGTAATTCAGTGGATAGGGCTGGTCTGGGACACGGCCGCTCTCACTCTGAGTCAGAGTGTGGACAATCGCAACAGGTTTCGCAGAAAACTGTTCATGTTTCTTCACAGTCTGACTACGACGCGGAGGGTCTGGGAGTCTCTGGTAGGCTCTCTCAACTGGATTCAACTAACTGTCAAGTTGGGCCGGTTGAAAGTAAAACGATTAATATTGGAAGGCAACAAATATTTCCCGCTCTTACCGGCGGGAAAATTATGGCCCATCCCGAAATTAATCCACACCTTGCTAGCGGTCTGGGCAAAGAGGGAAACGTTGCACTCAATAATGTCATGGACCTCTCCTCCACCAACGGTATGGATAGACACGGATGCGTCAGGCACAATAGGGTGGGGATTTCAGTCAAATCAGGGGCACCAGGGTCAGGGGCTTTGGTCCCACTTAGAAATCTCTCACATCAATGTCAAAGAATTACTAGTCCCCTTGTATTTCCTTCAGGCTCACGGTCCGGCGCTACGGGGCAAGTCGGTGGCCTTCAGAATGGACAATCTGAATGCAGTTCACTGTATTCAGAAACAAGGATCAACGAGGTCAAGGGGGTTGCTAAACGTGTCGGAAGAGATTTTTACTCTCGCCAACAGACTAGACATTTACCTTCACGCATCTTATCTCCCAGGCGTAGCGAACGTCTGGGCAGACGCTCTGTCCCGGAGACAGAGCACGACAGTAGAATGGTAGCTCAAGCAACCCATTTTCAACATAATGATTGCAGAGCTCTCCCATCCACAAGTGGATCTATTTGCGTCCGAGGAGACTCACAAACTCCCTCTATACCTCACCCGCCGGGCGATAACGCCGGCAGGGGGGCCAGACGCCCTAGTGACAGACTGGAACAGATGGAGCTCCATCTATCTGTTTCCGCCGCCAGATGCGTCACTAATGTGCCACGTAGTGAACAAACTACGAGATTATCGAGGCTTAGTCTCGCTAATCGCGCCCCTGTGGCCGGCGCAGTTGTGGTACCAGCAGTTGAAAACGTGGTGCTCGGACCCGGTATCGCTCCCGGTCGGGTATTTCCACTTAGACACGATTGGCAACCTAGCGACCTCGCTGACTTTTGCATTATGGACATTCAGGAGGCCAAGTGGCTAGCACCATACGGTAGAGATGTGACCAATAAATTAATCAATCAATATACTCAGTCTACGAAACGACAGTATCACTCACATTGGCAAGCCTTTACTTCCTGGATCATCAGAACGGAACAGAATGTACCGTCAGTGGCTTTAGTTTTCAATTATTTAAATTATCTGTTTGAGCAGAAACATTTATCTGTGGTAACATTAAAAAATCACTTAACTGCGATTAGAGTGCCCTTTTTAGACCTTACAGGTCTCTCCATACCGGTGGCGGAGGAAACAGGTTTTATGAGAGCTTGTTTTAAACTTCGCCCACCTCCCCGTCAGCTCATGCCTACTTGGTCTCTCGACAAAGCTTTGTCTTTACTTCACTCTCGTCTGTACCAAAATACTGCAGACTTTGCATTACTCTTAAAAAAGGCGGTTTTCCTTATGGCTTTGGCCACCGGGAACAGAGTGTCTGAGCTGGCGGCGATGAGCAACACACCTAATTGTCTTAGGTTTGGCAGACTTAATGAATGTATTTACATTGCACCTTCCCCAGGTTTTGTAGCCAAGAATGAGCACAGTGCACACGTGTTTTCTGAGTTCACGGTGCCGGCGTTAAAAAGGGGAAAGGTGCATCATAATCTATGTCCAGTGCAAGCTCTAACCAAATATTTGAGAGTAGCTCCTCTTAACCCCCAAGGTGCTTTATGGGTAGCAAGTACGGGTAAACGCTTACTTAAACGACGATTAGCCTCTCTTCTGGTCGAAGTCATTAAAGAGAGTAATCCCGGCGTTGTGGGTAGGGCCCACGATTTACGCAAATGGGCAGCCTCTTTACGTTTCCTGAATTTTTTTTCAGTAGAAGATATCGCGTCCACTCAGTTGTGGGCGTCTAATCATACGTTTTTGTCTAGATACTTATAAGTTGCTCTAGACAAACCTTCCTTACCATGTATAGCTTTAAGGCAGAGGATCTAGGTGGCCCTGCAGTCACTTTTGTTTATTTTCCCAAGAAGGGGGGGGGGGGGGGGGGGGGTGCAGTCAGTTGACATAGGACACCCTAGACCCCGCCGGAGTATGAGAGCTGTGATTTAATTTAAGGTTAATGTGATATGAAAATTTCTCAGTGAGAAATTGTGCTAGTACAATGTTAGTACAAAACAACGGAGTTGTTATAGTAGTTTTAGCTGCAAAAGCAGTCTAATATTAGAACAGTGGAGATCCTTTGCAATTTCTCTCCACGATTATTTTTGGGTTTATTATGTGCACATATAAACTTATAACTTGTTATTTTTGTCACCACTCGTTGAGTGGGGTGCCTTTGTAACTACAGATCTGTGTTCAGAATCTTCAGGGTTACCCATTTTTTGTCAGGCAGGCTTCTTTGAAGCACGCACCTGCCTGAACCCCTTTTTCTTGTATATTTTTGGTCTACGCCATATTTAAATATATTTTTCAAAAGTAAGAATACTATGTGGTTGTTTTTATTATCTGCTTTTATAGAGTTATATGATTACGAATATCCCCCTCCAGTCTTAGAAATCAGGCATGTTCGTCAATGATGGAGGGGCCTAAAATGCCCCAGAACAAGAAGCCCACCACAGAAGCCACGAGCGAACACCACACAGAAACACCCGGAAGAAAGGTCCACAGAACGAAAGGACCAGCTGACCGAGCCCGCCATTCCAGACAGGCCCAAGCCCGCAGGGCTAAACAGCTCCAGGACACACCCATTTACCTTTTCTAAACCGACCATTTTCCACACCTCACGTACACTAACCCCCTCGTGTCCTACACTTATTAACTACAAAGATGATGAACAGGAATATACATTCATATTAAAAACACCCATGCCCTGTCCCGACGTTGAGCCAATGCCAACACATCAGACAGCCATAAATATATCTATGTATGTTCTTACATCCGAGAAGTAGATGTTATATATCTTAGCAGTTCAAACACCCACGCTTGTCCCTAGACCTCTTATATCATTTTCCATGACGAGTATAGATATATGTAACCCGTGCTCAGTCGCCCCTTGCATTGCTCCTCTAGTAACTAAGTATTAATATTAACATTCCCTAACATCTTGTCTTGCCAGACTAAGCTTCTGAAGACCCATCGCCCCATAAATCTATGTATGCAATCCTTAGGTTAAGTATTTTTATCCGCCATTGTGTTCACCTTTTTCCATTTACTTTCTACAATTGTCATACGTCTTCCCCTTGCCTCCTTCGTATCCACAGCCCACACTACGCCAATTTATTTCGTGTCTTACACCTCTTACCCCAACCAGAGATTGTATAAGATAACCTGGTTACCAGTATCTGTCATAAGTACCCCGAAACAATAACTAAGTACCCCTACGAACTGCCGCTGTGGGTGGTATTTTATATTTAATAGAAAACGCAGTTCCCAGGGCCAACTAATAGTATCCATAACCCTCTGACTGATCACATAACTCTATCTTTTCCAGACTCATATACCACCCCATAGTTGCATTCCCCGGTAGCATTTGGCTAACGTATTCTACTGCCTTTTCAAACTTCCATATCAATTGTAGCCTAATGCCACCCCCACGCCCAGGGACCTTAGGGGCAAAATTTCCCTGTAGCCCTTGAACTCTCCCCCCCCTCTCATTAAGACACCCGCGCTTCTCGACTCTTGTCCGACCTAGCCTCTCTCTCATACCTCTTGAAGATCCTTGAATTGTCCGTTACTAACGCTCTCCAACCTTTTATATATATACTCCTATCCAGCCTACCTTCACTTAGTAGGCCAGAACAACATTAGAACTTTACTAGCCCCTTGCATGCCATCTATTCTCTTACAACACATTCACAACCCTGCACCCAATGGTCGTCGGTGCGAGGCTAGCCGCCCCGCCAGTAACTAACTTCTATTGTCATACTTCCAGATAAATGTGGCAGAGTTAGCAACCCAGTCTCCACCATATCCAGCAAACCCTACAATTAACAACCAGCCGAGTAAAACCAGCTAGCTAAGGCACCTTCGGTTTTGGTATTAAAGACACTCACATCTGTCTCATACACAGAGGGTTATTACAAACACTGGTGATATGGCAAGCCCCTAGCCACAGCCGCCGGACGACTATATCAGAGAGGGCGCCCAGCTCCCCCTTTTTGCCCACCCGAGGAGGGAGACCCCCACCCCTGCGGAGGTATACCTGGCCCCTGTTTTGACTCTCGAGTCATTGCCAGGTAGCACAGGAATTCTTCCTATCAATGAACTAACCATGAATGACTAACACCTTTACTAACCTCTATTACCTCACAATAAACCATTTACCTTTCTTGCATGCTCTGATCACTAAATTAGCACCTCAGCTATACCATAGAATGAAGATTGAACAATCTAGAGAGACGCTCCTATCACAGCTGTCCCCATCCTCCTCGCAAAGTAGATCCAGTCTCTCTCCCCTAAATACGTCCAGTATAGCCAAAATAGTACCTCTTACTAAGGCTCAGTTATATGAAAATATAAAGGCTTCCTATCGCCCTGTGCCACAACAGTAAATACCATCTGACCTAGTCCCCATATCTATTGAGAGCTCAATTAAGTCCATAAGACTCGAGATCCCTACTGTCTGCAGGGTCCAGAACCGAGCCTATAAATCTAACTCCCGCCCCCAGTCAAATCAGTTGAAAGCTAGACACCAACCAGTGGTCACTACCCTGCAGTTTACCTCTAGCTCTGCCCTTGTGTTGTTCCGGAGTTGAGAGATTCCAGATCCGGCAGACTCCGTGGCAGAGAAGACTGATAGAAGCATCTGTCCATGTACAAGTCCTAACGTGCACCTTATAACCTTCACACAAATTCGTGGGTATATAAGTGTGTAGCCAGCAACGATCATCAAGAGATCCGACTTGAGAACTTCCTACATTTTGGACCATCTGGACGGCCGAGGAACCAGTCGTTAGCCCCCAACATCACCGGAAGCAAGATAACCAGGACCAGATCTACCCATACTATTCAAGATTCATGTTACTAGTACTAAGTGTTATAGTACTAGCTTGATACTCACCTATTAACTTTCTATAAAGTGGCTAAGACCTTGCCCAGTGTAATTCATATTTAACCATTCCATTTGGGACGTACTAAGCGATCAGTGTTTTTTATTAACAGGCGACCTTGACTCTCGTAATTACCTTATTCAGATATTAAAACTCTAGTGATATCTAACGTTCGCCCACTGATTCGTGTTCTACATATTTCTGCCTTAAGAATATCAAACTTAGTTCAGTACCCCCATGAGGTTAATAGAGATTTCCGTGTTCTATAATATACGCGTCTAATCCTAACTGTGAGTTGCTACGTGGGCACGCGACCAGCCAGCAAGAGGTAAAATCAGTGACATTGAATTATACGAATATATTGAGGTCTTCCAGTAAAATATAAACTTGCTAATTAAACCCGTGATCAGAAGAATATACCTGAACGTTGGAAGTGGGAGACTAGGCTCCATCCAAATCCGCAAATGCTAGCAGTTCCCTTCTATCATTTGTTTTGTGCGAATATAACTATCTTTCTATGCTCTTTATTTCTTTATTTCAATAAACGTGAACTTGTGTCGTGTTACCGTGTGTTTATTTTGTGTTCTCTATTCCTCATACCTTGTATTGTGCATGCAGCCTTCTATACCCAGTCATTCAGAACTCACATTACCCAAGTTAAACCTGTAGAAAAACAGGGCATAACATTGGCGGCAGCGGTGGTTCTTGATTCGGATAAAAGGTTGCATTACATTGCAAGTTTGGAACAGCTAGAACACGAGAACATCATGGCGCAACCTAACCACGTTTTCATCCCAAAATATGAGGAAACAAATTATGGGATCGAAGTATTCATGGACATAGTGAAACCCTTAGTTGACATTACTTATACCACGGACGCACATAAAATAGCCGTAACATTACCACACCTGGGAAAAGCCGTTTCCCTGGTGGCCTATCAAGTGCGCCCTGATCTCACCTGGAACGAATTTCGCACAATAGTGATAGAAGCCATTAAACCTTCGTTGGGCGTTTTCGTGGCCCACACCCGTATCCTAGACACGAAATTCGAAGGCGATCTAGATGCCACAGTCAGTAAGCTTGCCCAACACATAAAAAATTCTTTCCCCACGTTGACCAAAATCCAACAAGAACAGCAAATTCTGGTCAACCTTGTGTCGATATTGCCCTCAGCAGTAAAAGACCATTTCCGGGTGCACGATTTCGTCGAATACAAAAAAGACCTCATCACGATCCGACGTATTTTGGCCGTGCGCACAGAAGCACCCACCCAAATCGCTGCAATCAAGAGGTTTCCCACGCACCCGCAGCAAACCAACCACCAAAACCCCAAGAATGCCTACCCAGCCTCATCTTTCAACAACAGACCCACCTACCCTTCCGGCAAGCCCCAACCCAGTAGACCCCGGTTCCAACCGTCCCAGCCACGCAGAATCTTCAACCGGAACAGCAACTACAACACCTACCAAAGTAAAAATCCTACCTTAGTCATTATCAACCCCTATGAATTCCCTGCCTGTAATGCTCAGTGTGCCCTCCACCAAATTCGTGACTCTGCCAAACCTCGCCCCTCTACTCCTCGCATTTCTGTAAATGAAGAGGAGTGGGGACAAGAGGAAGAAATTGCCCCCCATACCATGACCTCAGACTATACCGAGGAAACCCTGGAAGAGGTAGATACCGACCCCCAGGATTTTTAAAGTATCCCCCGCCCACGATGGGCTCGGCGGGGGACGCCATAACTAGTCGCACTGCCCCCATTTATTACATGGCCAAAATCAAGGACATTCCTGTCCGCTTACTAATCGACACGGGAGCTGCCAAGTCATGTTTGTTCAAATCTTACTATGAAAAACATCCCCGACGATTTGGCCCTTTGTTAAACACCAAACAGAACTCATCTCAGCTGCTGATACTTACTTAAATCTCCTAGGAGACACTTTACCCCTATCAGTAACCACTCCTGGCCCCCATGCTCGTTGTTATCACACATTTACAGTATTTTCCTCCAACTGTAAACATTATGATGGTTTCCTTGGACTTGACCTCCTTCAAAAACTAGAGGCCCAGATTGACTGCGGCCAAAGGCTGATCTCATTCAAAAACAAATTCCAGCCCAAAGCCTCTGACAAACCAATCACGCAGAAACCCATTCCCAAAAAGAAAAAACAACCTCCCCCTCAACAACTCCTGATTCAGAGTTACCAAGTTGCAGCTAGCACTAAGGTTACTCCTAAAACCTCCCCTTGCCCCGAGATCTCTCAAAACCTCACTCAATTCAGTAAAAAAATGCCTCAACAAACGAAAGAAGACAAGTCCAAGCAACTCCCCCTCGGTAATCCCCTCAATTCTCGTAACTCTGCCCAGAATAAATCCTCCCATGTTTTCAGGACAGACTCTGATATATGTAACCCTAATTCTATCCAATGTTTATGTACACATGTTTCCAGAGAAAATGCCGACCAATGTACCCAACAATGTTTCCCCCATGCCCCCAGAAATGTTAACAACCCCAAATCAATACACCAGTCCTACACCAATAACCCATGTTCTACACCTAACTTTTTCCCCACCAACCCTCCGCAGTCCCCCCAGCAAATCCCGTTTTCTAACTCGCTCACCTCGCACCCTTCTGAACCGCCCGCACGCGCCGTTAATCCCCCCCTCACGCGTGCCGACCGAGGGACACAACCATGTTCCCACCATGCCCCCAGAAATGCCCAGCTATTCCACCACCCCCCCAATCCCCCTTGTGACAGTTTTTCGTCAGTAGCTCCCTTCCACCCCCCCACAATTCACACCCCTAATAAACTTCAAAACCCCACACTTGACTCACCCCCTCATGACAGACAAACCCACCAACCCCAGATAACCTCTAAACAAACCGTTACTGCCACCGACAACGCTTCCCCCACCAACCCTCCGCAGTCCCTCCAACAAATCCCGTTTTCTAACCCCCTCACACCGCGCCCCACTGATCCTCTCACACGCGCCGTTAATCCCCCCCTCACGCGTGACCCCCACCAAAGTGACCTTGCCCCCCTTATAAGTACCAAGCACCTGCTCGCCAGTCAATCCCCCACCATCATTAGCCCAGCGGTAGTTCAGGATAAATGCCAAATTCCCCCCCACCATCAAAAATGGGTGAACCTGCGGCCCATACCCCAAACTCACATGGTATTTTCCCCCACTAACACATCCCCCAACCCCCATCGCTGCCTCTTACAACCCGCCATCATTCCCGCTCGTATCAACCACATTCTCGTGGCTAATATCTCAGAGGAACCCCTGACATTACCGAAAGGTCTCATTATAGGAGATCTCGAAACTTTCGATGACCTCCCCATACATTGTAACGACACCCCTACCAGCCTCCAATTGCCCCCTCTTCCTGAGACACTATCTGACCACCAAAAGAACGGCATGTACGACCTACTGATGGAATTCAGTGACGTCTTTGCCCAACAACCCACCGAAATCGGACAGACGGATGTAGAACAACACATCATTAACACCACAGGCCCCCCCATACGACAACCATCCCGTAGAAAGAACCCCATACAACGTCAGGAAGAGGAACGCCAAGTCCAGGAAATGTTAGAGGCCGGGATTGCCACCCCGTCCATTAGCCCCTGGTCTTCCCCTGTTGTCTTAGTCAAAAAGAAAGATGGGACAACCCGTTTTTTGCGTCGATTACAGGAGGTTAAATGACATAACCATTAAAGACGCTACGCCCTTACCCCGAATAGACGATTCCCTTGACTCCCTATACGGATCCAAATGGTTCACTACCCTCGACTTGCAAGCAGGGTATTGGCAAGTGCCTATCAAGGCCGAGGACCAAAAGAAAACAGCATTTTCCACTAGTGGTGGCCATCACTATGAATTTAACGTCCTACCTTTTGGCCTCTGTAACGGACCCGCCACTTTCTCCCGTTTGATGGAAACGGTATTGCATGGCCTAACCTGGGAAACCTGCCTAGCCTATCTGGACGATATTATTGTGTACTCTCCAACCTGGGAAGAACACCTCCTCAGGTTGAGACAAGTCCTGCAAAGAATCCGAGCCGCCGGGTTGAAATTAAAACCCTCAAAGTGCGTGATTGCCCGGAATAAGGTAGATTTTCTCGGACACGTGATATCTGAACATGGTATTGCGCCAGACCCAAAGAAACTTCAAGCCATACAAAACCAAACCCCACCCACCACGGTTAAAGGAATACGTTCGTTTCTAGGTTTAGCCACGTACTACAGACGTTTCGTCCCCCACTTTGCCACCATAGCCAGACCCCTCCACCAACTTACCCACAAAGACACCCCGTTCGCCTGGACACCTGAAAGAGACCTCGCGTTTAACACTTTGAAGCAAAAGCTAATCCAAGCCCCTATTGTCGTTTTCCCTGACTACCAGAAACCTTTCCGTCTTTATACCGACGTATCTCTGTACGCCATAGGTGCAGTATTAGCTCAATTCAGAGATGGAAAGGAACATGTGATAGCGTATGCCAGCTGCACACTCACCCCACCCCAACAGAATTACGCAGCCACCAAGAGAGAGTGCTTAGGGATCATTTGGGCACTCAGCCACTTCCGGTCATTTGTGTTAGGCGCAAAACTCGAAATAATTACCGACCATCAATCTTTACAATGGCTGCGTAGGTGCGAAACCAACTCAGCCATTTTGGTACGTTGGAGAGAGACACTAGAGGACTACGACTTTACAATACAATATCGTCCCGGCAAACTCCATACTAATGCAGACGCCCTGTCACGTTTGCCAGTACCAAAAGACCCCCCCACCAACCTAGCCGCCTTACAAAACACTCAATTGGTATCTACCCCCACCTCCCGACAGAATGCCCCCCCAGCCCCCTCCCTAATTCAATCTTGGGAAGCACGAATCAGACCCCCCTGGATACCGTTAAACGTCTTCAGGAGACTGACTCGCTGGGGAGATCAACTTGCCACAGACACTGGTCACATAATCTTGGACCCCACCATAGCCCACGACTACATGATTGCCATCCACGAGGGAAACGGCATACACCTTGGACAAAAGAAAATGTTAAAGATCTTCACAGACCAATACTGGACCCCCAACCCCTCCAAAATTGCACAACGAGTGACAGAATCCTGCAAACCGTGTTTATTGGGAAAGGATAGATCACGCACCCCAGGCCCAGCTGGTACCATTTCTGCCAACAAACCGTTCCAAGTCCTATCCCTCGACATCATGGGCCCGTTCCCTTCTTACGCTGGCAACCGCTATATCGTCACATTTGTAGACGTATATTCAAAATTTCTAATAGCCTGCCCAGTTAAAGACCACACAGCCACCACAGTCGCCACACTGCTTGCCACCGAAGTGTTCCCTATATTCGGCCTTCCCCTTGCTCTTCTATCGGACAATGCCCCCGAGTTTAGTGGACACGTTTGGCAACAATTCACCCAACAATGCGGTATCAAGATTAAACACTCATCCCCGTACTGGCCTCAAGGAAATGCTATCTGCGAACGCAGCCATCGCACCATCAACAACCAGTTACGTACAAGAATGATTGCTCTTAATACCTCAGACTGGCCATCACAACTAAAAATGATACAGTGGGGTATGAACACCTGTCCTCGGGAAGACGGTATTTCCCCTCATGAACGTGTTTACGGTGTACCCCCCCTGTTACTGCCATTCCACCACCACGCTCACCTTCCCTCCACCACCTCCACAATTGACCCATTGCAACATCTGCAAAACACCCTCCATACCGCCCAGATCTGTCAAGACACCAAAACTGACAACATCGATGAAAAAAACCCTTTCGCCATCCATGACACCGTAATGGTAGCCAACCTCCCTATCACCAACAAGTTAGGCCCTCGCTATGTCGGACCCTACACCGTAATACAAGTCCCAAATGCCTTTCAAGTCACCATCGACTATCACGGCGTAACTCGCACGCTCCGAACTAGATTCGTCCGAGCGTTTAAACCTCTAAAGCCACAAGACATTACCCCACCCCACACGTCCGACCCTAAATTAAATACCCCTACTCACCCCCTCACTCAGGCTACGAATATTCCCATACAAACCCCTAAGGACCTAAGCCCTCCAGCACCGAACCGACAAATCTTTTCTCACCATACCCCCCCAACTAACCTCCACAAACCCCAAGCCCCCAATATCACACCCTCTTCCACCATGACACCTTCTTTCACTTCTGATAGTCAAGTTCCTCCCCAACTTATCCAAGTACAAAAACCTCCACCCACAACCCCGACCACAACAGAAACCCTCCCGTCTAGCCCTGACATACCTCCACCAGGCACCACAGTGAGAAAACCACCACCGCCACCCCAAACCAAGTACACACCCAACCGCACCACACAATCTACCTCAGTAACCTCACGCTACAACTTACGCCCACGACAAACATCGTTTAAAACCTCCAGAAAACACACCCTACTAACCAAGTTCCGTAGGGCTGCCAGACCACTACCCTCCTCCTCCTCCTCCTCCTCTTCTCTTCTTCGTCGAATTCTCCCCCACAAAGGGAAAGAAGACGAATAATCACCAGCAAATCACCAACCTCATCAAACAACACACGCCCCTACCCCCAACCCTCCAACTTAAATCTACACTCCTTACCCACCCGTCTAGCACCCCCCGCATCCGCCCCTTTCCCCTCCACGATCCCCACCACCCCACCCACACACCGACCAACCTCCTCATCTCACCGAACCCCCAACCAACCCCCCCTAAGAAACCCCCCCCCAAAGTCACCCCCGAGAAAACTCCCACATGTCATTTACCTATAAAACATGCTTCCCCTCACTATAAAACATCGTCGAGCGACTCAAGTCCCACGACAAACATCTACCTTCCCACCAGGACCGCCAGAGGTAGAATAATCAACAGACCCATCAGATTTAAAGACAGCGATACAAAAATAACACCCCGTTCTGACACTAAGGACCCAAGCCACACAACACACACACCCCCTCCTTCCCACACACCTCCTTCACCCACCTTACCTACACCGATTTTGCGCATTGCCTCACTATACAGTATATTCCCAACCTACAACACCGCCTAAGAAAACCAAATACAACCCAGACTCACATTCCCCCTTCATCCCCAGCCCTGTTGTCACGCGCGAATCCCCTTTCGGTTAGTAACCCATTCACCACACTAAACAGACTTCCTGTCAACCCCACACACCTCACTCCGACCCCCACGGGGGAAAGCTACAAACCATTCATACGAAAGGTTAAAGTAAAGACCCCCACTGGACACTTGGCCCGTGTACCACACCCACACCAAGCCCGGGCAGCCGCCCGCCACAACACAGAGGACACATTCTTACAGGTATACATTGACCTGCAAAAGAAACTGACCGTCGCTCTCGTGTTTGGTGGAACTTTCTAAATACCCTGAAAATGACCCACCATTACTATGATTCTTTTAACTTCACCCTTGAGGCTCGAGGACGAGCCTATAATGAAGGAGAGGGAAGTAAAATGCCCCAGAACAAGAAGCCCACCACAGAAGCCACGAGCGAACACCACACAGAAACACCCGGAAGAAAGGTCCACAGAACGAAAGGACCAGCTGACCGAGCCCGCCATTCCAGACAGGCCCAAGCCCGCAGGGCTAAACAGCTCCAGGACACACCCATTTACCTTTTCTAAACCGACCATTTTCCACACCTCACGTACACTAACCCCCTCGTGTCCTACACTTATTAACTACAAAGATGATGAACAGGAATATACATTCATATTAAAAACACCCATGCCCTGTCCCGACGTTGAGCCAATGCCAACACATCAGACAGCCATAAATATATCTATGTATGTTCTTACATCCGAGAAGTAGATGTTATATATCTTAGCATTTCAAACACCCACGCTTGTTCCCTAGACCTCTTATATCATTTTCCATGACGAGTATAGATATATGTAACCCGTGCTCAGTCGCCCCTTGCATTGCTCCTCTAGTAACTAAGTATTAATATTAACATTCCCTAACATCTTGTCTTGCCAGACTAAGCTTCTGAAGACCCATCGCCCCATAAATCTATGTATGCAATCCTTAGGTTAAGTATTTTTATCCGCCATTGTGTTCACCTTTTTCCATTTACTTTCTACAATTGTCTATACGTCTTCCCCTTGCCTCCTTTCGTATCCACAGCCCACACTACGCCAATTTATTTCGTGTCTTACACCTCTTACCCCAACCAGAGATTGTCTAAGATAACCTGGTTACCAGTATCTGTCATAAGTACCCCGAAACAATAACTAAGTACCCCTACGAACTGCCGCTGTTGGTGGTATTTTATATTTAATAGAAAACGCAGTTCCCAGGGCCCACTAATAGTATCCATAACCCTCTGACTGATCACATAACTCTATCTTTTCCCGTCTCATATACCACCCCATATTTGCATTCCCCGGTAGCATTTGGCTAACGTATTCTACTGCCTTTTCAAACTTCCATATCAATTGTAGCCTAATGCCACCCCCACGCCCAGGGACCTTAGGGGCAAAATTTCCCTGTAGCCCTTGAACTCTCCCCCCCCTCTCATTAAGACACCCGCGCTTCTCGAACTCTTGGTCCGACCCTAGCCTCGTCTCTCATACCTCTTTAAAGATCCTATGAATTGTCCGTTACTAACGCTCATCCAACCTTTTATATATTACTGCGCATACTCCTATCCCTCTAGCCTACCTTCACTTAGTAGCACAGAACAACATTAGAAACTTTGACTGAGCCCCTTGCATGCCATCTATTCTCTTTACAACACATTCACAACCCTGCAACCCAATGGTCCGTCGGTGCGAGGGCTAGCCCGCCCCGCCAGTAACTTAACGTCTAGTTGTCCATACTTTCCAGATAAATGTGTGCAGAGTTAGCAACCCAGTCTGCCAGCCATATCCAGCAAACCCTACAATTAACAACCAGCCGAGTAAAAACCACTAGCTAAGGC